>NW_010577106.1:483896-534070 GCF_000705375.1 Tinamus guttatus | reverse complement strand
TAGGCCGCTGGGAAAGCCATTTGTCACATCCTCTTCGTCCAAATAGCACCGCACCTGCACAAAGCTCCCTCCATACGAGTTATGAGGGTGCACTACTGCCATCGCTTTACAGTCACATGTATGGAATTTAGTGCCCTTCCCAGGGAAATACAGGTTTAGGGACTGAACAACTCATGACATCCATGCCAGTAGGTGGTAAGAATACTGCACTTTGTGTCGTCACTTTTGTTTTTTTCTTTTTTTGGTCTTATTTCTAGAAATGGAGTTTCCTTCTTCTTTGACTAGTACTGAAAGAGCTTTTATTCACCGCCTCAGTCAGTCTCTTGGTCTGATTTCTAAAAGTAAAGGGTAAGTTGTACTCTGATTTCATTTTAGAGTAAATATATGAAACCTCATTACTAACTGTAAATGTATGAAACTTCATTGCTAGCTTGAAATGACATATATTTCCAACATATCTTGTATGTTTGTAGGCAATTATTGTAGGATAAAAATGATAAAAGGAAACGACAAAGTAAGCTTCTCTAGCTTTGTTCTAGATCTAGCTAAATAAACTTGTGGCATCTTTAGTTGGAGATAGTAGCCTTACCCTTTTCATGTGTTCATTTAACACGTATTTTTCATGTGTTTGATTAAACAAAAGTTCATCACTGAGTTCAGTTGTGCTTTAACTGCATTACTTTATGCCGAAGGTTTTTACATAGTATCTGGGAACTCAACAGAGTAAAATGGCATGTAGAATAGCACTTCCAAAACCATGCTTCTGTTGAGAAGTGTGGGGAAAAAAGGCTTCATATGCATGTTATGATGTTTCTTTCTCATGGCCCCCTCTGATTTTTCTGAAAAAAAAATCAATGTTTATTACTCATGAGCTTCAATAAAATTTGAGAATATGTTTTACTTGAGAGGTAACAGAACAAGAAGAATGGAAGAGTTTTTTTTTTTTTTTAAAAAAAAGGGAAAAACCTAGACAGATGGAGTACCATGTCAAATTTCTCTGCTCTGTTGAATAGCTGTAGCAGCATTTGCTGTTCTTCACTGTTGGTGAAATTTCATGATTCTTGTGGAGATAGTGGAAAATGATAATTCTTTGATCAGCTACTTAGCTGTCAACATTCAGTCGGCAAGCACTATTCAGCAGTTCTCATTCTCGATGTTTATCTAGGTTTCAGAAGAGCTTATTCGTACGTTCAGGTAAAGCTATGTTCTTCCTTATTGGTTCGACTGTCAGGAGTGTTATGGCTGATTTTGTGTGAATCCCTGAACTCCTAAGTTTCGCTGACCTTTTGTATCTTTGTATCATATTTTGGGAACAAGGAGTTGGAAAGCAGTGTCAGAAAAACCCATGTGGTCAGCCAAAACATTCCTGGGTTGTGTGGTACCTGTGCTGAAATACAGCTGCTAAAGTCTGTTTGAATTCTTTTGTTTGTAGAGCTAGTTAACATCTTCCTAGGAGATTCTGTCATACGTTGTTTGCAGATCTTTTCCATTATCCAAAATTTTTTGGGGGACAGGAATTTCAGAAAACAGTTGAACTGAAGTTTAAGTAGGTCAGAAAAAGAGAATGTTCACCTAGGAAAATATAAACTTTATTTTTTTTTTTGTAATAAGAGAACATTACACATCAAAGGAAATTTGTTTCTTTAAACTTCAATGTATTCTACTTGGATTTAATCCCTTCCAGTTTCTTCAATAACCATCTTAACATTTGAAATGATTACCAGGGCATCTTAAAAGCTTGATCATGATTGATCATTATTTTCATAATTATGTCTCTTGACAGTATAATTTTAATCTTAGCATTTATTATTGTGCCTATATTTATTGCACAGAGTGAATAAATAACAGAAACGCTTGGGAATCATAGGGCAGTATGATTTGACCAAGCATATATTAAATATTTAGAGAAAACTTACTGTGAAGTTGTCATAGCTAGTATGATTTTCTTTCAACATTGAGTTAGTGTAGAAAAAGTTCCATGCCAGAAGCTGCTGAAATGCAAACTGCTGAAAGCTAGGAGCGTACTCAGAGGAACAGAGGTTCTTTTTTTTTTTCCTGTTCTGACAACTAGATGTGCTTTTTTGATCACTGTTTCAACTTCAATATTTTTATAATTCTGAAATTAACTCCTGTATTGGAATGAGATAAACACAAGCCATTATTTAGAAAACAGCTGTGTACAGCACTTCACCACCAGTGCATATTCTTAAGCCCTGTCTGAGGCAGGGTATTTGGGTCTTTGTGTGGTCTTATGCTGTAGTCCTAGCAGGTCGTGTTCAAACTGTATTGATAGGTTATTGTAGCCTAGGCACAAAATGGTTAGGTTTAAGACAGCTTTTCAACAATTCTTTGCAATTCAATATCAGAGTTCAGTTTTGGAATGAATAAGCAATAACCTTTAAGTCTCTTAAATTTGTCTCAAAATCATTGGGTGTTGTGTCGCTATTGGTTAATACATTGATGGAGGTTTCTACTGCCTTTTGGGAAACAGATGCGATGATAGCCCTTTAAAAAGAAGGACAATTGGCCAATGTTATATTATGGAGGCCTGACTGTAAATATGTACTGGATTTAGATACCAGAAGCACCCGTGTTTTTTTGCTGCACTATTTCATGTTAATAATGTGTGGTTTTGGTAGGTGTTTTAGTGCATTGTGTTTGGAAGTTTCTAGATAGGCTTTTTATTTGAAAATAACGTGGAAGTACTCAAGAAAGAATTTTTGCCACGTATCATTACAAAGAGGTAAATAGGTTACTTAGTCATTATATACATTCTTTTTTTTTCCTGTTAGGAAAGGAGCAAATCGCTACCTGACGGTAAGGAAGAAAGATGGTTCAGAACCAGCACATGCAGTAATGTCTTGCTGTTTGACTCCTAATACAAAACATGCTGTGCGGAACTTAATTCAGAGATTTCCTGTCACAAATAAAGAACGGACAGAACTTCTACCAAAGACTGAGCGAGGAAATGCATTTGCTGTTGAAGCAGGTATATTCAGTGTGTGTTCAGATATGGACTTGCAAATTAACACTGTTTAAAAGGCAAACAAAACAAAAAAAACACACAAACTACAAAACAAAACTTTTCTTTCTATTTTCCTTCTTATCCCAAATGGAAAAGCGCCCCAAACCAAATAGTTAATTCAGTTGACCTTTAATTCTTAGAGAAGGATTTTGTAAACAAGTTTTCCTGAGGAAGTATGATTGAAGCAATTGTGTCCCTCACACTCTGATAGTCTCTCTTTCTGTCAATTTTCTTTTGGATCATTTGGCCAGTTCCAAACAAATTTGGCTGGAAAAGTACATTTCTTAAAGACATTAATTCCTACAAGTTCTGAGGTGGAAGTGAGGTGAGAACTTCTCAGAATGCCTGTGTAAGAGCACGTTTATTAGGAAATGAGTCTGAGTTTTTTTTCTGCTGCTCACAGGAATTTAGGTACTTGATGAAACTTTATTTTTGTATTGTTGTTTTGTAATGACCTGATCTCAAACAAAAAACTTATCTAGACTGGATCTCCACAATATAAAAGGTTTTATTGGAAGACACCTTTCGGTATATCGGTGGTTGTTGTTGTTACTTCGTTTTTTTAACACAGAATGATATTTTAAACAAGGTTATTGCTATAGCACTCTATGTGTGTAAGACTTGCATACTATTCTCAGGTACGAAGCTAGGTGTAGTGTACATAAAATACTTCCATTGGTATGCTTTGTTTCATAGATAGCCTTTGTTTCAGAGGGATCCATCAGATTTCTTATGGATCGTGCTTTTAAGTGCTTTTATTAATCTTCATTGGGTGGTACATTAATAGGTTAACAGATTGTTTAATAAGTAGAGGGAAATGATAATAAAAGTACTTAACAGCAGCTGTTTATAAAGGGAAGGTGTAAATTTAATCCCTTTAATTCTCTTGTATTTTTGGTCCTTGTAAACTATTATTCTGCATAATTTTTGGCAAGACAATGCTTCTTGTATTCTAAGCTGTTAATTTCATTATACATAATTGAATTCAATTTTAGGATAGTATACACTAACACCAGATTTGAAATAGTCTCAAATATATAATTGAATTTGATTTTAGGATAGTATTTACTAACATTGAAGTAATGTCAAGTTATGAAGATTTTCAGTTTTTTTTGAACACTTATGAATTAATTTCTAATATCTGATGGTGCACATTGTGGGTCTAGAGGTATAGATTCTGCAGAATTACTATGTATTATTTAAGATAAGTCATTTTGACCAGAGCATCATACTATATAATATAGACCAAATGGAGGTAATGAAGCTAAGAGAGAATGCGAAAGGAGAAATATGAATTACAGTATTTTTTTTTTTTTAATGAGAAGACGTATTGTCCGTTTGGAATAAATTAAAATGTGTTTATTCAACTATGGACTACCTGTTCCTGTGCAAACAGGGAAAGTGTAGATGTGTAAAAGTGATATGAAGGTGAAGAAAACATGCCAACCCGCTTTTCTCAGGTTTTGTTTCTGTTAGCTTTTGGTACGTAATAAATGTTTTTGAATTCCTGAGCAATGTCTTGAAAAAGTATTTTTCTCAAAATAGCTCTAAAAGTAATAACTCCTCTCAAAAATATTCATTTCGAGGACAGTAACAAGATACCTTGCTCTGATTATGTTCTTTGAATGTGAATTGGGTGTATCATTTTGTTCATAGGGATATGGAGTCAGGAATGTCTATTTTGCTTTCAGATTATTCAGTAATAGTGACTTTTGTATCTCTCTCTTCACATGAATTGTTAACTTCTCATTTCAGAAAACAGAGAAATGAGCAAGACCAGTGGGCGACTTAACAACGGTATCCCTCAGGTTCCAGTGAAAAGAGGGGAATCAGAGTTTGATTCCTTCAGGCGATCGCTACCGGTTTTTGAAAAACAAGAAGAAATTGTCAAAATAATTAAAGAAAATAGAGTTGTTCTGGTTGTAGGAGAGACTGGATCAGGAAAGACTACTCAAGTATGTTACTTTAATGAAATTTAAAAAGATAAAACTTTGTATTGAAAAGTAATACAATTTCTGTAATAGAGGATTTATTCCCCCTATAGTAGGAAATCTTGGGATTTGATAGAACTCACTTTCTTGCCTTTGAATTACTTAGCTAGCTGGTACTTACTGAAAAAGTAAATGGTTCTGCATGATTTTACAATACAGTTTTCCGTTAAAGGAATTTAAAATATTTAAATGAATATAGCATTTTGTTTAGGTCTTCCAGTTTGTTTTGCAATATGTTTTTGTAAGGATTTCTCTGAAATAGGAGGGAAGAGCTTTACCTTCTTTTTCTGAGGGAAAACGTAAGAAATTTCTAACAATTTAATCTAATTAATCTAATTTAATTTTGCTTTTTATCCCTTCAAGTACACTTGACATGGTGAATCTTTTGCAATCTGTGCATGGTAGAAGCCTACAGCTGTATTACACTGAAAAATAAATCCAGATTTTTATTATAGATTCCTCAGTTCCTTCTTGACGACTGCTACAAGAATGGAATTCCGTGTCGTATATTTTGCACTCAACCTAGACGCTTAGCAGCTATTGCTGTGGCTGAAAGAGTGGCAGCAGAAAGAAGAGAAAAGATCGGCCAGACAATTGGTTATCAGATCCGATTGGAAAGCAGGTAGTAACAACGTTTCTTAGCCAGTTATCTTGTGTAGGTATCTTGTAAGCATTTTAAAGTACAGTGTTTTGGGAACATAGCCTAATAAAGGCTCAAAGGAAAAAAATCATCCTTGTTTGTAAAGTATAGGACATGTCATATCAGGTAATGAAATATTTTAACGTATAAAACAGTTTTTCTCTTGCAGGCTTGCAGTTCCATGTAGTAGATTGTCTTATAAAAATGAATTGCACTCAGTTTATCTTTTTGGTGGTGTGGGAAGGCAAATTCTTATATTACTTGCAAATCAAACCTACGTTTGCCTCCTTTTCTGCTCCCCTTCCCCCTTTTTTTCACAATGCATAGGTTCTAGTTCTACAAGGAGGTAGGTAGGAGGATCAGGATGCTCTAAGAAAAGCTATATTGTGAGAATTAATAGGATATTTAGCAGGAAAAGAAACCCGAAACCATGGAAGTGAACAATGAAGTTGAACATAACCTACCTATGTAGTTTGGGTTAAACTTAATTTACGTTTCAACTTTCTCTTAGATTTTTTTTTAAGCATGAAGTGATATAAAAACTGATTTCTAGATCATTTTAGGAATATTTTCTGAGTATTAGGAATTATTTTCCTAAATAAAGCAGAATGGGAATGGCTGAAGGTCTGAAACTGAGTGAGATTTCTGGATTCATTGACTGTGTGATTCATTTCAACTGTGTAGTTGATGGGATTTTCAAGAATGGGTAGCAGAATGGAGATGAGTGAGAAGATAGCAAATGGTGTGGCTGGTTATGATGCCTGTGTGGATGAAGATAGTAAGTAGCTAAAGAAGACAAACTCAGTGGAACAATTGAGTGAAGCTATGAAAGAATCCACATATGTGTACAAAAGCTTACCCCTCTATGAAGGGATTTAAAGAGGTACTAAACATGAATTACAAATGAGATGGATGATTAAGGTATGAAAGTACTACTATAGCTGAAGAAGAACACAGTAAATATCAGGTGAAAGTAGAGAGGAGTAGTGTGGAAAATACTTATTAGGTAAGAAATGTATGTATGATAACTGCTCTTCTCTTACTAAGAATACTAAGAAATTAGTATTTATTGGTAGTATTCCTGGTAATATGTGGAAAGGCAAATGGGAAAAAATGGGAAGTGTGGGGGTGTATAAAACTGTTAAGTAGAAATGAGAGTTTCTGTAACAGGCTTCTAGAGAGGAAGAGTAGAGAGTAGAGAGAGGAAAAATAAAGCATTTCCATCTTTATTACATTCTTCATATTCGTGCGATAATTTGAAAGGAGGAAAGAATTCCAAACTTTGAAAGAAATGTGGGAATGATAACTTAATGAATTCTTGTGCCTTCAAAAGGAGACCTGTAGAGCACCATATGAAGGAACTTTACTGTCACTGTTGGAGAAAGTAGTGACAGTTTTTGTTTTGAGTTGCACAGCTAACTCTGCTATAGGTGCCAGAATAGTAGCTTTTACAGATTTTGAAATTCTTGAAGAAAAAAAAGATGAAGAAGACTGATCTTGTGTTTTCCAGTCAATTGTAGGCATATGCAAATATGGCATTTGAAATATATGTTCAAAAGCAGGAACATGGTTTTTGCAAAGCAGTCTCCTCAAGATTTTTCTTTTTTTTTCCCCAATGCGAACCTGACTTTGTTAATGAAATCAATTAAGTTTTGGAACATAAGTCCTAAGATTCTTCAGCAACTCTGAGTAGGAATCTTTTAAAAATACATAGTAAGCCTGAATTCTTTGGTAAAAGAATTATAATCTAATCCTTCTCCTGGTGAGCAGCTATTAAATTCCTTAATCTTTAATAAATAGAGCATGAGATAGCATGTAGTTACATTATACGGTTAAATGGTACAAAGGACTAAAATATCTTTTTGATTTAATAGGGTTTCTCCAAAGACATTGTTAACATTTTGCACTAACGGTGTATTACTTCGCACACTAATGGCAGGAGATAGCACTCTATCAACAGTGACACATGTTATTGTGGTAAGAATCTTGTATTTCATGTGAGGGGGAGCAGGTACATATGGATAACTGTAACAACTTACATCTTGGGTGGTCTTTATTATTTTGCTGCATTTAAAGTATTCTTGTTTAGGCAGAAATGAAATAAAAGTTTTTTCTGTTTGTTTTTATCTGGTATCTCTTATAAGGTACACTTTTTTTCCTCTCTTTTCTTTTGTTGTAATTATTTTATTGGTTTCCCTGAGGTTTGTGATAGTTGATTTTGGGGTATCATGATGCAGTAGTGGAGGATAGTACCCTTAGTTGTTTGTGATGTCCTCTGTCGGTAGAGGAGTGTTAGGGAGAACTTTGTAGATACTGCTCAATGTGAATGTGTCAGAACCTTATGGATCTTGTACTTAATTTTAAAGTTGGTGTTTACACAAACGTCTTCAAGAGAGTAAGTAGTGATCTGATCTTCAGTAAATTACTTAAAGGTGTTAGTTTATTATGTAAACTCCCACTGTGGAGTCTGAGAAGTCAGTGGAAACAGTTTATCACCTTACCAATATAAGATCTCCACTGAGGGAGACTGCACGATCTTAGTTCCATAAGTACCAAAATGAAATGGAGAGGAATGCATGAAATATTTTTATACTTTCAGTCTAAAAACCGTGTGTGTGAGTCTCTACTCTGTAAGTTCATAATATAAAACAGAATAATATTGCAGCAACAAAGCCGATAACATCAGTTATGCCTGCTGAGGGGCAGACTTGCCTCTGACAATGTATATAAGCAATCTGACTTTTTCTATAATTGTGGGGCAGCTTGTGTTTCTCTAAATGCCCAGCAGTGCTGAAATGAAAGTTCATTAAAGAATTTGCAGTTTTTTGTCCATGTCTTGGAAATGAGATGCCTTCAGAGAAGTCTTCAGCATCTGAAATCGAACTATATGTTGCTAGTACCTTACCAGTACAGTCTGTTCTGATATTCTTTTGATACTTTTTGAAACAGTTTGACTCTGGGTATTAAAATACAATCTTTAAGAAGTATATATCACTGAATTTAAATAAAGTGGTACATATACAATACCCAGTCTCCTTCTCTGGAGATCTTCAAAACCCACTTGGACGCAGTCCTGTGCCACATGCTCTAGGTGACCCTGCGTGTGCAGGGGGTTGGACTAGATGATCTCTAGAGGTCCCTTCCAACCCTAAGCATTCTATGATTCTGTACGAACAAAATGCATGTTTTGTTTCAAAAGCTTATATTTCTGAAAAGTTGTAATCCTGTATCTGTGATTTTTTTTTCTCTTGTAGGATGAAGTACATGAGAGGGATAGATTCAGTGATTTCTTGTTAATAAAACTGAGAGATGTGTTGCAAAAACAGACTGGTTTAAAACTAATTCTTTCTAGTGCTGCTTTAGATGCAAATCTTTTTATTAGGTATTTTGGGAGTTGTCCAATAATACACAGTAAGTATTTCTGTCAGCTCTTAAATCTGATTATACCTGTCTAGGATTTATAAGTCTTACTAAGCCAAATCTCCTAATGTCCATAAAGGAGCTCTAGAAGCAATCAATATTGGAAAAGAAATCTGGGTGAATTGCAGGCTATTTGGAATGACTCATTTGTTAGTATGTATTATGTAAAGTTAGCATCTTCTCGTACACTTCTCTTGCAAGAAACTATTTTCATTAAAAAACTATTGTTGTTGTATCTTGCACAAAAGCTGTTTCTGTTTTATCTATAACAAGTGTTATTTGTACAGTGGGAGGTAAGCGTGAATTCTTTTCCTTTAGCTTAAACAAAAATGTTTTTTTTTTTAATAGAATACTAGAGCGTAACTCTGGGTCATGTGCATCTTTTCCCATAGTACTTCAGTAGAATCAAGATGTTAGCAGAAGTCAGTATACTTAGCTGGTATTTGTCTTTTTAAATGTTAAGTGGTTTTGCAGTAAGGTTAATAGAAATGCCTGATAGAGATGCTTTTACAAGATTTTTCAAGGAAAATAATAGTTATTCCTTAAACTAGACCACTTTAATTTTAACTGAATTCTCATTTCCACAAAGTTGCATTTTTTTGTTAAGATGATCAATGAACCCAGGCAACATCTAATACAGTATGCATCATTTATTTTCAGTACAAGGAAGACCTTTTGAAGTTAAAGAGATGTTTCTGGAGGACATTTTACGAAGCACTGGATATACAAATAAAGAGATGGTTAAGTATAAAAAGGAAAAACAGCGAGGTTGGTATACATTTTGGGGCTGGGGAGGTGGAGAGGGCTAGAGAATGAGGCTCACTAATTCTTTAAACAATTTAATACAGTGATTCTGTGTGTAAAATTCCAAAGACAGAATGCTAGTTGAGGTGAGATCTGGTGAAAACAAGTATTTACGGTCTCAGTGTTTACCTTATTGAAATAGTTTAGGTTTTGATATTTGCATATTTTTTGCTTCTATTTGATAAATATTTCATTTTTGCTCATTATTATGGAGAACCATGGAATATAATTTTGTGCTTTGGCCATATGAAAGGCATAGAAGTAGAAACTATTATATGATGATTTTTGGAGGCAAATTCAACTGCAGCTGTTACAGAGGTAGGACTTTTTTTTTTTTTAGGTATTGCCCAGAAATGATTCCTAGTGGCAACGTTTTTCACTGTGTTTCTCAGACATTAATGTGTTTAATAGAAACATGAATCTATAGTGGACAGTAGTCTGCAACAAGGAGAAAAAGTTGTCTAGGGAGAATAAAGTTGTCTTTAGGTTAAGTAGATATATTATTTGAAAGAAAAAAAAGTATTTCTAATTTAGAATTAGGAAATATATATGTTCTTAAAGCAGAGGTTTGCAGTGGTGGAGTGTGGAAACCTTTTAGTCACTGAAGATTTTTATTAGGTCTATTCTGGACTGAAGATTTAATAGAAAAAAGCCTTTTGGCTTAGTCTAATGTAATAGAAAGCAATGGATGACTAAAATCACTTTTTTTTTTCTGGAAATATGCATTTTAGAAGAAAAACAGCAAAACACTCTTACTGAGTGGTATTCTGCTCAAGAAAATAATAGCAAACCAGAATCTCAGAGGCAAAGACCTGCCCCAAGTGTGACTGAAGAGTATGATCTGTTAGATGATGGTGGTGACACAGTATTCAATCAACTGGTAAGCATTTCCTTTTGTTGGAGAAAATTATATTAACATTATATTAGTAGACAGTTGAATACTGGTTTATAGAAACATTACTCCCATTGAGTTTTTAGGGATTGAACAGGTTGTGAAATCTTAGTTTCTTTTCTTTTTTATAATTAACTGTTCCACAGACAGATATGATTTATTAGATGATAACAGTTGTATATAAAAGTTGATAACAATTATTGTTGTGAGTACCTGAATATGATATTAAGAGACAGGAACTGTCCAAAAAATATTTGTCCTTCAATGCTGTTTTTTCTCTTCAGACTGAAAAAGATGTAAATTGTCTTGAACCATGGCTAATAAAAGAAATGGATTCTTGTCTTTCTGACATCTGGTTGCATAAAGATGCCGATGCCTTTGCTCAGGTGTTTCATCTCATTTTAACTGAAAATGTCAGTGGTAGGTCCCCTCTGCTTATTTTATCCTACAAAAGAGAGGAAAAATAGCCAAAGAAACCACAGAAATTCAGGTCTTTATGTCCAGTTGCAAATTTTGTGTTACTTTTGATTGTTAATGCTAACTGGAAAGACTGCTTGTACAGGATGATTTGGAATAGAGAATTGTGTAGTTATTCATTATCAGACTTGTTCTAAAGTATCGACAGGTGTGTTATAGTATGCTTTTAAAGCAATGTTAAAATCTTAGAAATTGCCTGTGGGATGGAGTAAAGAAATTCTGTTTTGGCCGGCTTAAATTATAACACGTGTGTGTGTGTGTGTGTGTGCACGTGTGTTGTTGTTTTTATTTGATTTTTTTGTGTGTGTGTGTGTTCGTTTGTTTTCCCTTTGTTTTCTTTGAACCTGTTAGTTGACTATAGGCACAGTGAAACCAGTGCGACCACGCTAATGATTGCTTCAGGAAGAGGCTTTTTGAGTCAAGTAGAGCAACTGATCAGTATGGGAGCAAATATCCACTGCAAATCATCCAATGGCTGGTAAAAATTATAAAAAACAGCTAAACTAAAATATATATATATATATAGATATTTCTTATAAAAATGAAAGATTTCTGTTTTGCTTTCTGAATGAATTAATTTACCAATTTATCCAAGTACTCTATGTGGTAATATATTTTTGATATGCTAAGCAATTTATAATTTTTGTTTTTTCATTTTTTTTCTCTAATCTCAATTAAATTCGTAATTAAACAGTCTTGAATATACAGTTGTATTTTCAGTGAATCCTATTTTACACACTGTAAGTAAATGACAAATGACAGTCTTTCTGCATTCACTGAAATAGAACCAAAATAGTAGGCCACTTTTACCATAAGACAGTAACCTCAGTAAGACTGAAAACAATAATATGTTACAATTGCAAGGTCCTTTGCAGTAGTATAATTATAAACATGTTCTGTCATGTAAAAAATATCTGTACATCAGATTTTATGGCCATTAATTATTTATTTTGAAAAAACAAAGATGGAATTTACTGTAAATAGTGATAATATGGAAAGATAAGACTTACGATTCTGGAGTTTTGCTATTTGGTCATATGCTTAAAAAAAAAAAAGAAGAAGCCACCTTGGAAAGGAGTTCAAAGACAGAGACGAACAAAATACACATTGCTGTAGAAAACATCTAGGGTGTGACTATTCAGGATGATTTCTGTGTGCTAGTGAAAGGGTACTGCCAAAGGCATGGCTGACTTTTGCACATTGGTGGGTGTTTGCTTTTTAAGGAATTGACATTTTTTATCCCTTGCTCTTTCTCCCTGCACACTTGCAGGTATTTCCACATAGAAGGGGCATGCTTACTTGGTAGAGAGTTTTAGTTGCCTAAAAATCAGTAGCTACTTATTACACTTTTATGCGTGTGCAGATAGAATCTTTCAGGTTCGGCAGTGACTGTATTGATAAAATCACAATGCAGAAATTGATAGGAAAAAGTGCACTGTATCAGTCGTCTACTGGCATAATTTAGTATTTATGTGCCTGTTTAGAGGAGAGAAATAATAAGGATCACTGTGTAACTCCTTCAGGATGGCTTTGGATTGGGCTAAGCACTTTGGACAGATGGAGGTTATTGACCTTTTGGAATCCTACAGGTAAGCAATAATTACTCTGCAGGAATAACATGGAGAATTTCAATTTATGTTTTGTTATGCCTTCTTCTTTTAATCAGAACAGTTTTGTTGGTCCTGAAATCTGATCTAAATAGCTAGATTTATGGGTGTAGGAATATTTTGAAAATACATTGTTATTACTGAACAGTTTGTTTTGTATTCAGTATCATTGTGATTATGGTGGCATTGGTACTATTTGTGCGTGTATATACGCACACATTAGAACTGCGATGTAGTTCTACTGCAGTTCTAATGCTTTGAACATCTCTTATGTCAATTGTTTATCTTCTTCCCTGACAAAAATGTCCACATGTAGGCAAGATGTGATTATATTTACTTCACCTATTTCTGTGGTGACAATAGCCATTATGTAATGAAAGTGCTACAATGTTCTCAAATTAAGGCTCTGTAATTAAAATGGAGCAAATCTGTGTTCTATAGTGGGGCATGATTTTGTTTCATGTGTGTATGTACTGTCAATACATGATGTAACCATATTGAAAGAAACAGATGAGCAAGACATCCATCAAAACATTCAAGAATTGTTTTTTGATAACTCTGTTAATAATTGCACCACTGTAGTTCTTGTAGCGTAGTTCCTGTTGATAAGATACCCACTTATACTTCCATGTCAGGAGAGTAGTTAGAAAATACATGTTTCTTTTTAGGAGTTTCCCTTTAAGCAATAAAAGAAATGTTTTTTATACTTTTGGTTCTCTCAGGGTTGCTTACTGTTGATGATTAAAGTTAATACTAACCACTCAAGTTGAATGATATGCTGAATTAGCTCTTAAGTCACTGAGCAGTACTAATATTGTGGGAATGCTGTGCTGCTATCTTTTAAATATTTCTTACTAAATTTGGTCATACCAGTCATGTTAGTCTTGAACTGAATTTGGCCTGTGCATTTATATATCTTAGTGCTTCACTGGAATTTGGAAATTTGGATGAAAGTTCCCTAGTCCAAACAAGTGGTAGTGACCTCAGTGCAGAGGACAGAGAATTGTTGAAAGCTTATCATCACAGTTTTGATGATGAAAAAGTGGATTTGGATCTGATTATGCACTTGCTTTACAACATCTGTCATAGTTGTGATGCTGGTAAGTCTAAAAACACACTCTAATAAATTGCTGTAAACTTAAAATGGTAAAACCTTTTGGTTGCTGGTATACATTGTTCTTCTGTATAGTTTATATACTTTAAGTGAGTTTAACTTTGTGTAGAAACTTTTTTTTTTTTTTTTCCCTCTTAGGAGCGATTTTAATATTTCTTCCAGGATATGATGAAATAGTTAGCCTGCGAGACCGTATTCTTTTTGATGACAAAAGATTTGCTGATAATGCTCATAGGTAGGAAATCTCATTTATACTGTTGACTGGAGTTTTTATTGTTTCTTTTAAAGATGCTTTAAAAAAATGTCTTCTGTCTTGCACTAGATACCAAGTTTTCATGCTGCATTCAAATATGCAGACTTCAGATCAGAAGAAGGTGCTTAAAAGTCCACCTTCTGGCATCCGCAAAATAGCAAGTATCATATGACTGTGTGATATTTATATAGATTTATGTAGTCTTTTGTTTCTACAGTTACTACTACTTTTAATTACAGATTCTTTCTACTAATATTGCGGAAACCAGCGTCACAGTCAATGATGTTGTATTTGTTATCGATTCAGGGAAGATGAAAGAGGTATGAGTGGCTTAAACTTTCTTTTAATTAGTAATATTTTACAATACTAATATGAAAACATAAACTTTGAAGGAATTTTGTATTTACTGGACTTAGTGCTTAGTACATATTTGAAATACATGTCAAGTAATAAAATTTAATGACCAGTTTGAGAAAAGAGTGAGAGAGCTGGGCCTGTTCAGCCCGGAGAATAGAAGGCTGAGAGGGGATCTAATCAGTGTCTATAAGTACCTCAAAGGAGGCAGTGAGGAGGATGGTGCTGGCCTCTTTTCAGTGGTGGCCACCGACAGAACTAGAGGAAACGGATGGAAACTGAAACACCAAAAGTTCCACAGGAACTTAAGGAGAAATTTCTTAACAGTGATGGTGACAGAGCACTGGAACAGGCTGCCCAGAGAGGTTGTGGAGTCTCCTTCTCTGGAGATCTTCAAAACCCACTTGGACGCAGTCCTGTAGCACGTGCTTTAGGTGACCCTGCGTGTGCAGGTTTGGACTAGATGAGCTCTAGAGGTCCCTTCCAACCTTAATCATTCTATGATTCTATGATTTTATGATTTTGGTATCTGACAAATGCTGATAGCAAGCAGCTCTTAAAACCCTGGAAAGGATGCTGTAGGTTATTGTTTGTTGTAGCTTAATGCAGTGTTCTGTTCAATTTGAAGTAATGTCCATCTGTATAGATCTTCATGTTTGTCAATCACAGAAAACTAGGAGTGCTCGTTTTCCTGTTACTGTATCCAGACTAGGACTAATCCCACAACGAAGCTTGTAAGCTTTGTTTTTTTGCAACAGTATTGGATTTTTTTAAGAGGTTGGGTATGGCTTTGAAAAACAAAATAAATTTCAGGGGACCCATGTTCGTCAGTTTTTCAATTTCTCATGGTAATACAATTGCTTAGTATTTTTGCAGCAAATTTAGGAAAACTTCAATACTTCAAAACACAAACCATGTTACAAATTATTGACTGGAAAACCTGTGATTTAGAAAACCGTATAGTACAAACATACTGCAAACAGGAGAACGTAAATATATTTGAAACTGAATTGCTTTAAAGCATACTCTTGTATCAGAAGCTGCCGTTGGTGTTTGTATATTTAGAGAACTTCTTTTGATGAGCCAATTATTACTGTCTCATTTCATATACTTTATAAAATCTTACTTTTGTGTTCTTTCCTGTTACAGAAGTCTTTTGATGCACTGAATTGGGTCACTATGTTAAAAATGGTGTGGATTTCAAAAGCCAGTGCTGTCCAGAGAAAAGGCAGGTAATAAATGATTCATATTGACGTTTGTTTTGCAAACATTTAACATGCTTTAAAAAAGCATGCATTTAATATGCTTCAAAAAAGTCCAGAAAGTAGGAAAAACCACACTGGATTACATCATTAATCTATTTCCTGTCCAGCAGTGGTCAATAATAGCTCTTTGTGGGAGAATTAGAAAATAGGGTTAGCATGTACTTTTTCAGAATTTTCCAAGTCTTAGGAAACTGTCTCAAAGATTTTCCAAATATGTATGGGTCTTTCCCCCGATTTGGACCTGTTGTCTTGATTTTTTTTTTTTTTAAATGAACATACTCATTTTCCTCTTCTGCATGTGTAGCAAATGCAGTATTCGCTTAGTATCACACAGGTTATCTCTCTGTGGGCGAAGAACTGTCTTTTGCTAGTTTTGAATCCCTCTTTATCCACGTATAACAGGAAATACTGAACAATATGTCTTTGTTCACCTTTCTACAAGCTGTTCATGACCTTACAGGTCTTTTTCTTATTCTTAGCGGGATAAGGGCTAAGAGAATAAGCAGTAACAAGTTTACGGATATATTATCAATATTAGCCTGCAGGAATTTGGATGTGCATAATGAACACTTGCTGTCTCTGACATTTCGCTTTAAAGCTGTCTGCTTTTCACTCTTGGAGTAAGTTTCTTCTGTTCTGGATTCTCTCCCAGATTAGCAAGAAGTGTAGTTCATTGCTTACACTTCTTACATGAAGGACACTGAAATTTGGATTGACTTTACGCTAGCAAAAACCCCACACATGTTTATATATCACTTATTTTTGTTTTATCAAATCTTCTGGTGTTGGTGTAAGGTTATAATAACCTACTTTCTTAATGCAATCTTCTGTTCAATTTCAAGTAATGTCCTCCAATGTTTAGACCCCCGTGTTTGCCAGTAACAGAAAGCTAGGAGTTCTTCTTTTCCTGTTACTGTATCCAGACTAGGTCTAATCCTCCACACTTTCTTATTATCAACAATCATTCTTTTACTGGAAAAATCTCAGTTTGTGTGTGGGGTTTATGCTTAATGACAAAATTGTTTTTTGCATTAGACCTGCTTCTGTGTTTTTCTTGTGGGTTTTTTTTTTTTTTTTTAAGTTAAACCAAATAAACTCACAATGTATTTGTAGTTATCAACAGCTATTAATATGTTATTTTCAAGGGCTGGTCGCTGTCGGCCTGGAGTTTGTTTCCGTCTCTTCAGCAAGCTCCGGTTTCAGAATATGTTGGAATTCCAGACTCCAGAACTTCTAAGAATGCCACTTCAGGTGCCCATTTGGTTATAAGTCATATCTTTTCTTATGTAGTATCACCACACCATACCTATACATACAAAATACTGCTTTTTCACAGTGTTAATAAGCTATTTGTTTTCTAATTTACAGGAACTTTGTTTGCACACAAAATTGCTGGCTCCAATTAATTGCCCAATTGCTGATTTTCTCATGAAAGCTCCAGATCCTCCACCAGCTTTAATTGTGAGAAATGCTGTGCAAATGCTTAAGGTCAGCAGTGGAATAAATAGCATGGGATTTGTATTTCCTTCTATTTGTGGTGTGTTAGTATGTCTTACTCTGTCTACTGTGCAGGGAGTCTTTTGTTGTTTAGGTACTCAGGGATGCTTTGAGGATTTTTTTTTTGTTTTGTTTTGATTTTGTCAGGTGAACATGACAATTTCTTAAGGGGAGAGAGATGGTTGGAAACTCCCATCTCAAATTTGACACAGTTTGACTTGCATTCTTAGTGTCTGGCAACAAATCTAGTTAACATCCCATATTGATTTCCTTTTTCTGCTTTTCTTGTGAACTCATTTTCCCATTTTTCTTTTTAAATCAGACAATAGATGCTATGGATACTTGGGAAGATCTCACTGAACTTGGTTATCATCTGGCTGATTTACCAGTAGAGCCACACCTTGGTAAAATGGTGTTGTGTGCAGTTGTTTTGAAGTGCCTGGATCCTATTCTTACCATCGCTTGCACTCTTGCCTATCGAGACCCTTTTGTCCTACCGACACAGGCATCTCAGAAGCGCGCAGCCATGCTGTGTAGAAAACGTTTTACTGCAGGAACATTTAGTGACCATATGGCGCTTCTCAGGGCTTTTCAGGTATTATTTCATCTTCAGAAAGAGTACTAATCACTGTAGATTTCATATCAGAGAAAGTGGTCCCCTACAGAGTTGGATATGGAATAGATAGGTTTATAATAAATTCTTCAAGGAGGAGGAAGGGTTTGCTTTTTGCCTGGCGGCTTTTCTGTTTATTGAAATCACTAATAATTTTTCTATAGGAAACATTTTTTCAGAATATTTGTATTTTTACCATATTACTTGCTAACTTTCTTAAACTCTGAATTTCATCTTTGGCTATAGCTGATAGTGTGATAGGCTGTAATTTAGAGATCTTTTATGTTAATTGAAAGATAAAGTTAACTTTTATATGACCGGAATAAGATATATGTGTATATCTTTCAGATATGGGTTTTGTGTTCACTTTATTGACATAAATTTTGCTATACTTAAAAAGTGCATTTTTGTTTTTTTAGTTAATCAAATTTATAGGCAAATGTAAAAACACTGTTTACAGGCATGGCAGAAGGCACGGAGTGATGGGTGGGAGAGAGCCTTCTGTGAAAAGAACTTTCTTTCTCAAGCCACAATGGAAATCATCATAGGAATGAGAACACAGTTGCTTGGTCAGCTCAGAGCCTCAGGTAAATAGCTAATAAATAAACTTAGAATGGGTTTGTAGTTCAACCTAGTATGAATGTTAGCAAGAAAAATGTTCACTAGTGTTGGTTCCTTTCTTGTTTTGAAATACTAATACAGATTCATTCTGGGTAGGGTGTAGGTTCTAAACTCAAGAAATGTTGCTGGGAAAGTCAGACGTGAGCTTACTGAAAGCACTCTGTTCCATGTTTCACTAGATTTCTTAGTGCAAGATGATTTTAGTGGATTCTTACAAACTAGTAATTTCTGTGTGAAATGTCATGCTGTACAAGTAACTATTTTGTGATAGTAAAACTCATTATCTGGTTATATCTCAATCTGATGCCTTTTTTTCTAGGTGGTAAGGTTGGCAATGTGAAAAATGCAGCAAATTTGTACTTACTTTACATTGTTTCTGAACAGGATTTTGCCAAGGGAAGAAGTACATAGTCCGCTTTAACATATCTTCGCGCTCTTCCTTGTTCAGGTTTTGTTAGAGCCAGAGGAGGAGGCGATATCAGAGATGTTAACACCAACTCTGAAAACTGGGCTGTGGTTAAAGGTGCCTTAGTGGCTGGAATGTATCCAAATCTAGTGCATGTGGACAGAGAAAACCTCGTTTTGACTGGACCAAAGGAGAAGAAAGTACGGTTTCATCCTACCTCTGTTCTTGGCCAACCACAATATAAAAAGGTAAAATCCCTTCAAATTTATAGTCCACAAACCAGTTTATTGTCTTCTAATGAACTTACGAAAGCTTAAAAATTTCCCCTTGTCAGTGCTTTAAAAGCAGTGTGTGCATGTGTAAACACCACTTTTTACAAAACATTTTATCCTTCAATTGCTGAAATAAAGAATTAGAGTTTGTGCATTTATTCATTAGTGTTTCATCAGAAGGTCTTCCACTTGTGTAGAAAGAGAGAATGTGGTAAAAAAGTTAAACTGTTTTGAAGATACAGCGATTCTGCTGATGGAAACAATGGGTTTGCTATTTTTATGCAAAATGTTTGGCTTCAAGGTATTTTATTCATATGGCTCTTTTAATATGAAATAAAAGGTAAAACAGCCTAATCTCTTAATTGCTTTTGCATAGATTCCTCCAGTAAATGGGCAAGCTGCAGCCATTCAGGCACTCCCTACAGACTGGCTTATATATGATGAAATGACAAGGGCTCACAGAATAGCAAATATCCGATGCTGTTCTGTTGTAACACCTGTCACTGTGTCACTCTTCTGCGGACCAGCTAGGTTACCAAGTAATGCTTTGCAGGAGCCTTCGTCTTTTCGAGGTATATATATCTGTTAATATGTAGTAGTATGTGGTGTGGAAAGCCTTTTTTTGAAAATGTTTCATATATATATATATATACACATATATATATATGTGTGTGTGTGTGTATGATAAATCAGAGCTACACTGCTAGAGTTCCTGTAGCTGTTGAATAGCTTATTGATGCTGTAGTAAAGATCTCAGTAATATACAAATAGTTTTCAGTACAGCATCTTGATTCTTTTGAATATACATTTTTACTATTGAAAAGATAAGTAATGAAAAAGAGAAAATTAGAAGCTTAATTTTTCAACAGTATCATCCATGTTCTGTCATATATGAAAGTAATGAAACAATTATGACAAGGATAGTGATACACAGTCGTTGTCTACTGCAGACCTGTAGGGGTTAGAGTTGTTTTCCTTTGTGATTGTTCATGGATCATGACAGGAGAGCAATAGGTCCTGTATTGTACCTATGTTTCATGGATGACCATAATCTTTACTCATTTGTTTTTTTTTTTTAGCTCCAAGTGTTCTTTCCTTTGTCCCCATCTTTCTTACTTGAGCCAAGCCTGATTCACAAGGATATCATTAATACTTTAAGGCAGATTGCTGAAATATGACAATGGTCTTTCTTTTTGAAGACAAGGACTTGAGACAGCTGTATACTTAATGAATAAGATAATATGACTATTAATTTGTCATCATAGAATTTATAATTAATACTAAATTACTTTTGGCTAATGCACTTCTAGTTAAAGTCTACGTATCCTTCAGTAATTAACTTGAAGATCTGTTTTTAATATCTGAAATTAATTTGAAATACTGTGTGGAGGTCAGATTCACTGCTGCCTCCTAGAGGCATGAAGAGTCTAATTAGGATATGTTTTGTTACAGAAGACTAATTAGGTGATCTAAACATACTGTAACGAGGAATTTAATTCTATTCTTCAGAGGAGATCTTGTGATTATGATAGTCCTCCCTGAATTGTAGCAGTTGCTAGCAGTTCCTCTGTTTCTGCTGTCTTCCTACCCTCACTTTTCCGTTTTCTCTTTACTGTACCTACAACGTCAGATGTGTAACCAAGAGTAGAGACTGGTCTGTCCAGTCACTACAAGACCTGGGCCAATGTGAGGTTTATTTTTAATTTCATGGCAATGGTAAGCATGCTTTTGGCTGGAAAGATCTTGTGTAGGGCCTTAGGAAAGGCTGTAATGAGCCCATCACAGTGCCTATTCTGGAACTATTTAGTTTGGTGCTAAGTATAAATTTCCTAAGAATAACTTATAACACTTTCCATGTACTGTTTCTACAGCAAGCAGTAGTTGATCCTTTTTCCAAAAGAAATGCCAGCAGTGTTGACATATTCATACCCTTGAATCCCACAGACTTATATGCATAAATTACATTTGCATTGTTCTGAATTTCTACAAGTTATAGCAAGGTACTCTAAAGCATAGCAAATCCACATTTCCTGTTAATATGAAAAGTTTAAAGATAATAATGCTGGAAAGTTTCTTTTCTAGAGACCGCTTTATTTTACAGATTGTTCAAATTGAATAACTTTTAATGACAATTAGTTATACCAGAACCTAGAAGTAATTTGGAATATAAAGGGGTCTGTTTTATTACAGCAGTCTATTTAAATAATACATAGTTGCAGAAAAAATATCCTGCTCTTCGTTTCCAATAGAAATACTATCTCAGTATTAAAGAAAGAGCTTATATTAAATTACTGAAGCTTTTTTGTCTTAGTGTTTAACTAGTACTCATACAGATGGAATCAAAGTTTTTTTTGAGAAGTGGGAATCCGACTCTATAGCAATGTGTATTGTTTTTGTATGAGTTTTAATCTGCTGCATTATCAAGTAGTAAAAAAAAATCATTTTCTAAATAGATTTAGGCATAAGTTTGTGTGTGCTAGTGGTTTATTGATGGAGGTACAAATGGAGATTGCAACAGCGCAGAGGTTTACATAATGGGATTCCAGGTGTGTCTGAATATTTTAGATCTACTAAAGTAAAAGCAAATTAACAGCTTTCTGAATGAAATATTTTGACCAAAATAGACATAGAAAAAAAGATTAAAATGTCTCAGTGTTTAGAAGTAGATTAAGAGATTGTAATGGCAATTTAGAAGGGAAATGGGTATATTTCAGGCAATAAAATAATATTCAGTATTTTATATGCAATTTGGAATACTGTTAAAATGCTGGCATATCCTTTATATTTGTTTCATCCAGTGGATGGTGTACCTAATGACAGCAGTGATAGTGAGATGGAGGACAAAACAACTGCTAATCTGGCAGTGCTGAAGATAGATGAATGGCTTCATTTCAAACTGGATCCTGAAGTAAGTAATTTATCAGTTCAGTGCTTATTTTTGAAGAATATATGTATTTGTCTTGTGCTTATTAATTTAAGAACTTTTTACAAATATAAAAAAGTATCAGGAAGTAGAGAATTTTCTTTAAATAGAGAATGCTGTATTCTCAGAAAGGATGATTAAAGCAAGCTCAAGATGGAGCACTCAAATTGGCAGTAAGAAAGACCAAACTTAACAAAGGGGAAAAAAATGTATTGAAAATAAAAATCTTCATGTCTTGAGAAACTGTATTGTAGAAAGAGAAGTTGTTAATGACTTATGAAATATTCAGACCATTCAGTTCCAACTGAATATTATGTTTTGTAGAGATGGGAATGTAGAGATACGACATGTGGGACTCTGGAAAACTAAAGCATGTTTTGATAGCATGGAAATCGGAGTGTAGTGTTCTAAATTCAGTCATTGCATTTGAGCTAAAGTCTGCCTTAGGAGAAGGATTTCATTTAGAACTGATCTTGTTTTCCTCAGCTGTGAATGAAGAGCATTTTATAAAGAACGGTAAAAAATCCTGCAAGTTTTCAGTATGGGTATGAGTTTGGTGCAAAGATAAATGAAATAGAAGGGTTTATAGAAATTCAGATAACCCCACAGATGAAAGGATAACTCTTAAAAGTTTTCTTAAAATGACCACGTTTTTCAGAGTAACCCTTTCCCACCTTCCCCCCAGTATTAGTCTTGTCAATCAGTTTGGCACTGTTGTTTTCAGAATGTCAGATACTCTCTATCCAAGAGTGATATAGACAGCCTGTGTCTTGCTGATCAAATTTTGATTAGTCTTTAACAGATTTAAAATTCCTTACAGGCTGCTGGCTTGCTGTTACAACTCAGGCAGAAGTGGCATAGCTTATTTCTGCGTCGTATGCGAGCTCCTTCTAAACCGTGGTCTCAAGTTGATGAAGCAACTATAAGAGCAATTATAACTGTTCTAAGCACTGAAGAGCAATCTGCAGGTTTACAGCAGCCATCAGGAATAGGGCAGAGACCAAGACCTATGTCTTCTGAGGAACTTCCTTTAGCATCTTCATGGAGGTCAAGTAACAGCAGGAAAAGTTCGGCAGAAACAGAATTCTCTGATGACTCTTCCAATGCTGAAAAGTAAGCTGTTTAATGCCTTCTGGAATAGATAATAAGCAGGTTTTTTTGTACATACAAAAGCAGCACTTGAATTTCTACTAGTAATAAAAAAGAACAGTAATGGCATGTGTGTCTAAAGAGGATGATAATACAGTTTGCAGAAATGCAGTTGTCATGTTGTAGTTGATTTTGTTACTTGAAATTTCTTATGTTTGAGAGACAGTCAGTCAGAAGTACATCTCTAGATAGAAGAGCTATAACCCCAGCATTCAAAAACAATGTGTATTAAGTATTTCTTAAAGTATTTTAAATGGTTTGCAACTGTTGTAATGCAAGTCGTCATGCAATAGGCTGAGACCTAGCTCTCAGTTGTATTGCTTATTGAAGTCTTAACCTGTTAAACTATCCTTAATTCACCTTTATCTCTTAGGGTTCTAATGAAATCTGCGCCTCCGGCATTTCACCAGGCACCAAAGTACAAAGAAAGAAGCATTTTGCATTCCAAGAGAACTTCAGAAGACAGGTCAGATCAATCATCAGTGAAGTCTACAGACAGCAGTAGTTATCCTAGCCCATGTGCCAGTCCTTCTCCTCCCTTATCTGGAAAGGTAGAGTACTTATAAATTACCCTGCTCTTTAATATTAATTGTATTTCAGAAGTAAATTAGATGATATCTTTCTGCAATGTCTTGCCTTATATTAATAAAATAAGAACTTAAAATAGATTTTAATTTTTTAACCTGCTGTTAACCTACTGTTTCTTTTTAGAACTTAAAAGCTAGACTAAATACCATTATTATGCTCATTGAATGTAATAAAATATTATTCTTTGCAAAGTCTACAGAACAAGCACAGAACGATCTGTTGTCTTGTTTGGACTTTATTTAATCACCATTTAAGGTGTATTCATGGTTTTGCTAAATGAATGTACAGATCTTACATTTCTCTGAATTCACCTTTTTGATCTGTTCTTGCTTTCTTTTTAACTGCATACATTAGGACACTGACTCTTTACAGTTTGTGCTGTCTGTCATATTATGACTACCTGCTTTTTTAGGATAGCTGTTGCATCAGATTTTATTTGAAGTTCCTGGCCTTATTCTCACTGTATATTTGAATAGTAAAACAAAAACAAAATTGTTCCTCTAGATGCTGACTCTTTGGAGGTTTTAATAAAGCCTCCTACTTCACAATAATTTAAATTTGAAAGATTTAAAAGGGGGAAAACTTGTGTGTTTTCTGAAGGTAAGAAATGTGAATAAGGTACCCGAGGCTATAATCTAGAGCAGTTAAATTTTTCCTCACTTGAAGGTACATAAAACTTGGCAGAATTATATTTAATTGCTGGACTGCTACTCTGTTGTACTTGTTTGCTGATCGTTTTTTCAAAACAACTGATTATTTTGGAAGGTGTTTCAGAAATGAAAAATAGATTTGAAATACTTTTAAAACCAGGGCGGACAATAACTCATAAGGTTTCCTTCCCCGTTCCAGGGAAGGAAGGCAGCAGTTCACTCGAGGGATTTTTGTCATCATGCTTTGAAGCGTGAAGCATGAACAAAATGCTTCATACCTAAACTTTAAAAGTAAAACCTGCTTTACTTTAATGTGGTTTGTTTTAATTTATTTTTTTCAAGGGCTCTAAATCTCCTTCACCGAGACCAAATATGCCAGTTCGGTACTTTATAATGAAAAGTAGCAACCTGCGAAACCTCGATATTTCTCAGCAGAAAGGTATATGGTCTACTACGCCAAGTAATGAGCGAAAGCTAAATAGAGCCTTTTGGGAGAGCAGCATGGTTTACTTAATATTTTCTGTCCAAGGATCAGGGCACTTTCAGGTGAGTCCTTTATATGTTAGCTTTGGCTGGTGATTTGAGAGTGCAACAGGTGACTATGTGTAATGTGGAGGTTTTTGCTTATAGATTCTGTCTATCTAAAAAATAGTGCAGGAAAGCAAGTTACCTAGTTAGTAAGGTGAAAGTGTTCATTCTCGTCTGAAATGCATCTTTTTCACTAACTCAACCTTCGACTCAGAACTAAGACTGACTTAAACTATCTCCCAAGATTCTTCAGCAATGTTTTAAATCCTAGGATAATCCTCCCTCCCTCCCCTCCTGCCAAACAAAGTATTGCTGCTTCTTTTTTTGCATGCCAAAGTAATATTATAAAGACATAAAGAATTATGAAACAGAGGATTTCTAGATTCAGAAAACTTCCAGATCTCTTTGTAATAAATTTAAATAACATCTGCTTTCCCTGAATAGGAGATTTTTAAAAGCCAGGTGGCTAGAAACTCATGGCCATGTTGTTTCCAGAGATTTCCCTATTTCAGATGTTTATGCCAGGAGGTGTCATCACTGTAACCTGTTTAAAAACAAACAATATATTGTATTAAGTTGCTTTTGTTAATTCATTTGAGTTAGCATGGTAGTCATCAACAAAAGCCCACCAATTTTATATTAAAGGCTTTACCTGATGGAGTGAAGCTGTGTGTTAGCTGTACTGTAGAGAAGGCTTAATTCTATTGTCCTTAGTAAACAAACTCATCTTGTTATATACATCTATTCATGAAAGTCAGCTAAACCTAAAACATAGAGAACTAGTTCAAATGCAGCAGTCTTGGTGATATCGCTGAGAGATTATAGTGGGAGGTACATATGATGATTTGGTAAACACAGATGTAGTATTATAAAGTCATTGCCATCATGTCAGTTGTGGTTTTCTGCTCAATAATAAGAAATTGGTAAATGGGCTGTTTTAATTGCAATATCGGATTAAAAAAAGGGGGAGTGAAACACTTTAGTTTGCTGAAGTCAGGAGTGTAGGTGGCTGATGTTGCCATGTTCTCCAAATTTCAGCAGTAAAGTGACCATCTATGAGAATATGAGGCTTAAATTTTCTATTAATGTGCTCCTCCATAATGTTTCTTTTTATTTTTCTTTCTCTTTTCCTTCTGTTGATTTACATTTGAAATCTGAGTTGTCCAGGTTTGCATATCTTAGAGTAGTGTATCATACTGGCAACCAGAGAATCCAATAGAAACAGATTTGCCAGATTACTTGAGGGAACCCTTTTCCTCCCCCTGCAGCAGAGATGTCCTGCTTAAATAAGAGCACTCTTGGGTTTGAGTTATATGATTCCCTTCCCCATCCAACTCCCCACCTTCTTGAACATTTATCTTGCTGGAATTTCTTCCCACTTTGAAGAAGAATAAGACAGTACCTTTAACTTGTCTTTTCAGGAAGAACACCTACCTTCTCTTAAAACTATGTAAAAGGTGATCAAACCAGAGGGGGATAAGGGAAGAAGGGAATGGATCTCTACCGCTCAGAGGAATGGGATATAATCTTGATTCTTTACACTTCAAATGGTCTTAGTATACTTTTTTTGAAAGATTCTATTACAAAGGGTTTAAAAATAATGGTAATTGTCCAAGTTTATCCAAGAGATATTCTCAGTGGTTAAACCCTTAAATGTTTATTTCTAATGGGGAAAACTACTGAACTTCTTGAAATGTTTAAATCTAGAAAATTATTCAAGTGTCTTGCTTGAGGAAGTGTGTGTGAATCACTGCAATTAATTCAGAAGTTTAGTATGAGGTCCAGTCATGTGTTTAATTCCACAGTGACCAGATGTCCTTTATGTTCTTCCTTTCATATTTCATTCTTCTCCAGGGTTTTGCTAGAATGTCCTCAGAGATAGGACGTGAGAAAAGTCAAGACTGGGGATCTACAGGTTTAGGAGGTGTGTTCAAGGTGGAGTGGATCCGAAAAGAAAGTCTTCCTTTTCAGTGTGCACACCATTTGCTCAATCCTTGGAATGACAATAAGAAAGTACAAATAAGCAGAGATGGGCAGGTAATGTTATTCCCTCATAAAGTCTCCTTTATTCAGAACTGCATGTTTAGCTTCTTTAGACTTCACATTTTTGTCAGCTCTCCTCGTGTATATGTTAATCTGAATCATTGTTCACTGACACACACACACACACACACACACACACAGCGTGTGCTGATTCTTGTGTCTTAACCACTGAGGAAATAGAGACTGTTGTACTACAAATAGAAAAAGAAAATGTATATTTGACAGGAGCTTTACTTAGAGTTTTGTTGCAACCATACTTTTGGAACAATAGGTTAAATGGTAAAAGCTATATTGATTTACTGCAAAAAGTAGCTTTTAAAATGTTATAATCAAGCATGTTAATTTCTTGGGAAAAATATTTAAGTATATCTTAAATTAACTGTAAGAGAATAATACAGAATAATACAAAAAGCAATTACAACTTCCTAACAACACGGAAATTGATTGCTATACATGGATAAAGATTTATATGTATGCTTTTAACAAAACTGGGTAGTCGTATTTGAAAGCTCTTGTTCCTCTAGCTTTCTGGTGTACTGGTTACAATGAACACATGGAAATAGGCCTATAGTAACTGAGGCATTTAAACTTAGGCGTATGGAAAACCCTTTGTATAGTCATCTGCCTTTTTTGGAGGTACTTTGGAGCTTTAATGGGCTGTTTTTTTGCTTTAAGTTATGAACAGCTTTTCTGAAATATTGCTGGTTTTGGTCAGGATAATATAGTCTCGTAAAATCAAAGCAGCCTTTTACTTGTATGTTCACAAAAACTTAAGTAATCTTCTTTCTGGAACTTTTCAGGTTTGATATTGTCACACTCGTTTCCTCTGAAATATTGAGAGAATCATGCTGTATGAAGTAGAGTAGAGTTTAGGACACATTCTCTAGTGTGTTAAAGGCAGAAATAGCTACAAGTAGCTGGAAGAGAAATTAACCTGGGAGCTCTCTACAGCAATTTCTGTGACCTCCTCTGTTTGTCAAAAAAGGCACAAATAGCAACTTGATGTTAGACACTTGTTCTAAATTTCTTGTATTGTCTTCTTGCTACATGTTCCCAAAACTTCTGTTGTTGTAGCAGTGAGGAAGGGAAAATAGCAGTAGCATGGGACGGTGAATCTTGAATCCTTAGTTCATAAGCAAATGAAGATACAAGAAGGTTCAAGATATATGGCATAAATTTTATGCAGAACTGACAGATTACTCTGAAAGAAAGAAAAGCCAAGCTGTGAGCCAGTTCAGAGGTAAATATATATAAGAAGAAAAGGGAACGAGCTCTTTCAAAAAGGTTAAAACCAAACAGACTTAACTTTATCTGTTTTTTTTGTAACTGATTTCTGTATATGTAGTAGTAGCAGTTCAAATAACTTTCCTAATGTCATATTCACTTCTAGGAGCTGGAACCACAAGTTGGAGAGCAGTTGCTACAGCTTTGGGATCGTATTCCTATGGGAGAGAAAAATTCAACTGATTGAGCATGATTAATATGCCAAAGGTAAATAAGATACTTCATGCATTACTCTATTAATAGAGGAAGAGTTATCAAGGTACAATGTATTGTTTACAGTATTTGTTTTTCCTTTGCAGTTTGAGGAACACTTAATATTTATTTAATACTTTTTTTTCAGGTGTGGTTGTCAAAGCGTTTTTTATAATCAATAGTAGCAGCAGTGTCCTTATGATGTAAAGATGAAGAAGAGGCTGGCGCAATGAGCTCTTGAAGTTGCTGGTGATATTCTACAGCTAACGCTGGAAAAATAGAGGGAATTCTGTTAATTTCCTTGTGATGACAAATGTTGTAAGTTTTCACCAGGCTGTTTTTGACTGAATGACAATTCCATAGAGTAGGATATTCAGTGTGCAGTTGACTTTTTAAAAAACATTGTTAAGTTCAAATGAAGTTTAAAACAACAGAGCATATAAGTTCGTTATGGGTTTAGAGTCGCACAGCAGGCAGTTTAAATACGCAGTTTCCATTTAAACAGTCTCCATGCAGAAAAACTGAGAACTGAGAATAATAACTCAGAATTACACTGAATACAGTGTAATGTTGATTAGTCTTGACGTTTACTTAAAATGAGTAAATAATAATAGAAACTTCCAAATATTTTTAAAAATTCCAATAAGTACTTTCTGAACTTTCATATGCCCAGGGTGTGAGAGCATATATTCTGATATATGATATATTCTGACAGACAACTAAGCAGAAGGAGAATGTCAAAGTTTTATTAAGTACATAAGTAGAAGGAGTAAGACATTTCTTTGAGAGAACATTGGTCCAACACTTGTTTCTAGTTTGTTATTTGTCTCCTTTAAAAGATAGTCTCCCTTTGGTAAGCTGAAATAGCCTTCAAAAGGCTGAAAAATGTTTATTTGAGCTGATATTCTAGTAAATTACTAACATGGAGATTGTTAGAGGAAGATTTTTTTTCCCAAAACAATTGCCAGTACAATTTTTTTTCACCTTTTTAATCTTCATACTGTCTCTCTATATATCTTTCTTTGTTTTCTTCTTCTATAGTCGTCTTTATTATTTCTTTTTAAAATAATTATTTTCTTAGGCTCGTCGTTAGAGATTACTGCAGTGTAAGGGTGATATTTATTCACTCCGTTCACTGGCTGCACTTCCCTTTGTGGTCACTCCTAGTACAAATTGAGAGCTTTCCTGTTTCTGAGTAGGCTTATGCTCTTATTCTTTGCGAGGAATGTTCACATAGAGCTCAGGGTACACTGTATTCATCCTTCTTTATTGTGTAGTGACTTCTGTACATGAAGAGTAGACTTTGTAAGAGTAACTGAGCCCTCCTAAAAACCTGGGTTTCCAGGCAGGTGGTAACACACTTTTTTGTGGGGGTTCTTTCTTTCTTACTTTATCCTCTCTTGTGTATGTTTTCTGGTAAGCAGTGGGCTTGCTCTTGTGTTGTATGTCTTTGAATGACATATTCAGGAAGTTTCCTCAACTTTGTTCAACTGGAGGAAGATGGTCAGATGGAAAAAGTAATTTTTTTCTCTGAACTTCAGGTATGATGAAAGCATGATTAGGTATGCTCTCCTTTCAGTGTTTAGTAATTGCCATTTAAAACAGAGATTTAAATTCTGGAAGGGACAGCAATCTTAATTAAGTTAAAACAGTCATGAAAGGAGACAAAGTCATGAATGGCCTTTAACAGTAAGGGGAGAGGAAACAGACTGGGAGTACCCTTTTGCCTTTTTTTCCAGGAAAACTTTATGATGATTATCTACATCAACTAAAACTTTTGGGATACCTACTGATTTTTTTTCTTTGTGTCTGTTTTTTTTTTAATTCAAATTAAATTCAAGATTTAGTTTGAAAAACACATGATTCGAGGTCGTAAGCAATTGGGTCCCATTCTGTATCATTGGTTATATTGTCTCCTGTTAAATTTTCCCAGCAATGATTATAAATTCATATTTTTGTATTTGACTGTTAGTGTTTTGAAATACAAAATCCTCGGTAATAAAGTTCTTTTCAGTAATAGTTCAGTTCTAGTTTTAAATTGTTGCTTTGCAAAATGAGTTTAAAATGTGTTCACCAAATTCAGTGCTCAGACTGCAATAAGTTAGCACTTAAAATCTGGTATTATGCACAAAAGTAACTGTAGTCAGTTTAAAGCTATGAGGGGAAGGCAGGTGCTAATTATGTACTGAGACTTAAAACTGTACATTTAAAACTCTTCTTTCTTTGTGAATGTTTTTATGGTCATCTGACTTTCTGTAGTTTGTTTCAATTTACCAGATAAGCAAATATTTTAAAACAAGGTTTACATGTTTTTGCTTGTTAGAGTGATTTTAATGCTGACAAAACAGGATAAATCAATGTTCACAGTGAGAATGCTTGCATGTTGTTTTCTGGTTTTAATGAGCTGACAACTTTTTGTTTGATTATACTTACCATACTATACTGTTTGTGTTTTCTGCTGTCTCTATTTCTTCCTATAAGCTGCACATATCTTCATAGATACACATTCAGAATTGTTGCTCTCGGGGTCTGAGTACAAACTGAACTCAGGGAAGACCAAATCAGAGATGGGTAATGTCTTGAGCACAAATCCAAAGGGCCTGTACAGACACTAGATGGAGCATAAAAAGGACCTCTGTAAGGAGATGATTATGCTAAATTTTAAATGATGATGTGTGTGTGTGTGTGTATACATACACATATATACATATATAAAATTACCTTTGTAATATCAGTACTGTGGTGCATCAGTGCTTCCAGTTTTTGAGACCACCACTTTTACAGGACATAATCAACCAGTAGTTTGTAATTGAAATTGCTGCAGCTCAGTTTGTGGATTTCAGAATTCAGTGAAAATATCATATAGTTTGCAAAACCGAAGGTAAATGCTTTTTCTGCAAACAACAGTACTACAACTGGTCTATGCTATAGCTGCAAGGAGCATCGTAAAGTACATGTAAATGTTCTTGTTTTTATTTCATTTAACTAAATTAACCAGGAGAGGTTATTTGAAACTAAGGAAAACACTGAACAATGTGATGCATGGTACTCTTGTTTTTCTGTGCAAAGTCAATTGCAGACTTTTATTTCTAAATAAAATTACAAAAGAAAGACATATTAACTTGTGTGCTGTCAGTCCCTCTTAAATCTAAATTAAGCAGCTGTTTTCTGGTAGTACCATAGTAATAGACATTTTTGAATGTAACTTGTCATACATTAGCATAAATTAGTCTAGCTGGTATTCTCTTGGATTCCACTTTTTAATTACTGTTTTGATATAATCAAAATTAAAATATTAAAATATTCTACTCTTGAAGCTCAGTGGTTAATAGCCTTCTTTTCTCAGTAGGATTCTTCCTTTATTTTCTTCATTGCCATCCACTTAACCTTTATTGCATTTTATCTGATGGAAATAAGTGTTTTCCGTTGATGGACATGGATTACCTTACATATAGAATGTCTGTATAGATATTTCTCTGAGTGGCAGTGACCTTTCTGATGGTTCTCTTTGAAATCTTCTCCTTTGGGATTATACTATTTTGTTGAAAGTTTTGGAAAATAAGTACTATTTTGAGCCATAGAGCAAATTCCAGTTTTGTGGGACTATGTATTGACATTCTTTGTTTTCACTCTGTGTCTCTTTCTGGTTTCCAAAGAGATTATCTTGGTTGCTGTCTGCAGCAGCTAGAAGTATCATGACTCCCTGGAAGAACTCCAAGGCCATTCCAGGGTAGAAGTAGCAGGTGACTTACAGAAGCTCTGCCCTATTATGACAGATAGGACAAATGGTCCATCTCAGTCTTAAGTGCAAGCTCTTTTGTCTCAGAGGGAACTTAGTTCCTTTTTCTAAAAAATGTTCTTTGTTGACTTTTAGCCTGAATTAGGTTATTTCTTGCAACAGTGTCTTTGAGCATTTGCTTTTTTTTTGTCTTTTTTTCCCTCAATGCTGATTTTATACCATTTCTGCTGCTTGATAACAATATCTAAAAAAACATTGCAAGATAGCTCTTCTAGTGCTTGCAAGCTTTAATTTCTACCATGAGATTCGTTATAGCTTCCTTTTTAAATGTTTAATGTTAGCTGTTGTCAAAATGAAATCATGACGTGGTAGGTCAATTTCTGTCTTGTGATTGGATCAGTACCTAGTTACCTCCAGGGCACTTCATAAGAGTGGCTTCTGCAGCTCCTCAATTTTTTTTTTCCCCCACTTGTGGATCTGATGTGATTGTTCCAGAGCAGGCACTTTCAAGATGAACTCACTCTTAGGAACTATATAAATAATATTACTGGTTTGTTTCTTAATGCTGTACATCTCTTTGCTGACGCTTAGCTGCCCTATTTTCTCTCCTGTGGGTTATCCTCAACTGGCTCCATCCATCCTTGCTGCTCTCTGTTGCAGCTGCAGTGGGTAGTACAGGCTGTAGGTGATGCTTTCCCCCAGCTGAAAAGCTTTTTGTTACAGGTGTTTTTGTAGTTGCTTAAAGGGTGCCGGTACCTAGAATGAAAATAAACACCTGGTTAAAGACCAATTAGCTTTCAGGAAATCCAATTGAGGAAATACCTTGTATTGTGTTACAAAGTACTAACTTGGAATCCTGAAAATTGCCCTAGAAGATAGGGCACATTGTAGAATCAGGCAACTTGGAAAGAAGGCTCTGTTTTTACGTGTATTAAACCCATAAGGAGTTTCATAGCTGCTCTCAGTTTGTGTGTGTGTGTTAAACTTTTTTTTTTTTATCTTACATAATACATGGCTTTCAGATTTGCAGTCTGATCTTGTGCTTTGCCTGTGTGTAGATGTCTATTGCATTTGGTACTAGTGATGCATGAGTAAAGGTTGTAGCCTGAGGCTCTTGAAGTACCTAGCGCTTCGTTCTCTCTATGGGGAATATCTGGTGAAGCCCAACAACAATCAAATAAGATTAAGGAGCAAAACACAATTGTCAAAATTGCTTCTATCTGAGGATATTCTGGATGCTGGCAAACAGGGAGTAAAATGCAATTGTGTGACATGTGTAAATAGATTTAATATCTTCTGCTGTTGCGAGCTGTGTATTGAAGAGTTCCTGCTCTCGTGAGCTGGCAAACTAACTGTGACCTTTTTAGTCTACAGTGGGTCACCTTTATTTCTTACCTCTCAAAGAACGCAGACCTCGCTTTTTTCTACTTTTTTTGTGCTTTTCTGCAGAAATGCTTCATTCCACAGCAATTTCTGAAACCATTATCTGATTTTAACTAAACTTAGAAGAGCAGCTTTATAAATTTCCTGGGGAAAAGTGGTTTAAAAATCTCTTGAATTCCTGAACTTGCTCCATGGTAGACATGAAAATAATCTGCAGTAGGAGAAAAGTTTTAAGGCTTCTAGTTGGAGCACTTCCTGTTTTCCTAGATGCTCACCTCAATCCACAGTAAGATGCAGACTGTAGAAAAACGAGATTTTTTGTTTGGTATTCATGGGCTGAATAGTTGTTTAGCCAGTACTTGTTACCATTGATGTAGTTCTTTGACATAATGTACTATATTAAATTTAAAAGATGTATATGTATGTGTATATATATATACATATATATATACTATATATGTATGTATATGTATAATTTCTAAGAGAACAACAAGCCATATGCTGCTCTTGCAGTCAGTGTGCTAGTAAGCATGTTACCACTTTTTAATTGAAATGCGTTGTAAACTGCCTCTCTTTCTAAGGAGGAAAACCAAAACTTGATTCTTCTCAAAAATAGCAGAATTTTTCAGCTGAGTGGGAATGTTTCAACTAATGAAAGGAAAACTGCAAATATATACTGTTTTCCTTGCTGTTTAATGAGCTTTCTGGGGGTATTATGTGCTTATAGAAGTTTTATTCTTATTTGGTGCATAATGAGAAACTACCAACTATTTTGGATGCTCAATATAAATTTTGCTAGCATGAGCTTTTGTTCATGTGTATTACTGGACTTAGTGGAGTTTTGGTAAATGTAGCTGCTTGGCTTCCTTTGTATAGGAATCTGGTAATAACTGGAACTGCCTTTCAAAGAAATAGTGTAGCCTGCTTTATCATCACCAATACTTTTCTTTGTAAACTTCCCTTGTAATAAACTTCATCAGTAAATTTAATAAAACTGCACTAAAATGCAATGAACTGTGAATGAATATATTCTGATGTTTTCAGTTCAGTTTCATTCTTTTTTTTTTCTGATTTTGACTTAGGAGCATAACCGAAAAAAAGCAGGAGGCCTTAGAGTCTTGAAATACCTTTTGAGGAGCTTGTAGAAATTGTTAAATGTCAGTATCATTTTAAGTGTGACTGCTGTTAAGTTATCTATAGGAGCTTCAAAATGGTTCTCCACATTTTTTCCTGATTTACAATTTTATTGAAATTGAAGAACTCTGTGTATGCATGCTTTCTTTTACTAGTTGAAATACAGCTATTAAAGAATTCTGTCTTTCAATTTATCATTTCAGTGGTTGCTGCTTTCAGCAGTTTAAGCATTGGTAAGTTTTGATGTGTCGTAGAATGTTACTAGCGGTTTTGAACCTGTAAGAGAATGTGTGCTCCATCCACACCCTTTACACCAAACAGGGACATACTTTTGTTCATAATTTTGTTCTTTGACTTGAAAAGAAGTCCACAGTTAGGAAGAAGGAAGAACAGATGAGCAAAGGAGCTGTAGACCCCTTCAGAAGTGTTAAAGGGAACTGTAAAGCTTCAAGATGCTTATGAGCTTATGCTCTAGACTATTCTCCTAGTTACCTATCTTGGCTGTATTAATCTAGCATGTATGTGGCAGACAACAGCAGTATCTTTCCTGTATGAATTTATCTTTGGGCCTTGTGTCCTCCTAGGTACCATGCAGAACAGGGGACTGCAATCCAGCATGGCACTGTAGCCATGCTTATACTGCAGTTTTATCTCATGTCAAGGCACTGTTTCTGCATCCGTTCCTCCTCAGAGCCTTGAAGGTAGATTTTTTTTTTTTATGGATGATATGATGCAGTAATTGAAGACTGTGTCTAGTTACATTTGCTGAAAGGGGATAAACAGAGTCTGTTACTTTGGTATTTGCTTCTTAGCACTCAAATTCAAAAATGCGACACGAGGAAGCTTTTGTCAGAACTCAGGCTTAGTGTAAATGTGCCAGCTTTCATTCTCAACATATGGGAAAAAATCACAGAGGTGCCATGTTCCAATGCTCTTAAGAAAGGAAATATTGCTGGAAAGGGGATCCAGGGAGTTAGTCTCATGTTTGGTGCTCATTCTGATATTTGTTTTAACTGCTGACTCTTCACCCAATAATGAATCAAAGTAATATAAGACGGTGTGAGGCTTTCGTGAGTGTAGACACAGTAGTTATAGGAAGTAAGTGTGGTTTGAAAGCTCAAATCAGTCTGCATAGGATAAGAGAAAATTGGGAAGGGTGAAAGCAGCCCCATTGTTCTCTGTGACCACCAATACTGTGCCTTTGTTAGCCGAGAGGTTTCTTGAAATCTCCAATGTCAAGAATTGTTTGTAAAATTGGTGGTGAGAGACAGTGGACAGGTAGGGGGTAGATTGGAAGAAGCATTGACCTTGAAAGGATATAAACCCTTCTGTCTCGAAAAACAGGATGCTGAAGATGCTTCAGACAGAAGCCAGGTGGTGCAGCTGGATAGTGTATAAGCTTTTCTGTCCTGAGAACTTACACTTTAAAATGAAACCTAGGTTTTATTAGAGCATGGAAATAGAATAGTCTCACCACAAAAAAAGCAACCAGACGTGGGGAAATTGCACATTAACTTGTTGTTTTATATCTGACTTGCTTGTCTATCAGCTTTTATTTCCATAGAAGGAAGGGGGAGAAGGGATACTTCTTTTAGGCTATATGTAGATATTAAAGGTCCATTTTTATTTTTATAGGTCCTTTTTATTTTTTTCTATGGCAAGCAATTAGTTAGACATGTTATTTATTAAAGAATTTAAATAATGTTGTTTATCTGTAAACATTGCCTGGGTAAGAGCACTATTCACCTCTAAGAAATGACTGATGTCTGAATGGTTTTCTAAGTAAAAAGGTCAGCTCTGGTCAGAGTTTAGGATCCATCTCCCAGACCAGGTCAGCAACCCTGACTGAGCTGCTCTCCATAACCATGTACAAATTGCTCAGTGAATCACTATCCAGCTAGTGGTTATCTTTGCTGCTTGCCAGGAGTTTATCAGGGAATGCTTGTTAAATGCCTTTTACTGAAACACCATTTATAAATACAGTTTATGGTTTGTTTATACTTGAGGTAAGTCATCTTTCAGTCCCTCAGTGTGCAGAGACTGCAACTGCTTGTCCAGCTAAAGTGCCAACATCAGGCTGCTTAAAACCATGAGCTCTGGTTTTTGCTATATCTGCTGCCCCAGATTGTTAGCAACCACATTTTTCAAGAGCATTTTGTTTTATTGTACTTGTGGTAACCTGAAAAGCTTTTTTTCTGTTTATCCTGTAAGGAAACAGGTCTTTGATGATTAGGTCTTTGGGAGGAGGGAAAAATGCATTCTGTAGGCATGGAAGATGTATATATACTTCTCAAATATTCCTCTAAATAGGCAGAAGAGAGATTTAAAAGTTCTGTAGTTTTTCGTTTAGTTGAGGCTTTGCAATAGTCAGTACTGCTTCTGTCTGCAGCAACTGTACAACAACAAAATAAGTTGTAATGCTTTCAAAAACTAGCTCTAACAATAAAGCAGCTTTACAAGTTGTCCTCCAATGGACCGTTCAGTTGAGGCAGCAGATATTTGAAAGTGAAAGGCATTTCTTCGCCCAGCAACATTGTCTCTGGAAATCAACTTTTTCTTTTTTTTTTTCTTTTTTAAATTCCTGTCATTATTTGTTTGTTTAAAACAAAGGTTTTTCTTTGCAGGTTTATTGTTGAGAAGGCTAAAAGTACAAAATGGGCAGCTAATATGAATAAGAAGTAAATAAAAAGAGACCCTAGATCACGATGGGGAAGAAGTATCTTTTTGTTTATTAGAAACCGGAACCATAGCTGGCCAAAACAAAGAAATCCTAATTGCATATGAGAGAACTGCCTTGACGAAAACAAACAAATTAGCCAAGTTAGGTATGTGGTCTACTCTTCTGTCCCTAAAATTTAGCATTGAAGTACAAATTATGTTAATCTTTTTTTCTTACTTTTTAGCACAAAAGAGTGGGGAAAAATAATTTTTTTTGCCACAACTTTATTAAAAAAAAATCTGTAAGAAATCACCTGAGCCCATTTTTTTGAAGTTGATCAAATATAATATCTTCAAAATTTGTGTACAAATAAAGACACATTAGATCTCTACCATCTTCTTCCTCCCAGGACTGCTCCTAACCTGTTCTTTGTTTTGATTCACACGTGAGGTCTGTTTACTGGTAGCACTAATGGACCTCTGGCAGTGTGCATTTCATAAAAGTGTAAGAATCATTGTTGTTGGAAAATCTCATGATCATCAACTCCAACCCCAAACCCATCACCACCCTGTCTGCTCAACCACACTCCTAGGCGCCTCATCTACATGTTTCTTGAGCAGCGTCGAGGATGGTGACTCCACCACTTTCCTGGGCAGCCTCTTCCATCTAAGGCTTCACCACTCTTTTCGTGTAGAAATTGTTCCTACTGTCTAACCTGAACCTCCCCTGCTGCAACTTGAGGCTATTTCCTCACTGCAGCCTCCTTTCAGGTAGTTGTAGAGAGCGACCAGGTCTCCCCGGAGCCTCCTCTCCTCCAGACTGAACAACCCCAGCTCCCTCGGCCGCTCCTCACATGGTCTCTGCTCCAGCCCCTTCTCCAGCTCCGCTGCCCTTCTCTGGACACGCTCCAGCACCTCCACGTCCTTCTTGTAGTGAGGGGCCCAACCTGAACACAGTGTTCAAGGTGCTGCCTCACCAGCCCCGAGCACAGGGGGACGATCACTTCCCTGGTCCTGCTGGCTACACTGTTCCTGATAGAAACCAGGAGGTGGCCTTCTTGGCCACTGGGGCCTGGTGTTGTCTCGTGCTCATCCGGCTGTTGACCAGCACCCCAGGTCCTGTTATGCCACGCAGCTCTCCAGCCGCTCTGCCCAGGCCTGCAGCGCTGCCTCGGGTTGTAGTGACCCCAGTGCAGGAGCCGGAGCTTGGCCTTGTTGAGCCTCGTACAGATGGTCTCTGCCCATTGATCCAGCCTGTCCAGATCCATCTGCAGAGCCTTGTTGCCCTCAAGCAGAACAGCTCTTCCTCCCAGCTTGGTATCATCTGCAAACTTGCTGAGGGTGGCCTCTATACCCTCATCCAGATCGCTGATAAAGATATTAAGGAGGACCGGCCCCAGTATAGATCCCCTGGGGAACACCTCTTGTGACCAGTCGCCAACTGGATTTAGCTCCATTCCCCACTGGGGAATGGGCCTGGCCATCCAGCCAGTTTTTCACCCAGCGAAGAGTCCATCTGCTTAAGCCATGAACTGCCAGGAGAAGCAGTGGGAAATTTTAACCAATTATTGTGAGTCTGGGTTTCCAGTTTTACAACATCTCCACAATGTTTTTAAGAATTCAGAAAGATTTGCTTTTCCCTACTGCTGGACTGTGAGGATTTGATGCTTTCAGAAAGTGGACAGTTTCCAGTATTTAATCCTTTCTCTGTAGGTAAAGAAAAAATCTATGATGAAAGGATATGACAGGGAACATTTCAGCTGAAGACTCTTGATTTTCCTCTCTTTCCTGGCTGCTTCTGAAGACTCAGAAACGTTGTCTTCCATCATTCCTTTTTCACCACTTCACTGGAAATGCGGTCACTTTGCAACTTTTGATGAATATGCAAAATAATACCCTGTGTTGACCTGTCTTCCCTGATGACAGAAGCAGTTTGATTCTCCAAAGAATTCTTTTATTTTTTTTTCCTCAAGATGAATAATGAATTCTACCATCTGGGAAAACCACTATGTGCATCTGCAGAATAGTAATTAAGAAAAATCGTACTAGATATTGGGAGGGAAAGAAAGCAATGGACCTGTTTCTGACTGGCATTTCAGAAACCTCCTTCCCTGTATATGGCGTGGAATAGGTCAGAGACAGCAGCTTATTATATATAGAATGTTTTTTGTATTTATTCTGGAACTGTTATTATTACTGCCTGCTTCATCTATCTCTAACTACTTTAGCTTAGATTACTTGTGATTTTTTTCTGGATTTGGATGCAGGATGTGGTGAAGAGGAGCTCTTGCCCTTGAAGTGAGGATTAGGGGTAACTCTTCCCTGTGATTTTGCTGAAAAAGTCTCTCAGATGCATCAGATCTAATACTGAGATCAAAAGGTGGAATTACAACTTGAGCTCCATGTCCTAGTTTGCAGTTTACAAAGCTCATATTGGACGTGTAGTTCTACTATCGAAAGTTTAAGGTGCTAGCTGAGTTTCCTCTGACTGTGACTAAGCAATGTGATTCTGCAGTGTGCTTAAAAACAGTCACTCTCGTGCATTAACATGGCACTTTGAAGAACCCAGCATTCAAAGTCCCCTATGCAAATAAATTATCCTCATAAGAGCAGAAAGTGGAGTGTGTTTGCTTTGTCCTTATCCTCCTTTCTTCTCTGAAATCAGCTGATGTACTGCAGGGGAGACAGATGACTTGAACTAAGTTTTTAATCTCTGAATGTTCCTGTTTTTAGTCTGAGTGTTCCTTTTGCACAATGTACTCTGTGTGTGACATAAACTGTGGCTTTTGTCTAATCTCCAGCTTTAAGCCTTTTGTTTGTCTTCATGCTGTCAAAGTGGCAGCCTATATGAAGCATTGTGTAATGAAACGATAAAAGCTTTCATATTGATCTGGCCTGAGGCAATCGTTAGGAAGAGTTCTGCAGTGTCCTAAAATACTGCTTCAGCAGGCTCTGAAGCAAGAGAATATACCTGCATTTTGTCTGTTGTTCGAGGGAATCAGAAAACTTTGAGGCTCTGCTTTTTACTGGCTGACTGGGGAAAGGTGCTGAACAGCAGAGCTAGAACGAGGAGATGCCATGAGAAAGGCTCCCCATCTGCTCACCTGCCTTTGTTTTGATGCTAGTGAAGGCAAGGACAGCATGCAACCAAGCCTGGACAAGCAAGACTTTCACTATGATTTCTGCTTTGCTGTGTTTATTAAAATGTATTCTTCTTACTACAGCCTGATATGCAAACCCTGCTGCAGTAGGGCCTCTTTTCCACAGAGGAATCCTGGATCCCCAGCTGCAAGTAATCAGTACTAAATGCAGGCAGAGGTGGTTCTAGTGTGAAGGTGTCAATATCAAAAGAAAAAAAAAAAAACAGCTACCCAACCTTGCTCTTTTGTTGGGGATCCTAGAGCTAATTGCAGAGAAACAAGGGAGGGAGCCACAGTAGGCAAGAAAACAAGGGCTTTCCTGGGTACATGTAGCGAGAACTTAGAGTAGGGTTGAAGTTCCTTGGACTTGTGCCAGGGGGAGAAATGCAGGTGCCAAGAGGCATCTGGGGAGCAGTAACCTCTGGAGGTTGATCCAAGGAGTCACGTCCTGGCTGTTGCCTGCCAGGATTAGGCTGCGCTTGCCGCCTATTTTGTGTGAGTGCTCAGTTATAAACCTTGTGCATTGCACTTCTGTTTGCAAAGAATTGACTTTTGCCACTAGCAGAAATCGCATATTTCATCCTAAAATGTTGTATGTATTGTCTGCTCTGACCAAAGAATCCCAAAGCCAAGTAATTATTTCCTGATTTTGCAAGGTGAGGAGAAAGAGTTGTAAGGCTAGTGGGAAAAAATGTTGAGTTCGGGAAAGCGGAGGAAGTCATGTGCTACTGCCTCTGCCTGACCTTCCTCCTTTCCCTGGATTTTGGCAGAGGCTCACTCTAGTCCTAGTCCTTCACAGAGTTACCTTTTCTCTGCTGTTTCCTGAGAGCAACTCCCAGCTTATTCTTCTCAGGATATTTTCAGTCTTTCTGCAATCTTTAAAGACAGAAACAGCCATTAAATTGTGCAGTTTGACATTGTGTACGATATAGACCATTAAATTTGACCTAGAGCAGAAGATGCATGTGGACCTAATTTGTACCTGAAGGCTTATCCTGCTGTTAGAGATAGAGAGGCATTCTCTGTAGTCGGGTTTCCTCCAGAGTACACTCGAGGTTCAACAAATGTCATGAATTTATCTTCCATAATAACTGCGGCTTAGCAGATGTATTCTGTTTTCGAATTTGGGTTGTTCCAGGCAAGAGATGATACAAAACCAAAAAAAAAAAAAAAAGGCCCCACACACAGAAAGCAGAGAAAACAACCCACCCCCACAACCTGTGTTACGCAGTGGGCAGCACAGAGCACGGTGGGAGGCAGATCTGTGTTTCCGCAGGCTAAGTAATTACTTAGCCAGCAATATATCAGACCTGGGGGAAATGGACCCATGCTTACAACCCAGGGAGGTCTCTCGTGGCAAATCATCAGCTGCTTCCTCTGCCCCTTTATCCTCCTGGAAGCTGTAGATCTCTAAGAGCAGTCCTGGGGGGTTCCTGCTGAGCTTTCTAGGTGTGTGTCCTAACTACTGTATTGTTACTGAGAAGAAAATCACTACACTCATTTTAAGGGTTTATTGTAACTATACCCAAGCAAAATGTTTTTGTCTCAGAGGAAGCATAATGAAAGATACTGTTTTGGTGCGAGAACTACTTGCTAAATCAGTTTGAATTTAACCATGAAAAGTTTGAGGCCGAATTTTAGAAATCATTCGAAAATGGGTGCATAATTCTTTTAGTTTAGAACAGCTTCTGTTTTGGAAATTCATCATGGGAAGCAGGACGCCTAGGGAGCCTCTATAGAAATGTTTTGCACTGAAGAGCCCTTTGGATTGGTTTAAAATTAAGTTTTCCTTCTTTATTCCTCCTTCCCTACCAGATATTATTTGTTTGATCCTCATTTGATTTACCTTATTTTATTCCATCACAAGTTTATCTACCAATATGCAAGACTCAGTATTCCCAGGGCAGATGACAGCTATAAGGCTTTCCAGTTCTGATGAAGTAGCCATTATTTTATCATTCACATTGGCCACAGACACTGCACTGGAATTCATTTTCTACTGTGAAGGTGATATGAGACCATAATGGAGCTGTAACGGGGCATGTAAGGAAGTATAATATTGAATGGTGCTGATGTCATTGCAACCAGGAAGCCATGAAGGATCCCTGGTATGCCTTCATCTAGGATTAGCCTATATTATGCTTACTTTTTTTTTAACTTTTGTCTTCAAAATAGCAGAATGAGGAACTGAAACAGGTAAGCTATAAAGCTAGTATGTACAACTGTTTTCTGTTGTTAATTTGTATATTTGTTTTTTAATTTCCCTCAGCTGTCTTGCTGTTCTCACTTATTGCAGTTCTAGGTCTGCTTTGGAGAAAAGATGCTGGGAACAAACACAAAGTCAGACTCTGGTGTGTTTTAGACCACGAATGTATCCTCTTCCATCTGCTTTCACCCTGTGCGTTGCTGTAAGGACACCTTAGTTGCAGATTTACAGATATATGGTTACTTTGGAGGTGAACAGAACATAACTGGAATACGGTAGTATGGTCTCACAGAAGACTAATAATAGTAACACTGAGTTTATTTAGGAGGGCCATATGTACAAGTGACATCTTGATTCTCAGATATCTCAAAGCCAAAATATAACCTGAGAAATAAAATAACCATAGGACTGTATTGAGTGATTTGCCACCTCATAAATACGGTATTTTACTCCCCACTTCTACATAGTCTAGAACTAGAATTTGACAAGGACTCAAGTTTTGGTGTGTTTGTTTGGAGATCATATCTCACTGCTAGGAATGTTTCTTGACATTGTCTAAATTTCCTCTTACTTAATATTTTATATTTTAGTTTAGTATTGCTGAACTCAGTGTTTCTAAGATAATGAGATAAAAGCTTCCCTTTTTTATCTAAAATGATAAGTGTTGTTACTTAATTGTAAATACTTAAGCAACCTATAAACACCTTCTTACAACTCATTATAATGTTTTCTCTCAGCTTGCTTTGGAAATTGCTCAATTTAAATAATAAGAAGGATTGTGCTCCGTTTTCTTTTTCTTTCCTTTTTTTTCCCCACTCCTATCAGTATTTTCTCTTTAAGGTATATTAATCCAGTTCTGGAAACTCCCATATGTACTCACAGTCACTAGGTGGTGATGTTCTGCCAAGAAAGCGTAAGACATAGAAAATAAAAATTCATGAATCAATAATGAAGGAGACTACACCATAAAATATACCACTATAAATTATAGTCCTTTATTGAAGCTTTTTTTTTTTTACATTATCCCAAGAAACTGTGTATCTGGAAAATAAAATGTTGTTGGTTTAATTTCAGTCTGGTGAGTGATTCATTCTAGCTTTTATTTTAATCGGGAGTGAGGTTAGACAGCTTATGAGTAGTAACATCTTCAAGCATCTGATAAAGTTAACACAAGTGTTGTGAAGAGCTTGAGGAAGCTGTTGACACTGATATCAAATGGCCAAAGGTAATATTTAAACATATTCTTGGAACTAGTTAGCAGGAGGGAGTAAAGGAGGCAATGAAGTTGACACAGGGCTGTTTAAGTTTCTCTCAAAACTGTATTGATTTGTAATCAAATTGCTGATAGTTGTGTTTGTACTCTGGTATACCTCATTTATTTGTAAGGAAATACAAAAGTTTGTTTCTTTGCTTTGTTTTAAGATTTTAATTTTAAGTTCCTAGCAGATTTTTGTTTATAGGCGTAAAAATGTGCAGAGAACCTGGAATTTCAGAAGCACCATAAGCTCTTCATAGTGTTTATTTAAGATAAATTTTCAGGTAGTTTTTTAAAATTAAATGCATATTTATTTTATTGCAATTACTCCATTCTTAGTTGCTTTCCAAAATTTTGATCAGATGTATAAAATTTGCATTTCCAAAGTGTAATACGAGTAGTATTTGTCTATGAATTAAAGTCAAAAATAAGTGCTGAGCTCCTTTACCTTTGGAATGCTTATCTGCAGCTTATGAAATTTGCCCAGGAACATGGAGCACCTGCATCAGTCTGGTTGTGTCTTCCCTTTTAGCCCATGTGCCTTTGTTATATCTTTGGTTTTCCAGCAAATACAATTTTCCTTAGGCTGGTTACCATTTCTGTATCTGCAAAATTATTTTGTCTTTGAAATCTCCTTGACACAGATAAAAAGAAAGCAGAAAAACATTGAAAGCAAATAATGTAAGAAAATTCTGGGTAGGTCTTTCTTGGCCTTGTATGTTACCAGAGCCTTTAAACTATAAACATTAGATTTTGGAAAAGGCGGGTGGCAAGGCAAAGAGGAATATCATTCTCTTGTGTTCTTGCTGACTGATCTTGAAGATCTGATATGTCTCTTGGATTGTAAGTATGGTATTTCCAGTATTTTCCACTGGATGTGAAATGATAGTCCCTTTCACTATTCAGTTTTATTGTTTCATGAAACATAGATGAGAAGTAACTCTTCTCCCCCATTTCTGGGAACAAAAAATATTTCCTAGGAGAGCGCTGATAAGGTTAATAAACAACAAATGTTTAAGGACCACATATTGTCACCCACTGCCCTTATAAACATCAAGAGAGTTTTCAATTTAAAGGCAGCTGAGAAGAGACAGACAAAGGCAGATCTTGAGGCAAACCTACACAAAGAACTTTCAAGGCTAGTGATGGCTGTGAGTGTTACGGGGTGTTAAGTTATAGGTATGCACATATACACATGTTTGTATAGACACATGCAGTATTTTTTTGCCACCAGAGCCAGCTGCAGAGCCACACGTTTTGTCAAACAAGTCAGAGCAGGTTGCTTCATTCGTGGCAGTGGAAATAAGCACTGCACGTGTTGCCCAGGAAGCCGTGCTGTGCGAGCAGTGCCTGTCCTGCAAGGTTTTGCTGGTACACTGTGTTTAGCCTGCTCTGCTGTAGACCAGGCCTTTGAGAGGAGCTTCTCGCTACTTACTGACTCCAAGTTGTCTTCTGGTGACCTTTAAAGTCTACATGTGCCTCTCTAAGTATCTTGGCTACTCCAACATCCTTGTGTCCATCAAGGTGCAGGTGCTAATGATGCCCTCTGGTGTGGAGGTGACTTCTAGGCAAAACTGAAACTCTGCTATTTTAATTCATTTCCACACTAGAAAACATGCACAAGAGCAACTTGGCAGCTTGTATTGCCCCAGCCAAGGTCTTTGTCTTGTTTACTGCACCAAATCGAGCTGTGAAAGGAAGAATTTCCAAAGTGGGAAATGCCAAGCCACCGTTACTGACCATATCTGGAAGACAAGAACATGGCAAGGGAATTACAAGCTGCCAATCACCATAATACTGAAATCCTAAGAAACTGCCAGAGAACTTGTGTAACCCTGTGTTGGCAGAACACCACAGAATCTGCCTGTAATCTACTTAGAGATATCTGTGTTTAATACAATTCTCATTTCATACTCTCCTTTTAGAGCCAAGTTCAGGCTTGGATCAAACAGGAGAGGTGAGATCTCGTGTCTCGGCTTACCTGGATTAATCGCTTGCAGAGGACAAAGCCCTAGCAGTGAGAGAAGCTTTTAACACGATTCCATTTCTGTCCTGGTTATTTACTAACCAGAAATCACAATTTATTAACAATGAAACTGCACTTTCTGGCACATTCCCTTTTGAAAGTAAACATATTAAATTTACTTCTCCTGCTTCTGTTAAGTCCTTTGGAAAATTCTAATAACCTGTGAAATGTCCTCCCTCATAAAGGCAAGTCTGTTATATTTCAGAAAAAGAAGCTTTCAGCTGTGCTTTCTGTATTAAAAAATGTTTTTTGGTTGAGAGAGTATTATTCATATCTATATATGAAAATTATGCTGCCTCTGTAGGTGACTGAATTCTATAATATCTTTTAGTTCTACAGCTTTTCAAACCTGCCACTTAGTACCCCTACAAAAACTGTGTCTAAAATAAATGCAGATCAACTGTAGTTATGGTAATATTTTCAGTTACTTTTATTTACCCTTGACAGAAAGCTCATTTATTTATTTATTTATTTATGTCACACTTTTTGTCGTATTATGAAGCATTAAGACAAACTGACTTTAAGCTTTGAGATTTGTGTTCTTAACCCCTGGAAAGCAGCTCTGCTTCTCTCAAACCCTGGTGGGGTTGATCTCAAGAATACTGATACGGAGCTGTGTTTTACTGTAAAATAATAAAAAACTGAAGCACATTAAGCATGTTGGTGATGTTTGTTGAGTGAAATCCGAGCTCTCCAAGCTTACCTGATCCCCTCTTTGAAGGAAAGGAGGTTTTGGTCACTAGATTAACTCCAGAATTGGAAATAGCCATTTACAAGTGCTCTAGTGACAGAGTTGTGCAATAATAACTGCTTTTGGTTGGTTCTCTTTGGGCTACCCTGGCTAAAACTGGTAATAAGAATTCAAAGTCATAAAGTTCTTTTTCTGCTAATGCTGCAATGATGGGATTATCCACACAGGAGTTTTATTGACTTTTGTTTTTAGTATGGAAGCTTGTTTTGTGAAATCTCTGTGAGACTTAGCTGTGTCTTTGCAGCTTAAGCTGCTTTGCTGACCCCGGCAAGGTTGTGTCAGGAGCCCGTTCTGGCAGCAGTACTGAGACTGCCTGAAACTGTGGGTTTGTTGTGGTGCTGGGCACCTCGCGGCAGGATGCAAAGCCATGACTCTGCAAGAGGGCCAGCCCACAGCAGCAGCGCGGCGAAACTGGTAACCAGCCTTCTATTTAGTCAAAAATCCCAAAATATAGTGAGAGGGCTATATAGGTTCTCCACTCACTAGGAGAAGAGTCCTTGTACTGCATCTTACAGCCACTGAACTGTGGACTGGAGAAGGGCGCTCTCTTTGCAACTGGAATGAACACAGCAGTTCATTTCATGCAGTTTGTGTAGTTGCTGGCAGATGACAGTACCTCCATGTCCTTTCATACTGGCCAGCTTTGAACTAGTGATACAAAGGTAAAGGCTTTGAGCATCAAAATCTGCTCCTGATTGCATGAGCCATTTGTTCCTTTGCAAAAATTCTCGGCCATCTATTACATTTTGCACATCTGACTGAAGTGCTGAAGGACACATTTCGGTTAGGTGGTTCTGAATTTGAAAAAGGGTAGTGTTGTGCTGCCTTGGATAGGCAGGTCAGCTAGGAGAGCCCCACGGTGCTTTGACTTTCTCACAGTGACAGGGCACTGGTGCTGACAAAGTGTCTTACTGCACTGAAATAATCCTATGAAGGCAATGTTTTGCAATTGAAAATGGTTCTGCTCTGTAGTGTCCGTGATACTGAAGCAATTACACTCAGGCAAACTATAGACTCTCTTATTTTTGTCTAGAGCTTTACCTCTATGACCCATTGATCAGCATGCTTTTCCAGCCAGATGCACCACTCTGGAATAAAAACTGATCAGGGTCTGGATTAATCAGCTTTGTGAAGTGGATTAAATGTTATAGGATAATTTTTATGAAATAACAATGCTGGATAATCTCCTCCTGCTCTTGTAGATAAGACCAAATAGATTTTCCTTGTCTTCTGATTTGATTTAGTTGCAGTGTCTGCTATTTGTATGTGTTCTGATGTTTACTTATAGTCAACAAAGAATACAATATTTGAACTAACTTGCATGATAAGATTTGGTCTGGGTACAAAATCAAAGCCATTTGAGGGGGTAAATTTTAAGTAATTGATCATAGGCATTATTTTAGGAGTCTCAAATGACTCTACCTCAGTAAGTTATTGTAAAAAATAAGCAGAGACTAAAGCTTGGTCTTGCTCTTTATCTGTTAATATTGTTACCAAAACTAGCTTAAGTTTTCTTTCTCTCTCTTTATAATTTTTATTTAGTGACTTCACTGGAAAACTTAAAATGGAGCTGCAGCAAAATCATAGAAGCACATCTGAATGTATCCAGGCAGTGCTTATCTGTTTAGTACTCAAAATACACAGTCTGCTTTTGATCATTTCATTTTATTGGCATCATTTTTTTAATTCTTTACCTCTTTGCTAATTATTAGTGATCTACAGATTCTAGACCCCATGTTCTGTTGTAACTCCAATCTAAATTACATTAGGAAATAACCTAGAAGCAAGGTGTACAAACTGAAAGGCTTTCGCCATTTTGCCTTATTGAGGTGACAGCAAAGAAAATCCTTCTGTGCCTGCACCAGGAGATACTGGGTGGGTTTTCCTAGTCATTACAAGGGAACAGAATTCACAAGGAGAAAAAAGACAAGGACAAGGTCCTCTCCTTGTAACAGAGGACCTTGGGTGGATATCACAGCAGGCTGATGGTTGGAAGTGGCTCCTGCAATATGCTCATGATCCCTTAGTGACTGCACTGCTGTTAGATTTCCAGGCTCATCCCCTTGTCCTGCCTCGATAGGACTGATTCAGATGCTGGTCTTTCACATGGATGCATATAGAGAAGGGGAAAGGGGCATGGAAAGCGAACAGAGCTGTCAAACCAGAAGGGGCAATGTGGTTGACGGAGACATTTGCAAGGGCATTTTCATGGCAAGTTGTTAGAGAGCACGGAGGGGAAACTCATCACCTGCAGTGCCTGATCTACTGAAAAGCCTTCAGGTTTAGTAACTGAAGGCTTTTAATTGTTTTCTCAACATAGAGAGGCACCTTGGTGACACAAAAATCCTTATGCAGAACCTATGGTTTTAGCTCCTGGGAGGCTTTCAGACTGCTCTAATAACGTCACACAGAGGTGGTGTGCAAGAGCACGGCCCCAGGCATTTTTGTGTGCTCTTCATCCCGGAAAACTTAGAAATACAGCAACTGATGTGAAGAGATTCACAGTATTCAGCATTGCTTTTATTCCTCCCTAATGCCCAGCTCTTCAGGGCAGTTCCCAGTTCAAATGATTAGATTTTAAATTGGAGTCAGCAGCATGATTGGCACTTCCTCCTGTGAAACCTCAGGGGGTGAAAGTCACACTAAATGTGAGTGACACAATCGACTTACAAAGGCAGCCAGGAAAAAAAAAAAAAAAGCAGAAGAGCATCCACAGGGATGCCAGGAAACTTTTTTTTTAATGTATTTTTTTTTTCTGTAGGAGACTAAAAATAGTTTTCAGGATAATACATTTCTTTTATGTTCAAATGTGCTGCTTTACAACAAGAATTTAGAAGCTGATACCTCAGAAAAACAGCCTTAGGAATCAAAATAATTGTGGAGCTTTCATATATTCGAATGAGTCTCTTGTAAGGGTGATTCCCTCTGCCTCCCTTCCTCCCGCCCCCGCGTTTCGGCTCGTGACAGATGAGGCTGCTCCAGGCTTCCTATGGCAGGGAACGGTATCACCTAGAAACAGACTGCTGATACGAGGTTGCCTGGGAAACCCTGTGCCCATAGATTTTCATTCTGCTGCATTACGCGCTCCTAGGTACAATTATTTATAATTAGAAAGAATTCCTCCTGTGGAAGCAGCGAAGTGGTGGGGAAATTACATTATATTCTCAGGAGGATCTAATTCCATTTTCTCATTGGATTTTTTTTTCGATCATCACTAGCAGCAGGGTGTTCTGCTTTTGTGTGTTTTTTTTTTTTTTTTTTTTTTTTGGAAAAT
>NW_010577106.1:466198-483829 GCF_000705375.1 Tinamus guttatus | reverse complement strand
ATGTTTTCTGCCTGCCAGTGGAAAAACCCCACCAAGCCTCGAGAGAGCCCCACTCTGATCAGTCTGAGTAGATTATTCCTTCAGCTTTAATAATTCAGACTCCCTGTCTGCCTTGCGGGGAGATTTCCTCTCGCCTGGAAGACACATGCTGCTGACAGGGGAGATCCCCTGCCTGCTGCTTTTATTTTAAACAATAGGTTTGCTCTCAACACTCTCTTCTCAAGGAAAAGGGAAAAATAAAAATAATAATAAAAAAACCCAGTATTTTTACCCTGTTTCTTTCCTTCTGTCAAGAAATCCATATGGGGCATAGGAAGTTTTATGTGAGGTTCCAGATTCCAGTGAGCTTTGTTTGTTCCCTCCTCATTAGGAGAAAAAAAATGTAGGCTTGGTAGTCTTAATTTGTGCTAACAGTAAGAGAAATGAAATCATCATTAGCCTGTTTCACCTGACTTGAGCTATTTTTATATCCACTGTGTCTCCCTCCTGTCTTCCCCGCTCCCTCCCCCCAAGAAAATGTTTGCTCTTTGTAACAATTGCTATCACTGTATTTAAAAAGAACCAATGCTCCCCTCTTTTCCACCCGTCTCCCACACATACGTTTCTGCACAGCCTACGTGCCATTTTGCAGTTGGTGAAGGGAAGATGCAGTATTTTAACGCCGTTTCAGTAGTATTTTCATGCTACGGGGTTTCATCTTGTACAGCCCAAGTGTGACCTGTGCCAGTTCAGCCAGCCCCACGGTCTGCCCACAGGCTCCCTCCTCTTGCACTGTAGAAGGATGGGTGTCCTTCTGCCTGGGGTAGAGGTGACTCTGTGACACATACAGAATCACAACAGAGGGAAAAAAAAGCCAAAAGGGATTGAATAGGACCGAAAGAGGGTGGTGTGAGGAAGCCCTCTCTTCAGTCTGATTTTGGTGGGTCAGTACGCTGCTGTGGCAGCCCCAGGCAGATGGTTTTCGGGTGCCGCAGGCAGTTTTGTTTGCTTCTTCCCAGAGCTGTGCCAGGCAGAGGACTGGCACAGAGGGCACACACATTGTGCTTGTAACCGCAGCATGGGGCCCTTCTTGGGAACCCCTCCGAGGGACGGTTTGCAAGCGCATGTTGGGTGAGGGGATTTAAGCTCAGTCTGGTTGCAAACAAAAAAAAAACCTTGTATTTTCAGGAGATGGGGGAAATCCCAGACCTGGGCTGACGTTTTCTGGGTGGGCAGAAAGGCCAGGGCCGTTCCAGGCAGCTGGAAAGGGAGCGGGGACACCCGGTGGGGGGAGCAGCCGCTTCCTTGGGCAGCTTCCCGCACTCGCGCGCTCTGCCCAGCAGCTGCAGTGCTCTCCCGCACCACGCACGGCTGTGAAACAGCTGCTCTCCCGCACCACGCACGGCTGTGAAACAGCATCCTTGAAAAGTTTCCATCTGAAGCGAGCATAGCGGTCAAGTGAATTCAGAGCAATGAACTGCTTCTCGTCCTTGCTTCTCCCACCCCCAGCTGGAGCAGCACCGAGACCCCGAGGTGGCCACAGTGGTTGTAAGCAGCTGTGACACGTGACAGCAGAGGGTCTGCTCCTGAAAGGAGGCAGATATCTTGGTCATCACTGCAGAGATGAGCTACCAAAGGGTCAGTCTGTGCACCAGAAAGTGCAGGGGCTAGAAGGAGAACAGGGAGTATTATTCTTTTCTCCTCCATTTCTCTCTCTTAGTAAATTCCTAACTTCAGTCCTTGAGACCCTGTCTGTTCTCTAGTTCTACTTCAGTGCTAGCTGTGCTTCAGTTCAGAAACCATTTTTCCATCTTTTCAAGGTTATTTTTATATAAGATAAATGAAAAATTTGGGAAAATTATGTTCTAATAAGCTGATAGTGCAGAATGTAAATACTTATAGCTGTCAAATTCATTTCTGTTGTTATATACAAACACAGATTCAAGGTTATGCAACTCCAGCTGCTTCAGTGCAAGAAGTGACATTGCAAGGTGTTTAAGTCCTTGTTTGTACATAGCTATTATTTTAATTTGTTAAAGTTTTAACATGCATTTGCTCCAGCAAATATATATTTTTGTATCTTCTTCACAATGATTTAAGACTAGGATTCAGCTTCCATATAAATAAATCCTATGAGAATTGCAACTTGCTAGTAACGTTGCTCCAGCACAGAAATTCTTCTAGTAAGACAGTTATTGGAGAACTACTGAATTAGTTCACCTATTACCTTCTGCCCACTCAGCTTAAAAAATATTAAGCAGATTAGCTTTTCTGTGCAGCCTGCAACTCTCCCTCTTCTATGGAGAGGGTAAATGAAACACAACCGAATAGTGGTGCTGACTGTGGTCATAGCGCAATGCGTGTCTGAGAGAGGAAGAAATCCCTTAATTCTGCCTGTGCTCTCCCCGATGAGCCTGCTCTTCTGCTAAGCTTCACATCTGCTTGCCTGGTGTGGTATTACTCCGGAGAGAGGCAGAAGCCTTTTCCGCTTGTCTTAGGACCCTTTGTAGTTCCCTTTTCTTTTCCCTCCCTGATATAGTTGGTGTTGATTTTGTCAGATTTTGCTGTTATATTAGCTTGACCTTGGCCACATTTAACACCAGCAGCAGTGGATGCATGCCTGTTCTTGCTCTTCTCACTTTATTTGAACATTTCCTGCCTTTGTTGGCTCTTCCTCCTAGCAGTCACTTGCATTTGTCTTTTCAGGATGCAAACTGCTGAGGTGGGGTTGCTTTGTATGACTGTACAGCTCCGAAGACACTGGGTTACTGGACTATAAATTATATCTTTTCATTTTCCGTATTCTTGATGTGATGTATAAGGATGACTGTGTAAATCTTGAGGTGATGTTATCTAAGCTAGTAAGATCTTAAGGGCAACCTCTAGCAATACATCATAGCGCATAATAAATCTGTCTCTGCATTGTGATTATAAATTCTAACGACAAACACAAACCAAAAAATCCCTCAGCAGCAACAGTATGTGTTAAAAACAAAATGGTTACAGACAGTACCTAGACTTCATGAAATAATCAGACATTCAAAGGGCTAACTCTGAATTCTAAATTCTTGTAGATTCATTTCAGTTCTTTTTGTTTTCTTTTCCAAGGAAACAAAAAGGTTGGTCTCTGTGAGCTGTAAGTCATCTCTGGAGCCAGCGGTGACAGAAGAGCACACAACTGAAAAAAAAAAAAGTGAAATCAGCATGCAGGCTGAAGCCCTTCTGGAACTGGTAAAAGGCAGAACTTTCTTGAAGTTGTTAAATCTCTTCAGGGTTGTTGAAATCTCCCTGATCTTCAGAATGGAATGGTGCCTGCCATATAGTGCAAAATATAGTGGGAAGCAGTACTCAGTTTTCATCTAGAAAAATGCTTTTTTAATACATGCTTTAAATTTGCAATAAGTTCCCTTTCAAGGTAAGATATATCACCAAATCCTAAAATGGTTGAGGTTGGAAGGGACCTCTAGAGATCATCTAGTCCAACCCCCCTGCTCCAGCAGGGACACCTAGAGCACAGGGTGGCATCTGGGCGGTTTTTGAAGATCTTCAGAGAAGGAGACTCCACAGCCTCTCTGGGCAGCCTGTTCCAGTGCTCTGTCACCCTCACAGGAAAGAAGTTCTTCCTCACATGGAGATGGAACTTCCTGTGTTTCAATTTGTACCCATTATCCCTGGTCCTGGCAGAAGTGCAAATTTGCCATATGCATGAATATGAAGTTTTCAAATTGCATTTAAATATATGTATAAATTGTGAATATTACTGATTAAAATGTAGATTATGGAAATCTGTTTTTACTTCAACTGTGGGTTGTTCGTTTTCTATTGTGACCCTGTTTCTTGATAGTGGAATAACCCTTTCATGATGGTATCTTCAATCAGAATTGAATGGTAATACACTACTTTGAGTAGAAATGTTAGCTAGGCACCCCATGTGTTGTAAAAAGTAGGAGATCTTTAAATACTGAGCAATGGGTAATGCTTTAAAAGCCTTACCAGCCTTACAAGGTACATTAAAGGTAATGGTAGATGAGAGACAGGAGGCACAACACACAGGCAGCAAAAAAGCATGAGGCATGATTATTTCTTTAGTGTTCAGTAACTTTTCCTTACTATAATAAGACCTGACAAGATGAGACAGCTTATACTGTTCCTTAGATAGACAGTGGCTCAGACATTTCAGCAGGTCATGCTACTTTACCCTACACTAATAGTCCGTATTCAATTAAAGCCCATTAAACCTAATTTTCCTTGCATGTAGAAGATTCAAGTACAAATAAACAGTCCCTGAGCTGAGCTGTTGTAATATAACTTGGAGAGACTTCCGTGCTTCTGAAATTGAGATAGGGGGTCTGGGCTGCTACTGCTAAAACTAGACAATAAATTCAACTCAAGTCATTAACAAACCCCCCAAAAATCACTCAGGTCCTGGAAACAAGCCCAGTCTCAAAAGCATTTGTATCTTTATGTCTGCAAACAGCCTGCTAATGTATTTTGAGCTAAGCTTTGGAACTTGTAGTCTGAGGGAAATAATACAAACCTAATACAAAAACACATGGCAAACATCGGTACAAGTGACTGCTGCCAATTGCCTACGTCTTCGTTTTCTCATACTTACCTCTTTATTGTGCTTTCTTTCTCTCCTCTCCTGGGTTGCATTTTGCACAAGATATTTCAATACTAGTGAAAATGGGCAAAGAGATGTCAAGGGCTAAAGGAGATCTCTTTGCACAGGCATGACTGATTGCCAGGTCTAGCATCACCTCTGAGCAGCCTTCCAGGTACATCTTGCAAAAGTCCAGTCCTACAGGCTGGTCTGCCTCACGTGGCTGCTTCAGTGGCCTTTGGTTACATGACTCTGCTCTTGATTTTCCTGGCAGATCTTTCCCTCCTCTGATGAGGAGACCCCTGCCCTCCTTCAGGACAAGCTTCCTGCCAAAGGAGCTTCTACCTCTTCCCCTTGGCCATGTCTTCATTGCTTGCTGTTCTTCATGCCCCTCCAGCCCTTAGCTGTTGGCACCAGGGATTCACCAAGGTAATTGAAGGTACTCACCAAAGGGCTACTGAGCCCATGGCTTTTAAATGACAGCCTGGTCTGCAGCAGAGAGTTCATGTCACTCATAAGATTAGTGAAACGTCAGTCTTTATCATTAACTGAATGTGGAGCCAGTCAAGCCTCAATATTCTTTAGCTGCTCTCTATTTCTAAAAGAATTATAGCTATGTGCCAGCTGAGCTACAGCTAAGACAGTGAACTGCTTTCTGCTTAAAAGGTCAACTATCCTGAGATCTTGAAAGTCCATGTCATAATTCAGATTGTCTTTACATTTGTTTTTTCTCTGGATACATGGCACTTTTCCAGATTTGGGTGCTCTGGAGCTTGCACCCTGCCCAGAACTAAGTCTTGGTAACCTCCTGGCTCCTCACACTTTGTGTGCACAGGGGACTCCGAAGCTGCTGTTTCTGGTTCTTCTCAAATGGACTCAGTTACTGGAGAGTTTACTAGTATCTGGCATCTCTGGCAGAAGCAACAATGTTGAGTGTAATTAAGGATGAAGTTCATAACATCAGATTAGGATGAGAAAAATAGTGGTCTGGGAGAGTACAATGCATGTATATAACAAAACTGAGTAAATAAAAGGGTTCATTAGCAGCCTCTTGCTGCAGTCCTGATCATTTCTAGGTGACTTACTGTGATCATGAAACCTCAGCTGCACTTACGTTATGTAAATGTGAACATTATATTGGTGACTTGCAGTTAAAGTGCATGGAGAAAATGGTGTGGATATTTGAGCTGTGGCTCATATCATTCCACTTGCAGGTGAATTGAACATCCCAGAAGCAGTATCCCAGTATTACTGAGTGCCATGGTACTCAACAAACAAAAAAGAAATCACTGTGTAAAGGCCTTCCAAGACAGCCCATACTACTTAATTTCTCTTCTGGATCTTAGGAGCTGCTCTTTTGGTGTGGCAAATGTGTGGAAGGCAGAAAACATGGCTGGTTGAAATTCTATTTCACGTCTTTCTCTTCTCTAATTAGGTCAACTGACATCAGATTTCTTTCATCAGTTCAGGTGCCTCCTGTTCCACAATACTGACAAATAAAAGGAAAACATCTTTTCTCCATTGCTCTCCTTCAAAAATGGGTAGATAAAAGAAATAAACAGGTTCCTTTTAATGCATTCCTTTATTTATGCAGGGACTCTGGAGAGACCGCATCTGTTCCTGACACAAAGAATCAGATATAGTATTTATGAGACACATCACACTCCACAACTGCTGCAACATCCTACTAAAGTTGGGTGAAGACTGGAAAGTTGTGAAGGTTTTTTCCAAATGCAAAATTCAGCTCATTTTGCTTATGACAGCTCCTTCTCTGCAGATCACGATCTAGTGTTGTAGGCTTTTTTTTTTTTGTCATTGTTTTGTTGGCGTAAAGTGCAGTAGCAGCAAAACCAGAAGGACAGCAAAGTTCCACCGAGGAGGCCACAGATTCCCATCACCCAGAAAAAAAAGAGAGCAAGACTGATGTTCCTGTGCTGATGGAAGCAATGCTCACCCATTTTAATTTTAAAAAATACATGGGTGGTGCCTCCCCCATTTTGTCTCAAGTACTTGCTGCAAGATGAATTACATAAGAACAAGTGACCATGTGAAGGGAAATTAATTTGGGCTTCAGAGCAGTCATTACTGTCAGTTTAGCTGGTGATACATGACTTGGCTTACTGGTTATATTTATGCTTAAAAAAGAAAAGACTCCTAGTGTTCTGCATTGACAAGAGTATTGTTCCGTGGAATCCCAACCAAGTCATAAGAACAGTACCAATAATTATGATTTTTCTTTCCTTTCTGGAAGTCCTGTATTTTGGGGTCTTACATATGTTAATATTTGGGGGATTGTCTATTTTCATGCAACTATGTGATCAGATGTTGCAATGAGTGGAGAAAAAAAAAGCATTGTGTTTTGTTTTATTTTATTTTATTTTATTTTATTTTATTTTATTTTATTTTATTTTATTTTATTTTATTTTTGTTTTGGTATTTCCCTATTTTTACAGTCTGGACAGTATGTCCTGTGTGGTGTCAGTATAACCTATAAAAGCCCACAGGAGGAAATCTCTTGGCATGGGTTATGAAGCAGGTAACTGTGAATATCTGATCTATAAATAACAAATGCAAATCTGTTCACAAGTAGTTCCTCAGAAAAAAGAACAGCTGTCCTTGGTCACATTAGAGGTCCCCTCATTCACTGTCTCTTCTGATGCTTGCCAGCAAAGGATGCATTAGAAGATTATAAGAGCAGGGCAAGCTTCCAGTGGTACTTTTCCCCCAAGGGTGTCTTTCTAGTACTTTGCAGCTTAAAGATTTCCTGAGCTGGCATTTGCATCTGAGTTACATGTACTGATAGTTCTTTATAGTTCCTTCATGAATTTCTGTAGGCATGCTGCAAATATTTATGTTTTTCTTCTGGTATATCCTGTGCAGCAAATTTTGCTATTTATGTATGCACTTGGGAGAACAACTTCTTCTTCTTTTTTTTTTTTTAAAAAAAAACCCCAGCCATTAATTGTAAACTTCATTTGGTACCTCTTCAAATCCTGTGTTAATCAAAATATTTAATACCTCATTCGTCTTTTTCTATATCATTCATGTACCACTTTTTCCCTTAGTTATTTCTCTTCTTGGCTTGAAGACCTTTATCTATTTATCTTCCTTCATCCAGGAGCCATGACGTAACTGTGAAGGTGGCACCACCCTTCACAGTAGCTCTTGGGACTCTGCACGAGCTTTCTGACAGGAAAACGTCATGTGAAAAGTGTAAACTAAGTAGTGCTGATAGAAGCTAATTCATTTGCATTGCTTCAATGCTGCATTTTGGGTATTGTAGTTCCAAAAAGGTGGGGACCAACTGCAGGAAGCTGAAGGGAGAGCAACAGGGATAATCAGAAGGTTGGAAAATGGAGCCTGTAGGGAGAAAGGGTTGGAGTTGTTGAAGTTATAGAGGAAAAGGAGGGCATCTCGAACACTTCAGAGACATAGGTGTGCCGCAAAGAAGACTTCATGCCCAGCTAGAAAGGACAAAAAAACAACTGACAGGAAGATATGTTTGGAGTATCATTTAAGCAAAACTTGCTGGTGTTATGAAGTGCTTTTTCAACAAATTATCCCACAAGGCCATACTTGAGTCCTCACTCTTCGATGTAATAAAAGCAGATTAGAAAACCACCTGGTGGGATTAGTATTTATATGGCTAACCCTGTCCTGGACAGGAAGGTGAACTAGAAAATCTCTTGGTATCTTCTTTTCTTTCTCCTCCCTCCCCTCCTTTGCCCTCCTCCTTTTATTTTATGAGAACTACACTTAAAACTTGCACCAGATTCTATGCAACCCTAGGCCAAGAGTTTTTGTTCCACTTGTATATTTGGTCCAAACCTGGTAATTTGTGGTATAAGAGACTGTAGTTCTCCTACTATAGTCTGTCATAATTTGCTCTGCTTGAGACTCATTGAAGTTTCCAATTTTCAGGGTGTTTCCTGCCTTTGTAGTCTCTCTAATCTAATCAGCATTTCAAGGTCACTTTTACCATCTGCATCTGGATGACAGGTGATAATATTGCACTTTCTTTGGTTGTGTAATCCATTGCACTGTTGTAAAACTTCCTCATACATTAATATCCTTTTTATGCAACTCCAGGATTTCTCTTACATATATTTCACTAATTGTGCAATTTATATTTCACTAATTGTGCAATTTTTTTTAGTTGTAAATTTTAACCTCTGAGTTTTAAAAGATGATCCATCTACGTCAGCATACATAGTGTGTAGCTCCCACTCTTATCTGTTGCCTGCTTTATCCATGGACATTACTTCTCAAATAGCAATGTCTATCGTTTTTGATTAATGAACCTTAAAGAAGTTGGCTGAAAATACTTCAATATCTGTTACTTTTCTTGCCCTTGTTCTTGAATGCAATTGGGGATATCAAAATATGGGAAGGCAGTGTGCTTAGTTTCTTGGAATTGTATCATATGCTGTACAGAACAGTACAGTACAGAACAGTATTGGAGCAAGCCCTTGTCTTGGCAAATATGGTGTATACGTATCCATGTAGCTATACAGGGGCATGTGCTACCCCTTTTCCCATAGGTGCCCTTTTTAGATTTCTGACAGGCTGAGAATATACAGCTATGTAAAAAGAGTGGGGAAGAAAGGTGATTTCAATAATTCTTCCTTTGGAAGTACTGTGATCTGCAGGTACTTCTCTCAGTTCAGGAAAAAATGGTAAACAATCTTTAAAATTGTTTTTAAATATCTCCTTTATCTGACAAAATAAATCCATACCACTTATGTTTATTTGCTGTATAAGGCCAGGTGAGACTGAGGATTCAAGGATGAGAAATACATTGCTCTGGTTATGCTGGCAAGGGAGGCCTCACCTGCCTGCTGAAAACACTCCTTTTAATTCTAGATCTGGAGGTCTCAATGAAGCGAGACCAAAGGTTGTCTCCCCCAAGTACTAGGCCCTGTCAGTCCTCGCTTCTCTTAGCTATCAGTTGTACTTTGTTAGTTGTACATGGGAGAGTGACCTTTCTGTAGAGCTCTGGCTGCATATAATTTTTCTGTTTCCTAGTCAAATGGAAAACAGACCGGTCTTCTACTAATAATACAGCACTAGCTCTGTTCAGCTCATGAGCATGGTAGCCTGGAAATTGCTTAAGCTTGCAATTATGTTGCAGCCAGATGCTTTTCATTTCCCTTGTGCTGTTGCCTGCTGCTCTTCCTATGATTGCTGCTTTGTGAACTGTAACATCCTAAAATTCAGAGGGAATGAGAGTGCACTCCTTGAGAATGAGCATTGTGTTTTGCTAGTTTTAAGTACAACTGACAGGCTGAAGTACATTAGTGCCATTAACATAATTAGAATGATGAACCATCCTGTCTGATGCCTGCATCCTTAATCAAATCCTTCCCTTGCTCATCTCTTCTATTGGTCTTCACTAGTGTTCAGAAATCACCAAGTCCCTTGCCACTGCTTTTCAAAATATGCAGTCTGTCTTTATGCACTTGTTCTTCAAAGCCTTTAATACTAACATTAGAGGAGTACTCACTAATAAACAGACATATATAACTGAAAGGGAATTCCTCTCTTTTCAATATTCATATACATCAATGCATTCTCCTACGGAAAAGACTTAAATGTTTTTCTGTGAGGCAGAAATATTCATCATCACTGTAAGCTGTCTCTAACTTTTACCCCGAGAACCTTCTGCCTCTCACTTCTGTATTCTTCTATAGCATCTTCCATTTAAAAATGTTGAAAAAGTTTACAGATTGCAATAACTTCCTAACTGCTGAAAGAACAGGAAGCTTAAGCCTTATGCTACAGCTAAGGAATGCAAGGTGCGATAAAAATCACTTATTAGGCATATAGCAGCAAACAGACATAATAGAGGGAACAGCCTCAAACAATCAGCTATCTATCCCCATGCCTGGGGCCATCCTTTTGCATGTGGATTATCGCTTCGATGATATAGATAGAAAATCACAATAGACCTGGAATTTTTGCTGTATTTTTTCAGATTCTGTAGGATATGGAAGCTTCTAAGATGTAGCACAGTTTAAAGCTTTGAAACTTACAGTGGTGCTAAGCTTCAAATGAAGTACGAGACTGGATCCTACATATCAGAAGAAGGAAGGTTTAAGTGTGAAAGCTAACAGTTATGGGGGAAAAGAGTGTGCCTTGGAGAAGCTTTTTAGAAGAAAGCACAGTGGTCTTGTGGGTGCTTACAGGGTGCAGGGTCGCAAGAGGAGAGCATGAAGAAGAGCCTCCCTCTTCTTGGGCACCTGGCAGGAACTCCCTATGGTCAGCAAACACACAGAGCATCACGGAGGTGCTGGTGATTTGGGGGATCTCCTTGTAAAAACTCTTCCTTTCCTGTTGCCTGGCAGAGGAATTTTGTCTCATATGATCCTAGCAGGTCATCTGGGTCTCTGAAGTCTAAACCCACCACTCTTGGCAAGAGCAAATGGGAGTCAGGCTGACTGCACTGGTTGCAGCTTAGCATCTCTGCGTGTCCTTTCCCTGCTAGCTGACCTGTTTCATGTTGCCAAAACCCTTCTTTCTTTATATGGTGACTTACGTTTCAATTTTCATTTATCATTAAATAAAGCATGCTCTTCAAATGACATATGTCCTCGAAGACTTCTGTAAGGTCTCACTGGGAAGATTTTAAATTTTAGTAATATCTCAGTTCTCTGAACCTGAACAGCAGTTTCCGATTGAAAGCAGCATACAATAAATCTCAAATCTGTTTTGTGTTGATATGAGATCCTCTGAGAAATCATGCTACTGAATGGGAACATTTCAAACTTGTTTACTCTCATATTTGCTTACTCTTATACTTGTAGGTGCAGAAATCATTTCTGTGATTCACTGGGAAACTTTTCAAAATGTGCCAGGGTCTGTACTGCGCAGCAAAATACAACTCATATTCCTCAGTCAAGGATGGAAATATTTGTCTCAGACTGGAGTAAATCCTGCTCCACTCTCAATTTAAGAAAAAGCAATTCATGCCAGTAAATCGGTGTCTCTTCCAGTGTGAACTTAACTGAAAAACAAATGCTGTGGAATTCAGATGTCCTGAGAATGCAACCTAAAGAAAGAGAAAGGAAAATTTATTTTAATTTTATGTTGAGGTTTTGTTGCAAAGTTAAAACAAAAATCCGCTTGTGATTTCCTCAGGGAAAAAGAAAGATGCTATCTCTACAGTTAGTAAAGGTTTAAAAAATTGAAATGTGTACTATGTACAAAAGGTGAAGCATAAAACAAAGCTGTGCTACACGTACATTATCCCTCTTTTCTTCTTTTTCAGAATTTGCTAAGGTACATTCACCTGATAGAGCAAACAGGGATGTGGGTTCGTGTGTACATATGTACATACTACATTGCATGTTTTTGCTCATTATGAGTTAATCTTCTGGTGACAATCAACATGTCTTGTATGAAATGCAGTAATGTTGACTGGATGGACTGGGATTTCCTAGAGACGAGAGGTTTGTACAGGTATCAGCCACAGCTGAGTGCTGCCACCCTTTATCTTGAGGAAGCAGCATTTAACTTGATAAGACTGGACAAGACTGGACTTACTGGGTCTTTCTGGCCTGTTCTTGTAGGAAGAGCTGTGTGGGCTGGATTTCTGCATTCATGTGGCACATGTACGGCCTCAGTTTCCCAGAGGTCTGCTCTTCCTCCTGTCAGGATCAGGTCTTTTCCAAAAACACAGAAAAAGTAGTATAAACGCTATATTGAGATTAGCATGAGATTTCTGTATTGCTCAACAACAGTGATACTCTGCAGGTTAGTTCAAAATGACAGCTGTTAAATTCTTCATAATGAACCTTAGTAGTAACTGATAAAGAGAAGGCAGAGAAGGCCCAGTCTTTCGGGGATGTCATATATGTTATAAATATTTAGTGTATTGATTGTGTTAGTGGAATTTATTATTTCTTTGATCTGATCTTAATTTTCTTGTAGGACTGACTTTTTGCTACATACTGTGGAGCTGTTGAGATCCCTTAAAATTCTAAACTGAAAAAATAGAAAAATGTGTGCAAATATTTTTCCATTTTCAGAATTGATCTCTCATCAGTTCCCACAGACCTCAGAATCTGAAAAAAATATTTTTTATAAAACCTAATGATATGCAAAGATGCAAATTTGTAACAGCTTTTAATATTGCATTCTAGTTATTTCCTAAGTTGTTTCCTCAGCTAAATTTTATGTATTGAAATATGCAATGTAAGAGTGAGCATAGCTGCAAGCATGGCCTAAAACCGTTCCCTAATATGAATGCTTTTATTCTTGCAGCTTATGGAGAGACCAGGCCATTGAGACATGCTAGCCTGGAGCGCAGCCGCGGTGGAGCTCGGGCCATGCGGGCAGACTCTCGCTCTCACTCACTGAGTTAAGACTCTCATTTCACATACCCAGGTGAATTTTCAATACTGTAAAAGCCACTTAGACAACACTGTTTTTATTTATTTATTATTCTATAGAATTTTAGAGAATTTTTTATTTGCTACTTTTTTTTCTAATTTCAGTGCAGATGGCATCCCCTTGCAATGTCTTCACAAAAGCGAAGTTTTTTTGATGCTTCTTGGTGTTCTGCCTGCCTACGTCTTCCCTTTGTTTCTACGTTTGTCCAAGAACCCAGGAGAGAATGTATGAAAAGCCAGTAAAGGATGTTTCGGGAAACAATAAGTATCTGTGTATGTTAATATGTTAATATTAATTGTCATCATTCTAACCTTGGTATTGCATTGGTATGTGGCACACATTTAATGAATGACTGACATCCTCTACACCTCTCCCACATTAGTGTGTTTTTCCTTTATTTTTCTTCTTTTTAAAGGAATCAAACCTTTTTTTTTTTTTTTTTCCCTCTCCCCTCTGACCTGGTCTACTGTACAAGTTGGGGCTATAAAAGCTTATTGCTGTAATTCAAGTCTAGTCTATTGAATTAAGTGGGAACAGGACCAGGCTCTAATAGCATTTTCTGCAGAGGTGCAAAGAGAACAGTCCAGACAGCAGCCAAAGGAACTAATTGTTATGAGAAGTGCTCGTAGAACAGAAACAGATGCAAGTCTTCAACGACTATGCAACAAACACTGGTAACTTTTTTTCAGTGGCCAGGAAGTGATGGCAATGTATTGTGCTGACGAGACTAATACATCAGAGGTGCTTCGGAAAGTGGGTATGGTTTCATCAGCTGCCATACAGCTACAAGTAATTTCCTTGTGTTTTTCGTCCCTAATATATTATACTGTAAGAAATAATAGCCAGTAAAAATATATTCCTCTTTTCTTTTGGTACTTGAAAGACAGGCTATCTGAGAAGAAGTGGTACAGCTGATCTAACTCAGCCTGGCCCAACAGAATGGAGCCTGCTCTTGCTGTTGTAGTGATATGTGCATATAGAGAACTATGTCTTTATTTGAGAATAACGTTGGTGTACAGGTCAGACAAGCAGGAGAAAAATATGCTAATGCTAATATAGAATCTTACAAAGTAAAGTCTGGTACCCAGTTGCTTTTGGAACATCCTACCTCTTTTCTTGACTTACGACTCTGCTGAATGTTAATCCTTAATCCTTTCTATTTCACAGTACAACCTATGGAGCTTTGAAGAGTATTCATAATCTTTACAAGAATGTACATATGATATTTGCATATTTTTGCCAAAGAATGATCCAATAGTTTATTCAATACACAGTGTAATAGAGTTATAGTTTGATTCCCCACCACCAAGAACTATGCAAAAGAGCATGCTCAGAGAGAAACAGTAATTCTGACCTACTCTTTTATAAATAGTATGTTAATAAATCAATTCTTTAAAGAAGAAACTATAAATATTAATATAGGATGATTGTTCTCTGGATATCATACTTGAATAATAATAATAATAATCACTAATTATTCCAATGGTATATTGTAAAATATAATATTATATTTCATATTTTCTGTCATGTCTTTGTGTTTGATAAAAAGATAATCGTGATCGAAAAGCTGAACAATGACACCAGAAAGGGGCTCTTCTCAATCTCTCAAGTCCTGCTCAGAGACAGGACATATTAAACCAGGTGCCGTGCAGCTTTACACAGCTTCTAACTGGGATAGCTTGTTTAACCCACAGTCTTTATCCTGCTGCACTATGGGCATTGTAGGAGTAAAAGAACAGCTTTTTTTCCCCTCCTTCCCCAATAAAGTAAATTCGGAGGCTCTGTTCTTGTACTGCTTCCCTTGGATTTGGCCAGGGCCAAGCCCAATTGCTGAGGAAATTGCCTAAGGAGCTATGACAAGTTATTTTAGGGGGATACATGTTATCTCCAGCTTTGGCAGTCTGTGCTGCTCCGCTTGATGGCAGATTCGCGTGACAGGGTAGGCTCTGAGCAAGTAATTTGTTTACCTCATGGCTGAATCCTCCTGCCTCACTGCAAAACCTGCTTCCCCTTGTAGAGACATGGGGCTAGTGCAGAGCATAGGCAGTGCAAAGCTGACCCCAGACAGTCCCGGGCTGCTCTGCCCAGGTGTGCAGCAGGCTCAGAACTGCAGCGCAGTGGCCTGTGCTGGAGAGTGGCACCACCTCGTTCCTGCCCATGTGCTAGGCTTCTAGTAAAGCTAAATTACATAGGGAAGAATGGCATTACGGGAAGCTAAAGAATACATACAACTTATGCATGAAGTTGCTCTGTCCAAAGAATTAGGTCTGATGGGACGTTTCCTTGTGGGGAGAGGGAAGAGAAACAGAGAGGAAATGTAAAGCAAAAATCTATCTTGGCATTCTTATGCATATGAAGTCCTGTGGTTTTGTCTCAGTATCATGAAAACAAAGTCATTGCCCTCTCCTCTGGATATGTCTGTCCATAGAAAATATATGTTTGGGCCATGTTAATCTTTTTAAATGCTGTTCAAGGTTCAGGTCTCAATGGGAAGTTGCACTTCAGTCTAATAACATAGTTTCTGCTCTTGTCAAAGCCTGGGAATTTCCTTTAGATTATCTAAGCCTCACATATGTAGTATGTTGGTTTAGCAGTATGGTTTAAGAGTCCTTTTGGTAATACTGGTCCTCACTTTATGTTGTGGAAGGAATCCTTACAGACATATAACGCAAACATTGCTAGGTGAAAGTAAGGCTGTAAGCAAAGCCTCCTTAGCCTAGTTTCTTCATTCACTTGTTTGTTTCCTCCTTCAGTCCAATTATTATTTTATCCTTACATAAAATTTGTAGATGTAATAATAATTACTGTAACATTACAGTCCTACCTGAGAACGCTTTTACCAATGATTATTTATAAACAATAGTTCAAGTGAGTAGCTCAGAGGGCAATGGGGAGAAAACCTCAAAACTGGTTTCCACAGACTTACCTTGTGTGTTTGGCAGCACACTGTAAGGCAGAATCATTGATTCTCAGGTATACTTGGACAGATTCCTCCGCTTGTCTGAAAGTCTTATAAGTACAAACAAGATGACAAAAAGTTTTTTTTTTTCAAAACAGGATGTGAAATCAAGAGTTCATCACTGTTATTTTGGGAAACTTGGAGAGATAATTAAATATAAAATTTAAAACAAAACAAAACAAAAAAAACCCTGCCTGCTCTGCTGAGTTTTAATGGCTTTTTGAATAAAAAAAGAGTTCCTAACCTACCACCAGTCTCTTATATATTGGTTGTTGACTTCTGAGGACAGATATTAATTTTACTTCTTGCAGGAGAATAAAGATTTAAGTTCTATATTATATAATCACTGGAGAATTTAAGTTTATATCTTTAAGAACTGTTTATGCAGTAGCATATTGTCTGGTCAGAATTCTCAGTGATATATTACTATTTATTATTGGTTATTTTAAAAGCTCTGGAGCCATATAATAATGCAAGAGCTGCACTAATCAACAAATTGAAAACTGATATTCACTACAATTCCAACAAAGTTAAACAATTAAACCACATTAAAATCTATATTGCTTAATCCATGTTGGCATGCTCCTTCAACTAGGTTAATGAGACATTTCTTCAAAGGTCTGGCTGTGCCAGGGGGATGGTAGGGTGTCAGATTAGTGAACTTTATAACATTTGTGGAAATTAAAATTCTAATAAAATGAGAACATCTTCTGTGTTGCTAAGTATTTGAAACTTAGGATGTTTTACATTAAAATGGTGTGAATTCTCCTCACTTTAATTCTTTTCTGTTGAAGCGGATGCAGGCCTCTAAAATATGTTCTTGATTTGAAACCAACTCTGCCTGACATGAACTTGTTTCTTTTGATAATGGGAACTAACAGTATCACGGCAGGCAGGATTTTTGGTAAGGCTATAAAGACAGATCAGGTTCATTAGCAAAAAAAAAAAAAAAAAAAAAGATAAAAAATAAACATCTGTTTGGGTAGAGGAAGGTTTTTATGACTTATACACTTTATACAGGCAAAACGAAACCCAAACTCCGCCCTAATGCTGCGACCACACTTGCCACCAACATTTTCTCTGCTAAGTTAAAGAAAACCTTTCTGTTTTCTTTTTTTGGGGAGGAACTGCACACACCTGCCCAACCATAAGTGACTCTGGAATGAGGAGCAGTAAAGGTAGGGATGAAACTTAGGCACTCTGAATTCTGTTCTTGCTTACTTGTTCAAAATTGAATTTTAATTTTAAGCTGGATGAATGAACAGAACACTAATAAAACAGAGTTCCCCCCTCGACACACACACAAAATCATAACCCAGGTTCATGGACAAGCTTTTAATGGTATTGCATTAGGGCAATTCTGCGGGAGGACCACTGTGTCTTACATTAAGACTTGTGCTCTACGCTTAGGTGTGGATAGGGTATGAAATACTATAGAGTCATTCCTTTCTTTCTCCCATTCATATCTCTAACTGCTCCTGTGAAAATACTGGCTTGCACCACTGCCAAATCCTGCCTATTTAAAACAACAAGCCTTCGTAAGTCAGGACACCTGCTCTTGCTGACTGAAGCCAGTCAGGCCACCGATGCAAATGCTCTGCAAGTTGTAGAGTCAATTGCAATGCCTTCTGCATTGCCACGGCAGTTTTAAGAAGCAGCTCTCCTTTCTTACACTTTGACCTTGTTAGCATGTAGGGAA
>NW_010577106.1:443502-461646 GCF_000705375.1 Tinamus guttatus | reverse complement strand
AGTATATGCATTTTTCTATAATGTTTTCCTTGGAACAGGCTAAGCTGATTCGGGGGTTCTGTCCTGAAATTGTGAGAGTTTATGTATGTCCATCGTCTTTTCAAGAGGAGCTATTGTTGCAAGGGTTAAGGCCACAATACTATAATTAAGTTTGCATTGTGGCCAACTTAACAATAGTTATGCTAGCTTGAGCAGCAGCTTGTGGATTGTTGGCAGAGCAGCCAGCTTGGAAGACAAAGGACCATTATGTTTCAAGTGCATGTCTTTCAGCATGGATGGCACTTAAAGCAAGGAAAATACTTAATTTCCAAGTGAAGAAAAAAATACAATACAGGCAGGGAAAACCCTTCTGAAGGATCTCTCAGGTTCATTATCTGGCATGTTTTAATTTGCTCAGAAGTGGTATATAAGTTTGTCTTTCATTTCCAGGAATGAGAAACTTTATAATAAGGTAAGAGTGTACACGCTGAAGAACAACTTAATTGGTAACTTAACAACTGACTGGTAAGTCAGAGAAGAGCAATCACGGGCAAGAGTTACGTCAATAAAATTTAACAAAATAGCAAGCATTTGAAAAGGTCACAGCAATTTATATATAACCTGTGATAAAGTGAAGGTTTTTTGTCGGTTGGTTGGTTGTTTTCGTTTGCTGGGGGGAACAGAGAAAATCGTCTGTATAAGATTCAGGATTTCTAGGAGATATGAAGACCCTTAGCAGAAATTTTCTCTGTAGGTTTCTTAACACAAGAGGAAAATACTTTTATAATATGAGGTCTCAAAGTGTTTGGAATGACTGGCTGCTACCCACTGCAAGCAGTTTTTAGTAAACACTATGCACTGTTGAGAATATTTTTTTCCCTCTAACAAATTAAAAAACACAGTTGAAGTAGGAAACTACACAAGCTTTAGACTCCACTAAAAATGCTATTTTTGTCACTCCTGGGAATCAAATGTCTTATTTCTATTGCACAGTAGTTTGTATTTTGAACTTTGCTAGTATGAGGTTTAAATTTGTTCATTCAGTGACGGCCTAGGCATATTGGGTAAGATCCTCTCTGAGCTGCATATCAAGGAAAATCAACAGAACTATAATAAAGGATTATTCCAGTTTGACTTAATGTTTCTTTGCATAACCTAGAAGATGTTACTTCATAGAAGATGTTACTTCATCAGTATGTTAGTCCCCATCTCATTCTTTTAGACAAGGAAGTTCTTTAATTAGCAACTCTAGCACGGAAGACATCTGTTCAGAGTAAAGAGATGAAGATGTGTAGCTGGGTCACTTGCCCATGGAATAGCCAGAGCTCATGACCATATTTTCCTGTTTAACAGGTCAATAGGGCATTCAAGATGAGGTAATGTTACAGTACATTAAAATAAGCTCCAAAGCCAATTCTGATATATCTCAGAGAAGACTCATCTTTCTTCCTGGAACCATGACAAGATGAAGAAAAATTGCTGTATCTAATATCTGCTTATTCTGAAGTCTTTTGTGGACACCATCAGCATGACTTTAAAGGCAAGTAGTGAATGTTGCACTGCATCTGCCCTGATTACCACTTTTCTGTTTATCTCACTACAGAAAGCATGTCAAACGCAGTGTATATTGTCTCATCCTGCTAAGTTTATCTTAACAGTGACTAGGGTATCAATCTCTTCTAATTGTTTTTTTGCAAAGCTCATTATCTCATTAATCCATAAATGCTTATGTGATCTACTATCCATGAATTGCTTAGTATAATTTTGGTGACCTTGGTAATGAATAACATTACCTGCTTGGAGAAGAAAAGGTGGTCATTAAACACATCTCCATCTGGTCTGGAATGACTAATTTTGTAAAAATGTCAACACCTTCAGAAATTTTTCACTTGGTCCCTCTACAGAATTAGCAATATTACCATGTCATTATAATCCTTTGGCAGATTTATAACATGCTTGCTTCTTACTGATACAGATGGCTCTATTTCATGATATTCAATGGCATCTTTATTGGAACTTTAGAAGCAAGATCAAAGCAAGTAAGCCAGATTTCACATCTGTACTGTTGACACCAGACTTTCTGTTCAATTAAAATCAAATGATTGAAGTACCCGAGCATGAATTTCTTGCAATGACAGCGAGACTCCTTAGCTCCTTAGCCCAGGCCATAGCAGTGGAAAGCTATAATATTCCACATCATATTTGCTCACCATTACTGTAGGTCCTGAGATAAGAATAAAACTATCTCAGAAAACATTAGCTCTGTAAACAACCAAACATAAACCACTGGGGATGGCATTTCCTAGGCTTTCTAAATCATGGCATAAAGTCTGTGTGTTGTGATTTGCTTTAGTAATTGAAGAGCAAATTTATGCCCAGATTGCTGTAGAAGTATTTCTATGCCTATGCAAAACTTTAGTAATATTTAAGGAGGAAGAAAGATCTGGATGGGCTACTTCAATTGAAGAAAAGGGAGAGAGGCCACACTGAGGAAACTCTCCTCTGCATATAACTTCTAAGTAGCTACTTAGTATTATAGTTATTGATTACAGCTGAACCAAGAACTAATCCTTTAATTATTCTGTATTCTGCCTTTCCTGGCTTGAAATTGTGCAAAATCTTCCTTTCTGATCTTCTAACAGAAATTTGTTAGAGGCAATAAAAGGAATTATCTGGCAAGCCAGTGCTGCTGGGGCAAGAGGCAGTAGCTCTTCTTTGATCTACTGCTACAACTAGAAAAAACAGACAAGCTTTTAGCTACACAAGCCTTTCTTAGATTTCAAGTAAAAATCATGATCTAAGTTAGTTTGGTTTGAGAGCATGCTTTGCTTTTAATTTATATTAAATAGGTGGACAACATGGAGAAACAGGAATTGGAGGCATTAGTGTGGAGGCAGCCAGGGAGCTCATTCAGCTCCTAGAGATAGAGAAACTGATGGGCAGCTACTGCTTGTTGGGCATGAAGGATTTAACCACAGATGAGGTGTGAGGAGAACTGCAGTGATGTAACCACCAGCTAATGGGGAATGATGGGATCCATCTCAGCAAGAAGGGCACACGTCTCTTTGCCAAAAGGCTGGCCAACCTGGTTAGGAGGGCTTTAAACTAAGCAAGAAGGGGGAGGGGGAGTGTCACACAGACAGCACGATCAGTACCATGCAGCCAAAGTCAGATGGCACCCAGTGGGAGTATGGTAGTGGGGAAGTGAGGATAGGACATGATTATAGAGGGCTCCCTTTCACCCCTCCTGGGAAATCTTCAGGCTCGGTTACTTCCCTGAAATGCCTGCACACCAATGCGTGAAGCACGGGGAATAAGCAGGACAAACTGGAGATCTGTGTGCGGTCCCAGCACCACGATCTCACTGGAATCACAGAGACGTGGTGGGATAGCTCGCACGACTGGAGCGCTGCCATGGAAGGCTGTGTGCTCTTTAGGAAGGACAGGCTGGGGAGGCGAGGTGGTGGAGTTGCTCTTTATGTGAGAGAGCAACTGGAATGCATGGAGCTCAACCTGGGAGTGGAGGATGAGCGAGTTGAGAGCTTGTGGGTAAGGATTAGAGGGCAGGCTAATGTGGGAGACACTGTGGTGGGTGTCTGCTACAGGCCACCTGACCAGGACAAGGAGGTTGATGAGGCCTTCTATAGTCAGCTGGATGTTGCCTCACTATCACAGGCACTGGTTCTCATGGGGGACTTCAACTACCCTGACATCAACTTGAAGGACAACACAGCCGGGCACAAACAGTCCTGGGGGTTCCTGCAGTGTGTTGATGATAACTTTTTGATGCAGGTTGTGGAGGAGCCAATGAGGAGAGGTGGGCTACTGGACCTCGTGCTAACAAATAGAGAGGAACTTGTAGATGTGAAGGTGGGGGGCGGCCTCAGCTGCATGACCATGAGTTGGTGGAGTTCAGGATCCAACGAGGAGGTGGCAGGGCTGTAAGCAGCCTTGCAACCATGGACTTCAGGAGGGCCAACTTTAGCCTCTTCAGAGAGCTCCTTGGAAGAATCCCATGGGCTGGAGCTCTAGAAGGCAGGGGGGCCCAAGAGAGCTGGTTAGTTTTCAAGCAGCACTTCCTCCACACCCAGCAACAGTGCATTCAGATTGTCTGAAGCTTTTTGCCTGTTGCAGAAGTACAGAAACCTGACCCTTGGATTAGGGAAATACTGTGTTTTAAAAGTGGGCCTGTTCAGAAAGATGGCTTTTGCTCTGCTTTGAAATGTGGCTGTAAATCTAGCACTTTCTCCTGAAGCTATTCATATTTTTTTTGGTGATTTTTTGTTTCTATTTTGTTCCTTTTAACAATGGAAATAAAGAGGGAGCTGTGTGCCAGATATTTTTCCCATGTATCCCTAACAGAATGACTGAGTTTTAATCAATGGCAGTTCTACAAATTATTGCAGCAAAGAGAGAACAGATGACATTTGCAAGTGGTTGAAAAACTCATGGTTTCTTTTATAATTGGCTTATAATTCCAATTGCATATTTTGTAGACTAAAAAAAATAATTAACTCCATGTAGAGTTTTATGGTACAAATGACACAAAATGTCTTTGAAATGGTGTTGGAATGTAGCTTAAGAAAAGATTATTTTAATTCAACTTCAATTTGCTATCTGCTATTTCTGCATCTAAGGCAAATGGAGTATTTTCGCCAAGGGGTGGGGTGAACAAAGAAAGAAAGTGAGCATGTGGTTTATGGTACACTAAGATCAGAGTCTTGTAGTGTCCATAAGTAAGCACACCAGATGCTTATTGGGCTCATTAAAAGCTGATCCTAAAAGCTTCTTGGCAAAAAAAGCATTCTGTGACTAAATGGCTGATCGACGCACTGAAGTCAGTGCAAAACTTCTCTGGTAGTTTTAGTTATCCTTGGGTTCTATCTTAAATTATAAAGACAAGAATCAAAAGAGACTGACACTGTAAACTGGATGGAAAGTTTCTTTAATATGAAATTAATCTTTGTGAAAGATATTAAACAGGTCCAAATCAACACTTAGTGCTTTTGCTGAATTTATCTGATCTGAACACAGAAATTATTGCTGAAAGCCACTCATTTAGTTAAAATGAAATTAAAGGCCTTTGTCTTACTACCAAAATCAAAGATTTTTTTTTAATAAGGTCATCTTGCTAACGTTGTGTATCTTTAAAACAACAAGGTAACCATGCATTTGAGACATCTGCAGACAAATGCCTAGAAGAACCATTTTTCATTTTTTACTCCTCATTTTATATATGGTATCTACTCATTTTTCATGTACTTGGTTATCTAATTCCTGTTAGCTACTCTTTTTTTTTTTTTTCTTTTCAGGTGTATATCCTTTGCTATTATCCTGTTATCTCACACCTGCAGTTTCTTGCAAGTGTCCTGTCCTATCTAGAAATAATGCCTTTTTACGCTAAGAAAATTTAAACCACCAAGTCTAAAGAATTGCTTAGTTTCAAAGAATTGTCACTGTAAAGATCAAAATGTCACCTGTTAGCATGAGTTTTCTTGTTGTAATTGTTTTTTCTGGCTATGATAGCTACTGTACTTATGCAGCAGAATCTGTGGACAACCATGTTGTCACAGAATACAGAATGGTTGAGGTTGGAAGGGACCTCTAGAGATCCAAACCCCCTGCTCCAGCAGGGACACCTAGAGCACGTGGCACAGGGTGGCATCCAGGCGGGTTAAAATCTCCAGAGAAGGAGACTCCACAGCATCTCTGGGCAGCCTGTTCCAGGGCACTGTCACCCGCACAGGAAAGAAGTTCTTCCTCACAGGGAGGTGGAACTTCCTGTGTTTCAACTTGTACCCATTACTCTTGTCCTATCACTGACCACCACTGAAAAGAGTTTGGCCCCATCCTCCCTATATTCAACCCTCAGGTACTTGTACATGTTCATCAGATCTCCTCTCAGTCTTCTCTTCTCCAGGCTAAACAGGCCCAGCTCCCTCAGTCTTTCCTCATACGATAGATGCTCCAGCCCCTTAATCATCTTCGTGGCTCTCCGCTGGACCCCCTCTAGAAACTCCGCGTTCCTCTTGTCCTGGGGAGCCCAGAACTGCACCCAATACTCCAGGTGCGGCCTCACCAGAGCTGAGCAGAGGGGCAGGATCCCCTCCCTTGACCTGCTGGCAACGCTCCTCCTGATGCAGGCCAGGATCCCATGGTTCTGCTTGGCCATGAGGGCACACTGCTGCCTCATGGTTAACCTGTTGTCAGTCACGACTCCCAGATCCCTCTCTGCGGAGCTGCTTTCCAGCAGGTCAGCTCCTAACCTGTCCTGGTGCCTGGGGTTATTTCTCCCCTGGTGCAGGACCCTGCACTTGTCCTTGTTGAACCTCACGAGGTTCCTCTCTGCCCAACTCTCCAACCTGTCCAGGTCTCTCTAAATGGCAGCACAGCCCTCAGGAGTGTTGGCCACTCCTACCAGTTTGGTGTCATCTGCAAACTTGCTGAGGGTGCCCTCTGTGCCCTCGTCCAGATCATTGATGAACGAGTTGAACAGCACTGGGCCCAGTACTTACCCCTGCGGGACACCACTGGCCACAGGCCTCCAACTAGACTCGACCCCATTTATCACCACCCTCTGGGCTCTGCCAGTCCTCAATCCACCTCACTGTACACTCATCCAATCTACACTTCTGGAGCTTTCCTACAGGGATGTTATGGGAGATGGTGTTGGAAGCCTTGCTGTTTTAATTGACAAGCTCCTGCTTTGCATGTGGAAAGTGACTGGAAATGTGAGTCTAACAGTTACTGTGCATGAGGAAATGAGCGTTTCGCAGAGAGATTTTCACTCAGATTATTTTCTTAGCCTTGTGCAATAATATAGCTTGGAAAAGTCAACTCTTGCTGGCATGGAATAACAGGTAAGATTAAGGACTGTATCTACAGGGAAGCTCGTATATGAGTGTAACATTTGAAGGTGAAGGTGACTGTGTTCTAACACTTCTAACATTCTCTAATGTTCTTATACTGAATGCTGAGTGTGCTACCCATGGTTTGGCTATAATTATATATGACACTGAAATGTTGCATTGTTCTGGAAAATTGAGTAGCAAGCCTGATACTAATGTGTATTTCATAGGGATAATGAGATATCAGAAGTAATGGCATTTACAATAATGATTTCTGTAAGAAATACTTTCAGGATGCTGAAAGGATGACTTTGGAATATTTTAGATAATATTGCTTGAAATTCAAATATCTCCAATTCAAGTTTCACTGTGATCCAGCTCACTATATATGCTGTGATGTGATACACATACATTTGGGTCCAGAAACAGGTACTTCAGTTTTCTTTTATGATAATATTGACAGTGATGCTCACTGTTTTTTAATACTACCCTGATTAATAATACTTTTATAGTTGTATGTTTAATACCCCCTAATATTTAGAGCACTCCTCCAGGGAGTAGATGAGTTTTAGGCTACCAAGAGTTCAGTGAGACTAAATTCCAGGTTTCTGCTTTCCAAGGAAAAAGGGCAGGCAGGCTGACTACTCCTTCTCTCCTCTCATTGAAATCAGGCATAGAGGCATTGGTAACACCACTCTTTAGGGGCAAAGATACTTATCAGGAGAAATTCCTCATTTTCAGTGTTCCAGGATTCTATCTACAGTTCTCCTTCATAGTCTTTTTAATATAAAAAGCATTAGGCCTGGGAAGTAGGGTTGAAATTGAGGACGGACCTGACATCAGGCTTTATTTCAGAAATGATGGTGAATTTGTTGTTTTCAGAAAGTGGTGAGGATTGGTTATTCTTTTGCTGTTCAGTGCACTCATAGTATAGCATTGGCTCTACTCCCTGCATGCTGGTACCTCTGCACAGAGCATACTGTGTAATTGTTTCCTCCTTCCTGAGTAAGGCGGTGGTTCAGCAACTGGTCTGTGGATGTGTAATTTTCCTTTCAGGCACACAAAATCTGAGTTGAAGAAGATATAGATCAGCAATATAGTTTGGGAGTAGCAAAATAGGGAAGAGTATATCTAACTCACAATTAAAGTACAGCCTAGGAGTGAACAGTTGTAACAATTTCTACCTTTTTTAGATAACATATTAAGGAGAAGACTTGTGGTTAATGGCCAAGGGAAAAGCTATTCTATTTGTTCTTACACTAACATAATCTTATTGGTAACGCTTCCAGATAAAGACTAATCAAAAACATATTGTGGTCACACACATTTTAAGCAGTGCAACCTGCTGCTAAAATATATACATATTTTGTCCTATATTCAGCTTGTTTTGTTTGTTATGCAACTGTAGGTGGTACACAATCTATAGATGGCACTGTTTCCTTATCTCTTATGTATAAGAACATCTCACCACATGACTCTGGGTTGATAGAAGTTGTTTTGAAGCACTCTGTGGATCTCACCTTTAAGAGCAAGTGACAAGAGATAGATACACTTAAGAGAAAACATAACCCTGCCATTCACCTCTAGCTACGTGTACTAGCAAGGTACAACATTTGCATACCACGCAGTTCTCTCAGTTCACTCAGCTTTATTCGATTGGCATGCACCTACCAAGAATCTCTTTTTTTTTTTTCAAAGCTAATAATCTTTGTTATACCTTTTAGGATAGCTGTCAACTCTGCTTTGACTACTAACTGCAGAGATGTAAATAATTATAAAAATGTAAAAGCAGAAGATACTCGTGTAGGTAACAGGGCCTAAAAGCTAGTCATAGTTATTTTTCAGTTTCTTTAACAGTAAAACCTAAGATATAAACCACACGTATCTGAAAGCATAAGAAAGAGCATGTTTGTTTGTTCAATGTCCAAGCATAAGAGGCTTTGTTTCAACCTAAGGAAATAGAAGAAAAAGATGAGAAGATAAAATTGAGTGGACATTCTAGGGTGGTTGATAACAATTCAATCAGATTTGATATGTCAGTAACGGCATACTCAAAGGCAAGCAGCACGCAGATATTGAATTTTAAGGAGGACACACTTTGAAAGAATACAAAATAAGGAAAAAGGAAATCTTGGCTTGAATTGATTGTTCAGAAAATCCATTGCACAAAAGAAGGAGGTGAGTAAAGAGCAGCCAGGTCTTGACTTGTAACAGAGGGATGGCCACAGCCACTTGTAGCTCCTTAAATAAAGGAACCACAACGCTGGTGTAAAATAAATTTAGGCAGTAATGCACCTGACTTATACTGCTGGCATAGAGTCCCTTTAACAGTGCGGGCATACTTGTATTTACTTGGTCTTCCTCATAGCATGCTCTGGAATATTCCTGGGAAGTTTTCTGGTTCTTTATAGCTGAAAAGTGTTGAGTTACTGGCAGAAAAAAATAATGTATCACACACCTCAGACAACTAGATCTCTCTTATACCACTTGTTTCAGCCTTGGCAAGAAAATCTTTTAATTATAGCTGCTTGTATATGCATTTAACTAAAATTAATGTCAACTTAACAGCAGCTAGATCTTTTCAATTTTGCTTTGAGCATATCATATTCTTTAAGTTGGCAATGTGGTCAGTTTTAACAAAATTTGTCACTTTTACTTGCCTAGTGCTTAACTGATAACCTGCTTTTTTCCTCTACTGAATATTTAAGCTTAAGAAAATTATTTTCTTTGTCCAAATTCTTCCTCTTATTCAGTGAAAATTATTTGCAAAATGAGATGTGTCTCTCCCTGGAATGATTCTGTGCTTGTTCCATTGCTTCTGTTTGTTTTGTTTCTATCCTTATGCACTACTTGGTCTCTTTTACACACACAGCAATAACAGATAAAGACAGTTTTGAGTAGACAGTCCAGTTCTTTTTAGTATTAGAATTTCAATGAGCTCAGCAGAGTTATTTGTGATTTATACTGCTATAACTGAGAAGAAAATCAAACCCTGAAGTCTTCAGGAATGTAACTTCTAACATAATATTTAAGGAAAATGGAAACTTACAGACTGGAGTTAAGTTTGGCAAAATAAAGACCAAAATACTGTTTTTGTTGGAGACTTTTCCCCCCTCCTCTCAAATAGGTTTGTTTCTATTTTAATGGAAAGTGATGTGAAGTGTAGGGGCAGGTTTTCCAAATTATCTGATGTCTAAAGTTGTAGATAGGTCTTTAGGCAGACTTTCCAAAGCATTTTGGGACCTCTCTCCCATCAGAATCAAGCATATTGGTACATATATTTTTTCCCTTATGTAGCAACTTTCTTTCTATTTAGGACACTCGGAGCTTTTAAACAGTTCTTTATGGTAGTTCTGTGATATTGTGATAGTGTGCTAACTGTACAGGACTGAATGTACTTGTACAATCTTGAAGCTCATGTTCAAGGGAAGATAATTGAAAATCCTTGTCTTTTAAATATTCTTCTTGTATTCCAACAAGAATCTTTTCTTGTAAAATTCAAAAATATTTTGGGTAAGTTAAATGAGCATGTCTGTGTCTTCTCTGTGTAATGTCAAAGTGATAGATGATTAAATTTACACAAAAGGCAGAATGACACTATCTGTGTTTTTTACAGAGAGAATAGCTACTGAGTTTATGACCGTAGGAAAGCAAAATGACTGTACTGGAAAGTGACTGCAATATTCAATTGCAAAAGAACCCAGAAATTTTTACAAGAAATCCTTATTAGAGTGTTAGCTCTTTGGTGAAGAGATGTTCATTTCCTTTGTCCTTGCATGCTATAACTCTCATAACATCATATGTAAGGTTGTGAAAAAATACTCTTAATAGAAGTCTATAAAATTCTTTCCTGCGCTGCTTTTGTATTTAGATTAGAAAAGTCGTAGTATTTTCACTGGTTGAGGTGCGTGCCTATCATTTAAATGTGCACAGAGATTTAGTGCAAAAGTTCTCGAAATAGATTTTAGAAAGGCTGATAATCAAATAATCTAAATGCTATATTATATTTTTTCTGGAATGTGGCAACATTAGCACAGAACATAAATCTAATAATTTTTCAATTATAATGCTTTTTTACTTAAATTTACAAATACTAATTTCACTACTGACATTTTCTTAATGTAATTTCAAACTTTACTGCCACTATCTTGAATTCAAAACAGGAATAGGGTCAAAGTGGGTCAGCTACAGATAAACATGAAGATTTCAGGAAGATAATTTGGTCATATTCAAAAATTCCCATAAAACATACTCTCCTTCAGTGCTAAATGTATGTAACGACAGGAGTGCAAATGGAATACAGTGACAACTAAAATGTTTGTTGTGAAGCATTTTGTATTGGTCTGGCAGTGAAGTAAGCCACTGGCAAGGTGCAGGCCACCAGGAAAGCAGTACTAGGGCTGATGATCCTGTCAGGTTCACTTTCTGAACACAGATGTCAGCACAAAGATGCTTTTCCTAGCAACAAGAACAATGATTCTTGCTAGCTGTTCTAACATTATTAGGCTAAGTCATATTTTATATCCTAACCAAGTAAAGAAGAAAAATAAAACTGACAGAGAGTGAGAAACTCCTTTAAGAAAATAAAAGGAATTTTTGAGTTCTTGTTTCACATAGTTCTAATGAAGTCTGAAAAAAGCCAACTCAAACAAGGACTGCATCTGCAGGTATAAGAGCACCTGTCGTGTGGTTTAGTGATGTCTCCAAACTTGTGAAACGGCCAAAGGCCTTGCAGGACGAATTCCTCAATTCCAAATTCTTCATTTCTGTGGTGAGTACAGCCTGGCAAAATCTGGAAAGAAGCACCAGGGGAAAAGCCTTTGCAGCTGGCTAACTGCAAATGTGAGCACGGTCATCTCCCAAAGCAAACACAGAGAGAAACGTTCTCTGAGAAGGCTGTGGCCTGTCTGAGTGTGTCAGTATGCGGTGGCAGCAGAGGGAAGGGGTGACACTTTTGTTATTGCTAAGGACAGGGAAAAAAAAGTGATTTTTGGCATATCAAGAACAGTGAAAATGGAAGCTGTAGACAGTGTATAATAGCGATTAGTGAACTCTGAACAGGAGCTGGAGTGCTGAAGTGAAGTCAGAGTGCCAAATCACCGAGGCCTGACTGACCTGGTCATCTTGCATGCTTTTTGGCAGCTTCTCTCTTTTTTGTTCCAGGGGCTTGATATTTTTCTTTTTTTTTTTTTTTTGAATAATGGGCATGTGTGTATTTTTTTAACTTGCATCCTCTGCAGCTAAACTTTAAAAATCTTCTTTGACTCAGTCCTGGATAGTGAAAAACATGCGTTCTCCAGCATATTCAGATCTGTGTGAGGGCTTCCTGGGGAAAGGTAATGCATGTTTATGTGGATGTTACCTCCATCTAGCTGGGGTTTTTACAGTACCACAAGCCTCTTGGGTTGATCAGGAAACTTGTTTTTAAAGAAAATATTTATATTGCCCATGGTGTTGGTCTTGCAGTGCATCCATACTGTTTAGGGACAAACTATGTTTGCAACCTAGCCATTCAATCTAAAACTGCAGGGAGCTGTAATATTTGTCCTGCATTACAATGACTGGCAGCAAACTTGTGGATAACACAAGCAAGAGAGGATGAGCCCTGAACTGGGGTAAACATCACGTTTTGTACAAAACCGAGCAAGCACAACTGCCGCCAATCCCGGGTCTTGACTTGCTGTAGTCCCAAGCAGAGAGAGAGAGATGCATGAGAGTCACTGAGATACAAACTGGAATTACTTCAGTCTAAAAACTCTCCGCCACCTCTTGTTGTTTCCCAGGGCCTAAGATAACTTTTCCCAAATTTCCTCTTTCCGCCATGTTCCAGCCAAGGGCTGCTGCTATCTGTAGCTGAAAAAACTCCCACTTCCAACTCCTCCCCTACTCAGCGCTGGACAGAAACTGTCCCACACACTGTTTACAGCCCTCAGTCTTCAGTCTTTCACACAAATGCCACAGAACACATCCCTATACTCTTGTTAAATTATGCTCTTTGCCTCACTGTCACTTATTATTTTATCTGCTATTCCCCTTAGCTTTTTTTAACCTCCCTCTTCCTCTTTCCCGTAGCAATTCACAGACTCCTCGGAGGGTTTTGAAGGGCTGTGGCAATTCACCAGGGATGGTTGTGCAAGGAGAATTCTAGAAAGGGAGAAGTGAAGAAATGAAATCCTTCCATTCCTCTTATGTGTCCTCACAAGGGACGTATCTCTTGATGTATGTCCAGATTACCAGGTTAGAAAAAAATCTCATCAGGTAAACAAATTCTTGTTCTTTCCTTAATCATTCCAGCTTTTTTCTTCAAATGCTTTCTCTCCTCTCTTTATTGCTAATTCCTTATTTAATGTAATTTAACGTAATTTCTACTCCTCTTCATATCTCCTCAGCTGTCCTGTGTTTAGACAAATTCCCAAACTCCTTATGTAGGCAAAAATCGTACTATTGCCTCAGGAAAGCTAGCAAATGGCATTAGCGTAAAGTAAATAGAGGTTTCAAGATCCTGCCTTGAATATACTATCTATTGAGTCTGAAAAATGAGATGTTCCAAGACTGATTTCCATTGTACGGCACAAAACTCAGATAACTACTTCCTGTAAAACTTGGAAGCTGGTATAAATCTTCCCAAGCTTAATTCCACAGTGAAGTTAATTTAAAAGAAAATAGCATATACCTAAAGCTTACTTGTGCAACATTCATAGCTGACTTTATGGTAACTGCCTGCCAGCATATCAAAATGTTGACCTATACCATTTCTTCCCATTAATAGACTGTCAACATGAAAATATATAGATCATGTGAGTTTCTGCGTGGTGCATAGCTATATTTTGACAGAACCTTTTCAAACTTTGTATCTTCCACCTGGGAAAGAAAAATCCATACACTGATTGTGTGGGTTTAATTTGAAAACCAATTACTTTTAAAATTGGTTCTGCTGCTGCCCTCTACCTTGGGTTATGCTAGAAGTTTGCTTTATTTTTATTTATAATTGAAATGGAAAGGCATAGCATATGACAGGTACTCATTTCACAATCAATCAATCAGATTTATTTCTCTCCATATGTTCTTGCATACCTGCTCTACTCTGTAATTCAGTGGATCAAAAAGTGCAGATTGTTTCATGCACAAAATCTTTCCTTTGAAATATCCTCTGTTGAGCAAATTTTCTTAAAAATCCTAAATGGGTTTCTGAATGAATCTGCCTAAATTCCTGGCATTTTTTCCTTCATTTACAAGCCCTGTGACAATCCACCCTGTAGCTGTACCTTGGAGCGGAGGGAGTAGAACTGCAGCCTTGGGACGCTCAGGCAAGGCAAGGTTTCCTGGCTCTCCATGTTAAGTGAGGATTGGATTGGAGACTCTCTCTGCCACAGTTTTGTTCCTGGCAGTCCTGCCGGGAGGTGGCAATTCCGAGAGCTCTAGGCGCTCCGCTCCAGAGCTGAAATTCGGCGCTTAAAATTGTTGATGCTAGATCTAGGGCATATGACTCAGGAAAACTTGGCAGGCCATGTTAAAGACTGCAATGCAAGGAGCTCTGCTGCATTCAAGGAAATGCATATGACTATCTATCTGAGCAGCAGCAGCAGGGTTGGGGTTTTCTGAAGGAAAAATGCTCCCTGTTACAGCATTTCTGAGACTTTTTTTTCCCCTGAAGTTTCTAGTTTGTGGCAAAATTCCCTAATTGCTTGGAACTCGTGCTTTTTGGCAAGCTCTATCCTGTATCTACGCTTAAGCATGTGCCTAAAGCTCTTCTTCACAGTTCTGAGCTGATGGACTGCTACAGGATGTTGGGAGGCTTTTCCTGTCATATGATGTTTTGTTCAAAAACCGAAGCTTTATCTTGCCTCTTTACATTTTTCTTTAAATGTCACTTGCTTAGATAATCATCCATCATAATATACTTACAGTACTTGAGAAAATTAAAAATGATTAGTGGATTTATATAAATAGTGATTGAATATCTTTTTTTCCTAATAAAACCACGATGTAACCCAAATGTTAAGGAAATTTGGGAAGCCAAAAAAATGTATTAATTTGCTCTGAGATAAGGACAAGTAAAGTTGGATCATCTCATCCAAAGATATTTAACAAACTGTTCCTCAAAACTGGAACAGCTGTCTTTGGGGAATGCTTATTAGCTGTCTTTACTATTAGGAAGTTTCCTCTAACATCTCTCTCAAAGTTGCAAACAAATATTGTTCTTAGTCACATGATGCATTGGGCACGGAGAGCCACTGATCGTTCTCTTCTTCTCTGGAATCATTTATTTGCAGACTGGTCACACTCTGTGTTCTTTATAGAGTAACTAATTCCATTTCTTTTGGTCTTTCCTTGGCTGTTGTTTTCCTAGCTTGTTGCAGGTTTAATTGTTCTTCTCTGAACCATCTTTAAACAGTCCTATCTTTAAGTGTGCATCCAAAACAAGACAAAATATTTCAGACAATGCCTTGGCAGCACCAATAAAACAGAATTATCATTTGCTGTGTCTTGCATATGATACTGCAATATTGCAGAATGAGATTATTTTTCTTTGGCTCTTACTCTATTCCAGGTTCCTTCCTTGATAATTCCACTTTACTGAATTTAATGTTATTGCAGTATTGCAAACCATTCTTCCATTTGTCAAGATCATTTTGAATCCTTTTCTGCAAGTGCTCCTAGCTCTTCAAACAACTGAGCTGTCTACAGATTAATTGATAGTGTGCTTCCTACTCTTTATAACTAATGGCAGTACAGAGTAATTGTACCCAGAGCAGCTTTTTGCAGGGCCATGTGTGATGCATTCTCCCCTTTTGACAGTGAGACACTACTGAACTCTTGAGTTCACTTTTTACTTCTGATCACCCTTCTCAGTAAGATCCTTTGGACCACAGCTTTCTTTCTCAGTTCACTTTGCAGGAAAAAAAGAGCTTGTCTGAAGTCAAGATACAGCACATCCAGCTATATCTGCTGAGACAGAGAAGGAGTAAGTCAGTTTGGGGCAGTTTGTTTTGGACAAAGTGACAGTGAAGTGGGTGGCTGTACAGGCGTAATTCTTGCTGATGGAGTTATGGGAGCCTTGCACTTACTAGGAGCCTTGTCCTTGCTCTGTATTGGCAGCCTGTGTGAGGAAGCAGTGGGTCCTTGAGCAGGCAGGTTGGTATCGCTGCGTGACCAGAACAGCACACGCTCCACGAGCACGTGAAGCAACACTGCTAAGGCTGTGGTCTGTGCCACCAACCACTCCAGTTTTCAGTCTTTCCTGATTAGTTCAAAGGCTTCCAACCCATTTCAGGTTGCAATCCTGCCTGGATTAGCTCCTGCCAATTTAAACCTTCTAACATGAGAGTTGCTTTTTCCAGTTTAGTGCATCTCCCGGAAGCAGGGTTTAGCGAGCTCTTTGAGATTTACCATGGATGACCTTAGTCCACAACTTACTCATAATCCTTCCTCTTTAAGTGTCCTTCTTTGGCTGCTGAGTAACATTAACGTCTTCGATCTGGTTTCTGAAATAATAAAAGATAATTGCATTTTTAAAATTTTCTCTTCTATTTAGCACGTCAGAAGAGTTTCTTTTCCCACTGCTCATTAACCTTTAAAATGTAAAGGGTTTTTCTGTCAGGGACAAAGTGCCTTTTAGAGATTTCGATGGTGATATTTTTCTCTATTTAGACAGACTGAATTTACTGTGGATATGGTTTCTACCCAAATGCAACAACTGTTCTTAATCTACAGCGTCAACAAAGTGAACCACTGAATGAAATGCAGTAACTTGATATACCTCTTGACTGCGCCCAGTTCTTTTTATATTTTGAGCTCATCTTCCTCACATCTCTCATCACTCTTTTTGGACTCCTCCGCTCTCTCCCCAGTTGGGTCACACTGTTCTTCAAGTGTGGTCCCTGATGAAGGCACACTGAGCAAAACAGAAGGATCACGTATCCTACTGAGCACAAGTGTGTCACCATGACCTAACATTACTGCTGGTTTCCTATCTAGCTTCTGCTGGCTGTAAACAGAGCAACATGTGAGTGTGTTTACTCCAAATGAGACCATGCTTGTTTTGCCCCTTCCAATGCCAAAAGAAGCATTTTTCTTTTTAAACAAGCTTTTAAAACAATGTTGCTGGAAGCCCTAGAGAAGATGTGCATTAAGTGGCTGCTCCTGCTGATCCAACATTTGTTAATTTTAACTACTCAAGAATCTAAACTGAAAGCCAGGACTAACAGGCTGCAAAAATGTCATGTATAATTGAAATGTTTATAAGAAAATGTATGAATAAAAATTACAGGAAGTACTGTACAGGATCTGTGTTGATTTCCTCATTTAAAATAGATCTATGGTTATGAGAACTGAAGAAGTAAGCTGTATCATACGGTCACTGACTTTGAATAACCTTCAGGCTTTTGTCAACCAAAATAAGCCCAGGAAAGGTAATGCACTCTACAGCACTCTATCCCTAACTCTGCAGCTGTAGACTACTTGCTTGAATTTTCTTACATAAACTGGGAAAAGACAGGTTTGAATCTGGATGGATCTCCAAGCTCTGTGTTTTTAAACATTTGGTACTAATATAAGAAAAGCTTTCTTTCAGTCCACCTCTGAAGATTGACCAGCCATATGCTTTTGAACGGCACAGAGCCTGTAAGAGTAAGGTGAGCTAATGTCCCTCTGGTGAACACAGCCCAGGGACCCCAAAGCTTTCAACAGCCTCATATTCCAAAGCAATCATCTGAGCCAGAAAGATATGTGAATGTATCTCTTGATCTCACTCAAAAATATGTATGTAATTTGAACCACTTCTTAGGACTTTGTAGAAATGTAACGGAAATCATAGTAAGTTCCTTATCAACATCATGGAAGTGTCTGTCTCTCCTGTGCTTCTTTTGAGCTCTCTTGTGTAGCTTGCACAATGTGGCAGGCATCATTTACAAATGCAAGAGGAGAACATATGCTTTGAGAGTGATCCTGAAAATGCTGCCATTGGGCAGAATAGCTCAGCATGGGAGGGCTGAGCTGCACAGAGTACCACATTAATTCTACCACGTAAATATATCCTCAGATGATATAACCCGGGAAAAATCCCTCCAGGCTCGCTCTGGCTTGCCCCTGCGTGACCAACGCTCACCGTTCCTGTTTTATGCCACGGGGCTGAGGGCACTGACGCACCCGCACAAGCCCCGCGCTGCGGCCGGAGCGAACGCGGCGCGCTTGGCGCACCGTGCGCGCTGATTCCCTGCAGTTTTCCCGTTAAAAGCAGCAGGGCCGGTAGGCAGAACCCGTGCGCGGCAGACAGGGCCGCGGGGCCTTCCCCGGCCGCCAGGGCAGCCAGGGCGCC
>NW_010577106.1:405911-443430 GCF_000705375.1 Tinamus guttatus | reverse complement strand
CGGAGCGGGGCTCCCCGCCGGCAGCCCCCTGGTGCCTCCTGCTTCTCCTGCCTTTCTCACATTGTTATTGTTATTATTAAAAAACAAATAATACCCCTCCCCCCCCAAAATCCCTCCTATCTTCCTGCTCCCCCGGGATGGCACCAGCCGATGTCATTCCACGGCCTAATATTAATTACAGTAAAAGGAGTAATACTGTTGAACGGCAATGCGCTTCTCATGCAGCAGTTTTCTCTGCCATCCCTTGGGATGCCATAGACCTGCATCTTTTCTTCCTGCCTTTTTAAAAAAATATTTTATTTTATTTTATTTTATTTTATTTTATTTTATCCATGCATCTCAAAGTGGGTAGGACAAGGAAGCTCAGCAGGGGTGCTGGGGTGGTGTCGGTGTCCCCCTGTGCCATTACTTCATGTGCATTGGCTAATACACTGCTTTATAGGCACTAGCAAATCTTCCCTTGCCCTGACAAGTTTGTGGGTTGCGGATTCCTGCAGCTGGGGATCCCATTTCTTTGTGTAAAATTGCTGTGCAGTTCCTGAACTTAAAATTTTGCCTGTCGTCCTTCAGGAGGACAGCCGTGTGGATGCAGTGGCCCTGTGAGAGTTCATGGAAGCAGAAGTCCTCCCCGGGAGCTTGCAGAGTGAGGTGTGCTTTCTCTGTTTGCTTTTAACCCTCCATGCCCCAGTATTGCTGTGAGCTGTCACATACAGCCTCGAGGAAACCTGGACCATCCCTGATTACAGGGCTGGAATAAGTTTTTGGAAATTTCAGGTAGCCCAGTTAATTCAAAAGAGCCCTATTTTTCACAGCAAAATCCTGACATGAAAATGTTGTTTGCTCATACAGAAAATATATTATTGTGCAATGTGTTTTTACACGCCAAAAGAAGAAATGCTGCAGTGCTGGATATTCTTACTACAAATTGGGGGTCTGCTGGAAACATGGTTATGGCTGTGCTCTTTCAAAGGCTGTATAGAATGGGAGGATTGATTCCAAGGTATGGTGTTCAAATTACATGGTCAACTGGTGGTAGAGGTGAATGATTTGATGTTTTCAGTTCATATGACAAATGCACTGAATCTCAAGCTAATAGGAAGTCTAATGCTGGCTTGGCCTAATGGCATCTTGGTAAATCATTTATCATTAAATATTATCAAGCTGATATTTTAATAGCATGTCAACATTTTCTTCAAATGTAATATAAATTTCTTCTGATATAATATAATGGACTTAGGAATGCCTTTTTTTTCCCAGTCATCTACTAAGAGGTGTGCTAAAAGGTTGTAGTTGGGGCATGAATCTTCTATTATTCCAGCTAGGAGCTGACATTTGATCCACATGTAATGTGGTGTTTTTATGGTGTTCTCTTCAGGAAACACCCCTCTACCTCCCTGCCTTTACTTGCTGTCCTGACATTTTCTTCTATTCCTTTAGAGGTTTTTAAAGTTCATTTTTAAGCAACAATCCTGAAAAGCACTGACTACAACTACTTATTTAAGACTGTGGACTTTGATTTTTATGTATTTGTTGTACATTCTATCATGATATAGTTCCACCTCAGTTTAGTCATGGATTCCTTTGGTATAGAAGTAGCTGAAAGATACTGCTCTTGGAGATGCTGTTTTTTATGCCATAACATATTCTGGGCTTTCTGGAAAGGGAAGGATACAATATAGATCAGTGTTTTGAAGTCCTGAAAATCTAATCAGTTCAGGAGATTTTGCAGTATTGACTGATGAACTGGAAAGGTGACATCAATCAGAACATCTAGAAATGCCTGTTTTACGTACCTAAAATATTTCCTGGATAAAACATTCTAATTTCTGCCTTATTCATTTCCTGAAGACTCTTTGTTTTTGGTTTTCATTCTAATTCACTCTTTATAATTGCAGTAGGTTTTTTAACTTAGCCTTCACCTTCTGATACTTCTTTTTTATTATTTTTTATTCGTTGTTTACTGGTGGCAATGATTTTCAGTGGCATACAGACCTTTTTTGTAGCAGTGGCTACACTATGGGGAGAATCCCACATAATAATCTCTATTATGCCTTATTCTTTTGCAAGTCACATCATGGTTGCACAGCAGAAGATTTGGAAGAGGCTGGTGGGTGGATGTTATATTTGTGTAAAGCAAACTGCAGCGAAAGGAAAGTGGGAATTTGAGGTCAGAAGAAATATGCCATGTGAGAGCAGAAGTGATCAGAGGACTGGCTTTCTGGGCTCCAGAGCACTGCGAGATCAGCATGTCAATGAAAAATAGCAATCCTTGCTCATCACACTCGCCTATGTGTGCTGCAAGCTGATGAGAGGGCATTGCTGCAATGCAGCTTCTGGGAAGCTGCCTGGAGACTTCTAGCCACGTTAGCATTTTGCGTCCTCCATCCAAGTGAACATTTCTGGGATGGATGTACCTGGGAGAGGATGTATCAAGAGGGCTCCCTTGGCAAAGCAACAGGATTCATGTTGTCAGCGCTGTGAGTGAAACTGGAGATGGTTCTGCTGTGACAGCCACCATCTTGATGAATGCATTACAGAGCGAAATATGGAAAATATTCAAAGATGAATTGAGCTGCTCTGGCTTGAGCAAACAGCTTTTTGATAGAATTGTAAGATCCTTGTCCTCTAAGCTGCAGGCAAGGAAGGGTTTGCTAAAACATATTCACCTGAGTTAAAAACATCCTCTGCTCAAGGAAACCTAACCTCAGTATCACCAACCTGTCTTTATTTGAATCCCATATTAATACAGTGGTCTGATGGTTCCTGGAGGACATCAGGAATTCGAACAGGGTCCCCTCACAGCCAAGACCATACCTCAGAAGGAAGCAGTCTGTAAATGCAAGTTGTAACCAGAGGAAGCAGGTTCAAAGAGACTAAAAGACTCTTCCCCAATATCCTACTGCTGCAGTGTGCCGTAATTCCCACTTCTTGATGCACAGCAGAAACCCTTTCCTTATCTGAGGGGAAGCTGAAAGCTTTGTCTATATTTCCCACACTGAACACTGTTTTCTAGGCTCTTTTTTTTTTTAATAACCAGTGTTGGAGAGGGAGATCCTAGAGAGCCTGGTTTCCCTAGATTCCCATTGTAGTCAATAGGGAGAGAAGGGCTCCTCCTAAGAAACTTATTTCTGTGAAATTTCCTGAAATATAGCTTTTCCAAACTCTTCCTTTTGTGCAAGAAAATATAGAATTCACCTTACTATGTAAGACCAAAAAAAAAAAAGAAAACTAGTTTTAGCCTTTAGTTCCTTGATCTGGTGTGCAGCTGCAGATATGCAGTGCCAGCATCATGGTGTAAACAGTAAAATTAATAGCCAAGGCAGAGGTCATGTCTTTCATTTTCAATACAGGCTTGTGCTGGTTTAAAGTAAATTTGTCCACAAAACATTATGTAGTGTAGAGCTCTGTATAACAACAGTTTAATTTTATAGGTCTTCTTTTGGTGATGTTTCATGGAGTTTAGCATGTTTCATTCCTAGTCTAGGATGACAGTGAATTTACCCTGTATTAATACATATACGTGTATTTGCAAATTTCTAGAAATTGTGGTTGGAACCAAACTCTCCACGAGAGCTAACTTCAGAGATCAAGCCAAGATCAAGATTTGAATTTGCTTTGAGTTTAGGAATGCATGAGGATTTTTCAGGCCTGAAGCTTCATCTCTGATTATTTTTGATATGGAATTTCACTTCAGAAAAAATATGGAATGAAGAGATGCGTTTAACTACAAAGTATTTCTGCTAATTGAGTTTAAAAGCAGGCACAGTTTGAATCTTTGGAAAATCCACTGGAAAGAGAGCCAAGAGGAAGCCATGTGCTCAGATTTAAAATAATATATTTATTTGCTTTTTAAGTAATAGAATTATTGCAAAAAGGAGAACGATAACAATACATGTTAGAGTCCTCACCGAAGGACCTGCATTTGCTTCTGTAGTGTGTTGAAATAAAAGAGTCATGAAGAAGAGGAAAGAACTCAGTATAGTATGAGTAAGCAATTGTAGGGAAGAGAACCTGGTCACTGTGTTCACCAAAACACCACACTTCACCACGCTTGTTCACCCAAATGCTTTTGGTATATTGTTGTTAAATCATCTTCATCTTCAGTTTATAACACAGATGACACAAGGTTGAATTTAACTCTTACCTTGAATGGCCCAAACCTTAGAAAACTGGGTCCTATGTATAATAGAAGACAACCTAAATGAAAGGAATTGATTATTTATACAGAATTTATTACTGTGAGAATAATGTAATATGTACTAAAAGCTGTTGTCATGAAACAGTCATGGGGTCTGCAAGATTGATGATCTTGGGATGATTGGAAAAATTATGAACAAGTCAAAAGAGGGCAAAGAAGTCTGGAAATGGTTACTTCTGGAAGTTGGAAAGTAAGTTTAGGAATAAGACATTTTTGTACATAGGGAGTTGTGCTTCTTATAAAATATTAAAACTGAACAATATTCTGTTTTCTGCTCTGCTTGCTGCAGTGATGAAAGTCTGTTGACTGTTGTAATTTCAGTTTATAGTGTGGACTTCTTATAACTAATAATGTAAAATGAAATGTACACCTGTAAGCGTCAAATACTGTCACACTTCACAAGGAAGAGCTTTCTGCTTTCAGATAACGGTAGTGTACAACAGTAAGAGCTTGAATTTTTTATATGGGATAAGCTTTATGTCAAAAGAATGACACTGTATATATATATTTTCATCAAAAGCAAGAAGAGACATTAATTTGCCTATGCTTGGAAGCATGAAGTGTTCTCCAAGGTTAGTTCTTTAGCCTATTAAAACTAGCTTGCCTCCTGGTTCATATAGCTGCTATCCATTAGTATGTGCTATATGTTCTCAAATCTGTTTCAAAGATTATCTACTAAGAAGGAAAAAAATCATGATGATATATGAAGGTCACTTGATCCATTTTTTTTTCCTTTGGTTCTAATGTTACAACCTAGGGTCTTGTGTCTATTTTTTGTGTTTATCTTATTTGGCAAGTGGAGGGAAAGCCATTAACTTCAGCCATGATATTTGCTGCAGTGAAAGCAGGCAGTTTCCCAGGGTGGTAGATTCCTTGCAGTAAGCATGGGCCTGGCACCTGCTTTGCCCATGCTAGATGAGCACGGTAAGAGCAGCGTGCGCTGCCCGAAGAGGTCACCTCTGCCAGCAGAGATTTTGCCTTCCAAAGCCAAGGAGAGGGTGGAGGGGGTGTGAATTCCCCTGCAACCCAAGACCCGCTCATGCCTCTGTCTGTTCCATTCTTGGCAGAAGAAGCCACTAGCTTTTAAATCTTCTAATTGATGTTTTTCTATTCTGTGAAGCATTTCTATTGCTGAAATTTTTAACTGAGTGTCTCTGTCCACTCTGTATAGTTACAGTGAATGTCCTTTTTAAAATAAGGTAATTGCACCAGTGAAATCAATGTGATGGTGGGAGTGTAAAGTATTAACTGACTAATTAGCTGAGAGCTATTAACAAAATTAAACTAGACAGATCTCAAATAAACAAAAATGTTTCCTGAATTAGCCAAAGACAAAGAGTTCTTCCTCAGGAGTCTACTAAGAAGGGACTGGAGATTTTGTAGAGCGGTGAAGGAGACAAGGGCAAATTGTGCATTCCAGGAATGAAGAAAATTGCCTGAATTGCCAACATTGTCTGATGTTGGTAGGAAGGACAGTGTTAGAGGCTTCATCAAGTACTGTTCCAGGCAGAGATTCTGGAATATAGCAGGGAATGGGACTGAAAGGCAGAACTAACCAAATGATTTTGAAAATGTGGCCTGGCCATCAAGTAAGTCCAAGAGAGAAGGAAGAAGAGCCAGAAGCTGCCAGAGACAAACAATGTTATGCTTTTTGTTTTGTTTTGTTTTCAGCAAGAGGGTCTGTTTCCTGGGAATAAAAGGACATCTATGACATAGGAACGTAGGTTTGTATGCTCTGATTAGCCTCCACGTAATAATAAGGAATTCAACCAGTGGGTCGAGATAAAGGTGAGCTTTAGATCAGTCCTGAAGGTGGATGGGGGCTAAAGAGGCTGTTGTGGTATCATCCCATAATTGTTTTTTTTTTCTTTTTTTTTTTTGTGGATTTATTTACATGACAAATGTAAGAAAAAGGCACATTATTATGAAAAATATTTTAAATAGTCACAGATAGTATAGGCAGTGAGCAAGAGCTAGTGAGGATGTCAGAGGAAGTAGAGTGTGTTTGGTTTTACTATAATTGGCTCTCAATTGGTTCTTATTAAAGGGATGTTTTAAAACAATTTAGTTAGCTAGACAATTTAGTTAAATAATGTTGCATTAGGATGGATAAAAGAGAGGGCATTGCTGCTTATATCAAGGGTACTGTTACGAGGCCTGTGTGGATAGCTAGCAATGGATCATCAGATTCACCTGAGAACAAAAAATTACTAATTAGGAATCTATTTATAGCAATATATAGGAAGAACAACTGCTGTTGTTCTGTGTGTGATTTCAACCTGCATGACTTCTCAAACAGTCAAATAGTCAGAAGCTTCTTCAGTGTTCCTAAACATTAGGTTTTGTTTTTTTGTTGTTGTTGTTTTGCTTAAACTTGTAGGTCAGATACAGGTTGTTGTTAAATGCAAATGGTAAAATTACATAATGAATTCTTCTTTTAAATGTAAGTAATTAATATCTACAAGTTAGTAGCTATTTCCATTTTGTGTTTGGAATTAAGGGAGACAGGTTTTCTTCACATCTGGTCATCCTGAATAATGTGGAACTTTTGCAAGCTGTAACAAAAGAAAAGTGAGAAGATGCACCTGCTAAAATTAGAGTTACAAAATCACAGGATAATTTGGGGTGGAAGGGATATCAGGAGCTTTTGTAGTTCAGCGCTCTGCTCAAAGTGTCAAAGCTAGATCAGGTTGCTCATAAGCTGGGACAGCAGAGTTTTGAAAACCTCTAGTGCTGAAGAGTCTAAGTTCCAGTGCTTGTCATGGAGAATGGTTTATTTACTTTATTTCCAGTTGTAATTTCCCTTGCTGCAACTGTGACCATTGTTTCTTACCTTTTTAGTGTGCCCCTCTGACTAGCATCTGGCTCAATCTTCCCGATTGCCCTATTTGGGTACTAGGACACAGCAATTAAACCTTCCCTTAGCTTTCTCTTCTGCAGGCAAAAGAAACTCTGTTCCTTTAGCCTCTCCTTATATTTCATATGCTTCACCCCCAGCCAATTAATTTGTTAGTCCCCTAACTAATTAAATCTTTCCATATCAGCTTTTCTGACCAATTTTGTTTCTCTGAAATTTCAGTGCATAGGGAGTTCTGAGAATCATTAAGGCTCATAATCCCTTAACACCAGGGAAAAATTTCATAGACTGTTAATGGAGTCTCTAGGCTTTAAAAAAGCCACAGGAATGGCTGAAGGATGCAGTTTAGTAGGAAGTGGCATTTGAAAAATATAGCAGAACCATTTATTTGGACATTTGTTTGTCAAAGAGATGTAGTGGCTTAAAATATAACTGGTGTCAGGGAGCATAGTTTCATAGCTGGTAACATTTCTTTAATAATTGATTACATAAGTATAAAAATGAAGTTCTGTGTACATTTTGAGGGGACTCATCAATACCATTTACCTAATATGGGAAAACATCTTGATTTTAAAATCTTTTAGTATTTAGAAACTAACAGTTAATAGATTTACATGCATTAAAAACTTTCTGACTGATCAAGCGCAGTATAATTGCTGATGGACAAAGATGAATGAGGTAGTTCATTTTTAGCAGAGTGCTATAAGCTTTAGTAATAGGTCTAATAAGTCATTATTTTTATTGGGCACTTATTGTTGCAGGTAAAATACGTAGACAATATCAAGTCTGATGACACTGGTGGAAAGGAGTCAGATATGGGAATATGGGTAATGCAAGATAGTTGGTTAAATAATTGCAGGGCATGAAGATGTATTTTAATGTGATCAAACACAAATTGAGTGCATATAGAGAATACAAGTTAAATATATTAGTCTGAAGACATTTGACCTAGAAAGGTCTTACTAAATGAGGTATTTCTTTAAAAAATTATTTTTAAATAGAGCTTGAGGAAGATTGTTGCCATTAATTACAATAACAGTGAAACTTCTGTAAAAATAGTTTTTCAGATTCTGGTGTCTGTACTTCAAGAAGAAAGGAACAACCCTTCAAAAGCTTTAGAAAAAAGCTGCCAATAATTGAGAGCCTGGAAAAAAATTCAAAGTGAGGTTAACTTTGTCAAATTGCATGTAAAAGGTTACTTGCTTATGGTCCCTTTGCATATTGCAGTATGTGATGACAGTTTTTTTTAGCCTTGCTGAGAAAGGCATAACAATTGTGCCTGAACATTGGAAGTTGAATTAGGAACCAGGTTCAGCCTTACATAAGATGCAGAGTGAAATGCAGTTGAATTATCATCTCAACTTGCAATGGCTCATCTCAACTTGCAGGCTTCTTAATCAGAAGTTCTCTTAATCAACCTCTTTAATTAGAGTTGATCTAGTTTGTGCATACAGGACTGTGAAGGAAAGCAACAAATAGAAGAAAATGTTGGTCCCTGCTGACTTTGGTGTCTTGCGCTCTTAAATCAGTGAATTCCGTAGTCATTCCCTTACTGTAATGTTTAATAGGACAGCAGGATTGCATTGTTGCTCCTCTGGACTAAAATCCTTAGGAACAAGATCAGTTCTCTTGTTTCAGGATGCTTTCTATGATTCCTTTTTAATTTTTCCATAATCAGCTGGTGTAGCACAGTGAAGTTTTTAGTAAAGATCTTTTGGAGACTAGATGTCATCCAAGATGAGTGAAAGCTCTGAAACCGTAAGATAAACAGGCTGCCTAGAGAGGCTGTGGAGTCTCCTTCTCTGGAGATCTTCCAAACCTGACTGGATGCCACCCCGTGCCACATGCTCTAGGGTTGGACTAGATGATCTCTAGACGTCCCTTCCAACCTCAACCATTCTGTGATTCTGTGGTAAATCCTCTTTCAAAATGCTTGTGATATATCTTGTTACCAAGGCAGGATCAAATGGAAGATTTGCAATTGGGAAGAGGTATACCCTATGACTGGGGAAGAGGGAATGGGTGGAAATGGCGTTCCTGCACAGTGTTTGTGCAGGAGTGAGTATGCAATGCTGCATGCTTTGAGTACTGTAGCTGGGACTACACGTCCCAGAAACAGCCCTTGTGCAGAGCTTTGCCTGCAAGGCATGATTCATTCTAACCCATGTTGAAACTGGCTTGACTAGCAAGATTATTTTACTGAATATATTTTTCTTTTTTTCCTCTAGGTATAAGGAAAGCCTCTGCTGGTCTCAGTGCTGACTTAACTAAACAGTGGGCTGTAAACTGGGAGAAAAAGTTTCCTCTGAATTTATTCAGGATGGCAGGATGAGAAAACACTGAAAAGTAAGTGATAGATAAACAGGAGGTCATTTACACCTCCTGTATATTCAAAGATGCATATACATTTTTTCCTTCTCACCCATTTCCTTTAAAACAGTGCCTTCTTTAGAGTATGTTATTCATACCTGTGGAAGGAGATAAAAGTTACAGTTATTTCTTAGAGGCAGGGAGTATAATTTGCTAAGGACTTAAAGTGCTTTTCTGAAGTTTATTGCGTTATATTTCATTGTTTTACATTCTAAGGCTCAAGAAGCGGATTTAGACTGGGAGGGACCTTTAAAGGTCCTCTAGTCCAACTCTCTGCTCAGAAAAGGTCTAATCAGATTTCTCTAGGCTACAACTGAGTCTTGAATACCTCCAGGAATGGAGACAGCACAGCCTCTGTCTCCCCATGCCAGTATTTGACCTCCTTCGTGGTGAAAAAGGTTTTCCTTTTCCCATTTCCCAACTTGTGTATATTGTCTGACCTCTTACTGCCGTGCAGCTTCGAGAAGAACTTGCCTCTCTCTTCTCTGTAGTCTCCAGTCATGTTGCCGTAAACAGCTGTAAGCCATTCTCTGTCTTCTGTTCTCCAAGCTGAACAAACCCTCTGCCTTCAGCCGTTTGTTTTGTAGACTGTGCTCCAGCTCACCGACCAGCTTGGTCAATGACAGCTCCTCCCAGTTTGGTGTTGACCAAACCTGTGTTGAGAGTGGTAGTCTGTCCAGTCATCCAGTTTCTTAATGAAGACATGAAACAATATTGGTTCCAATTTTGATGCCACTACTTAGTGGCCACCAGCTAGACTTTGCATGACTGATCTCAACTTTTTCAGCCTGGCAGTACTGCCGTTTTTTTTTTTCACCCACTTTGTAATCCACTTATCCAGCCTGTATTTTGATGATTTAGTGAGGAGGAGACTGTGGAAAATTGTTAAATTTAAGATATACAACAATTAGTTTTTCCTTCTTCATCTCGCATTAATATTATTTAGATGATTCTTGCATATTACTCAAAGGAGATTCTCAAGGACAGAAGGACTGCTTGCAATAGGACTTAGGGGCAATGTGAATTTTCTTGGGGCCTAAAATGTCTGATTGTGTACAAATAGCTATTCTCAACCAGTACGTGCACAAATAGTCTTAAGAGATAGAAAACATATAGATTAGATATAAGAAGATTGCGCAAGTAAGTGATGTCTTATCTTGCAATATACTTCCACTGCTGAGATATTGGAAGTCATAGAGGAATACTGTCTCAGAGAAGATCTTTTGGACTGAAAGTTCTATCAGTCTGAAAACTAGGTTTTGAGGTGAAAAATACCCTTTTGTGCTGTAAGCAAGTCCTTATTGCTGCGGCAGTTCTGTAAGGGAAAAAGTAGGGCTTTTTTTTCCAAAAAAAAAAAAAAAAAGGAGAGGTTGCCAAGAAGATGTGCTAAAATGGGGATGAGCAAATAGATAGTATGAGGGGAAAGAAAGTATTTTTATATTAAAAAATATTTTCCTAAATTTATTTTCTTTAATGTCTTGCCTGATGTCTCTAATGTCTTACCTGAGCTAATTTATTTTCCTTTGTGTTTTCCATGATCTGCTTCCTGTTTTAGCACTTTGATTCATTTATTGTGAAATAAATGTGCATTTTTATAGTGTTCTGTTTATTTAGGGTTAGCTTGCACAGATATCTATAATTGTTTTGCTTAATTAATCAGGATTAAACAGGTATAACTACATGTCAGAATCCTGGCTGTTATCTGTATTTGAAGCTAACATCAAAGGACCTAATGAAAAATATGTTGATAGGAAATAAAATTTACTTTTTATCTTTCCTTTCCTGTAGCAGAGCATTGGCAGTTGGCCCTGTTTTTTTCAATGTGAGTGCAACCTGCATTTATAAGTTTCACTGTAATCAAAAATGTGAAATGGAAAGGCATTGTGAGATCTGATATGAAAGTTGGACATGATAAGCCTGAGCTGACCTTATATGAAAAAGTCTAACTTTTATTAGGAATGCTAATTCTCTTGTGTGAACATTGACAAGTATGTTAGCATCTACTGCTCATCGACTTAATTTCTTTCAGAAACATAATCCCACTGATTAGATTTCCATGGCCTAATTAGTTGTTTCTTGCCTATAGGGTTTTAAATTTATATTCTCTATTGCACTGAAAGAATATTACCAATGTTGCAAATTCAGGTGCTCAAAAGTTAGGAAATAGCTGAGCCTAAGTTGCCTTACAGCTTTTGTTTCTTTGCCCTTTTTCTCATGGCCCTGAGTTATGAGGGTATAATTAATTTTGGAGTCACATCCTGTCTTCTCTTTCTCTTCCTTTTCTCAGCCTTGTATCTAGCGGATGGGATGGATAGTGCTTATTTGATGACATTCTTCAGTACTTTTGAGGGTTCCTAAAGTGGGCACAATACTCTGGGTTTGTCAGTGACAAACAGAGAGTAATAATCTCTGCTGACACCTCTCTGGCAACACTCATGTTAATGCAGAGCAGTATCATGTTAAAGCAGAGCTTCACTGCTTCAAGGACACACCACTGACATATTTAACTTCTGTCTGCCAGGATACCCAGGTTTTTCTCCATGAAGCTTTTCCCCAGACAGGGCTGGTGAGCCTGTTAACGATGCATGGAATGCTTTCATCTAAGATGCAAGGTTTTGTGTTTATCTGTTTTGACCTTTGTGGCATTCATGTCATGGCAACATTTCTCTCCAGCTTACTAACATACTGCCATGCAGAGTCATTCACATGCTTTGGGTGCACCCTGTCCCACTGTAAATGGTTTGGCACCCTTTATGATTCCTGAGGAACACTTGTAACTCCTGAATTTTGAGTTAGAATAACTGTTGATTATACTTAAACAGGTAGACTTTGACCATTTTACCTCCAATATCCAGCCAGGCTTTGACTTATCTTGTACTCTGCCCATAGCTTTGTGGATACAACGGGGGACGATGTCAAAAGCCTGGATAAGGTCAGTGGATATCATTTGTATCCACTGGTCATGTATATCCAGTGGTCATTTATATCTACTGCTCACTCTTCATTGACAGGACCAGACCATTGTTGGAGGCCATGAGCTTGATCAAGCATTATTTTATCTTGGTAAATCCAAGATGGTTATTCCTTGTTGCATTCTTCTATTTAATGACAGAAGGCCTGAAATGGCTACATAAATTTACCAAAGAATTGGTATTACAATACCTCATAATCTTTGACAGGCTGAGGTTAATTGACTGGCAAGGGTAGCTTCTGGATCCTTTCACCCTCCTTTTTTTTTTTTTCCTCTCTGAAGATGAATGTGCTGCTTGCCTTTGTCCAGCCATGGGGCACCTATCGCAACTCCCATGACCTTTCAGGAGTGAAGAAGAGTGGCTGTGTGATGACATCTGCAAGTCGTCTTCTCCCATGCTTTCCTATGCAACTTCCAGTTTGTTTAAGAATTCCATGGCTGCTCAGCCCTGATTCATTCATGTGCAACACCGGATTGCGGAGAGATTTAGTGCAGAAGTAAAATGCAGTCAGGCAACTAAGAAGTCATATGGTTTCCTTACAATTTTTCAGAGTGTTTCTGGGAGAGAAGCATTGAGACAACCCAGATAAAGTGAAAATACAGATAGAACACTTTTTTAAACTAGGCTGCAAGAACATGCGTAATTTGTTTGTAAGTTTAGAAAACTTGTAAATTGTTGCCAGTAGACAGCAGAGACAGCTTTGAAGAGCAGAAGGCAAATAGGGGGTGATCTGAGAAGTATGTGCTCTACATATATCCCTGTTGCTGACACTGTGTCACAGACTGGACTGTGGGCACGAGGCTGAGTTGTCAGTATACATCAGTGAATGGTTAAATAACTGAATAATTGAAAGCTGCCTGGTTCCTAATGCATGTGCACTGAGTGGACCATGAAAGCTCCTAGCTTATGATTGCTGGCAGCTTGCAGAATTACACCTAAATGTCAAATATATATTTATGGCAGACTGGTTATCTATGACACATTCAGCTATAGCTAATAGAGCTTTGTTAAAGATAAGCATTGTTAAGGCTTACATCAGTCATTTGTCTGCTTTGCACTGCTAACTTGGACTGTGGATATGTGCATGGTTGGGATATTTTAGTTTTGAAAAGCAGCGAACATGTGATATCTTTCTTAAAATCTGAGTTAGTTCTGTCCCGAAAGTTACAAACTGACCCTTGGATATACTGGGACTAAATGCATGGTGTTTTCATGGTTGCATTTCGAAGGTACAGGTTGCTCATTCCCTAAGCTTTCAAATTCTCACTGTGTTGCTTTGCGTGTAGCTCCAACTGCTTGGTACACTCCAGATTTATGCTCTGAATTCTCCTATCTGTCCATATTTTCATAACCTACGTTGGTTATAAAAGTAGTTTGGCTGAATACCAGAACGACTGCAAAGCCTTCTGGATTCATGTATGCTAGATAAGTTTGTTTTATTTTGAAATTGCCTTAAGATTTATCAAATCCTCCTTTCTAGAGCTGGTACCCCATTGCTGGGGCACAGCACAGACAAAATAATAGAATCCAAGTGAATGGTGAGGGAATAAAAACACTACCAATACCATGCAGAATTGGGCTTTGATTTTAAACATCCAGAACCAGCAAGTATCTATGCAGTATTTATTTACAGCAGTATAAATATCAATCCTCACAGAACTGTTAGGAGGATAGCCGTATAATAGTATGATTATTTTTATACATGAAGAATCTTATGTAGTAGGATGCCAGGCAAAGCTGCCTTCACCAAACTTTTTCTGGGATCAGAAGTAGACTGGCCTAATAGCCTAGAGTTAATAAACCCTGTAGTTCAGCAACGGCGAATTTGCTCAGGTGCAGCACTATGTTCTCATAGCTGTATTGCTTTCAGTTCTCACTCAGAGTGGTAGTATTTCCGCCTACCACAGTTAAAAGTTCAGGTCAGGCAAGCTTGAGAATCATGAGCTTCTCCGGTGAGAGCTGCTCAGGCTGAGCACCAAGGAGTTCTCAACTTTGAGCATTTTATTTGAATTCTGATCGAGTCCAAGCTGTTATCTTGAGCAATTTTGCAGCTTTCTTTTTTTCCAGATGGTCATGGTTTTACAACACTTCTAAGTTTCTTTTTTTTTTTGGAAAGCTTTTTCTTTTTAATTTTCCAAATTTTGAAAAAAAATTCTTCTGAGTCTTTCAGAATGCAGTCCACAGAGTACCGTGGTTCCATAAGCATATAGGTTTGCCTGGCTTTTGTCACTCGAGAAATCATTGTCTCTTCCTTTGCTGTTTTCCATGCTGTTTTTCCTTAATGAAGACCTAGCTTTGAACATAAGCACTAAGCCATTGATAGCCATATGGGACAAATAAAAGTTCCTTTGTCACGTTGTCCAAGTATTAGCCTCAGGTATAATTCTATCGCCTGTGAAAAAGTTGCTTGTATAAAGAACCTCTGAAAGTGGAGATTTCCAAGAAATGAAAAGCATCTTGCCCCTTTTGAAAGTGTGTTCCTTTGTAGATCCCTTCCTTGACAATTCACTACTCATCTTTTTCTAAACTTCTTTAATCAGAAACTAATTAAACCTACCAGTCTGACTTTTGTTAGTAAAAACTAAAACAACTACTGAAGCAAGAATTAAATTGTTGACTTTGTTTGAGTTGAAAAAAATGACACACCAAATATAGTTTTGCATTTTTATGTTTTTGTATTATTCTCTGAATAGCTCTGATCTAATTTAATTTGAATGGGAAGTAGATCCTCTGAGCTAGAAAAATTTATATGTTTAAAAGTAATCAGAGATGAGGATCAGGCTTTATGTATTTATCCTATCTGGAGTTGCATCAGAGTTAATGTATTTGAATCTTTACAAGCTTTTGTAAATAACTGTGGAATGCTCCACCACAATCTGATGACTCCTCTTACACCTTCTGTAAAATGTGTTCCTGCACAAAATGAAGCTGACTGCTGCTGTGATTTGGTAAAGAATTCTCTCTTTCTATGTGCCTCTGCTCATGGGATGAGTACAAGGCACTGGAGAACTATCTTAGCATTTGTCTCTTTAGAAATTCCTTACTTTCTTTGGAAAATGCTCACTTTTATTAACTATTTACTCCTGTGTTACTCAATTATTTAGGAAAAGAAACCTTTTAGTGTGTAAATATTAAATATATGGTATCTGTTTATTTGGTGATGTAGAAATTGTGGTGTTTTCTCACTATCTTGCTGAGTTGTGTATTTCTTTTGCATATGAGACATCCTTTCAGAAGTTCCGAACCTGCCTGTTGCTAGTAAGAGACTTTTTCTTAGGACATGAAGAGTAAACTAAGTAAAAACAGGCAGTAAAGTCCTGCACTACAGCCACTACCTGGACAAAACTATTAAAATTAATGAAAATTTGATTTCAAGTGATTGGTTTGGGAACAAATGAGATCCTGCTATTCATTCATTTTCTGGCTTGCTTAAAGAGCTTGTAATGGAACACCCAGTACCAAAAACCTTTTTTTATTTTCAGACTTGCGTTGTGTTGCAGATGAACAGATGCTACAAAATGTAGGTGTTTTTAAAAGAGCCCAACATTTAAAGGTGTTTTATCCCACATGATAACTTTGCCTATAATTAAATCAGGGTCTTTTGCAAAATTAGCTGGAATCATAGTGCTGATTCAGAATTTTGGTATGTGTTTTAGTGGAGTCCTTTGACTCAGGCTTATAGCTAAGCAAGACGAAAGCAGAAACAGAATGAAAAATTTAAGATGCAATACTGCCTAAAGTGTTTCATTTTTGTATACTAAACAGCAGATAACAAAACAAGAAAGCTGCTGCTAAAAGTGAAACATGGTAGTGCTAAATGAAGAATGCATTTGGTGTTAATTATATCATTGATTAAACGATTCATTTACCTTACATATGCCATGATGACAAGTCCTTTAATTTTTAAGGCCTACAGCTGGAGATATTGGCAGAATATGATTGGAAGGGAAAACCTGAAGGAGATTGAATTACTTTTATCTACCAGTCTCAGAAGAAAAAGAAAGCCCAGGACAAAGGCTTAAATTTAGGTCACTCTCATTATTTTTTTTTGATCCCAAAGCATTCAGATAACAACAGAGGCTTAGGGACTTTTGTACATTATAAAAATGAGAGGGCAGAATTTCAAAACTGTTTGTTAGGGGCCTTTTCTAGTGCAGCAGTGCATCTTCATCACCATTCCCTTAGTATGGCTTGCATAAAACTGGTTCGAAGGCATGTAGAACCAGTCTACCTAAAACCTGATGCTTGGAGGATGCTGCTGTGAAAAGCACCCATGGGTGCTGCCTGATATGGGCAGTAAAAAGGGCACATAAAACATCTTATTCCCAGGGGGAGCAGCAGAGCAACCCTTGTCCGAGACATCAGGCATGGGTGGCCCATGACCAGGACTAGGTTGGGGTCAGCAGGATCCACAGACAGGGACAGGAACTGGTGGCCCCAGACTGGGCTGACATGGGCATGTGGCTGGACAGGGTCAGGAAAGGCTGGACAGTGTCACATTGGGAGAGGGAGGGTTCCTCCCGAGAGGCCTCGGAGGCCTAGACCTTTTCTCAGCAGATCATTTAGATTCAGATTTCAGTGCAGGTTGGTTGAGTATTATTCTTTATTCCTTACATGTGGTATAGTTTGTGATTGAGGTTCGTGATCTGCAGCATAAACCCCAGGAGAATTTCTCTCTGCAGAGTGTAGCAGAATGATTAGGAAAGGAGCCAATACTACATTTGATGTCACTGAGAAAAAGAAATGAGGACAACTTAACAGGCTTATATATTCAAGGTTAAAACTCTCCTGTTTTAAGAACTGTTGGAAACAAAAACACCACTGTGTCATCATCATGTCCTGTAATAGAGGATAACTTTTTTTTTCGATTAAATGTACATTTTTTTTTTAGTGACCTTTTCACTCTGTGGGTGCTAAAGCGAAGCACCTAACAGTCTTCATATTGGTTTGAAGGAGTGAGTTTACGCTTCTCTTTGGACTTGCATCAAACACTACCTCCACTTGACCCAGTTGTGAAAGTATGCTGATTTCCTTACGCTAGAGTCTTAAGAAGGGCAAGATAGGCTGTTAACTATAGTTCTTCCAAGTGAACAGATGAACAGTGAAGACTAGGGCCTGATGAGATGCATTTTAATCATGTAATTAATCAAGGACACGCTAATAAGTATGTTTGTTTTTGGATCTAAAATAATATTAAGTTGTATTTGTTCTGCCGCTGAGAGGTATAAATAGGCATGTCTGTAAAGTCTCTGTGATTCTGTAAAACTACACAAGATAAACTAAAGTCCAAATTGTATAGTAGTGTAAGAAACTTTTGCTAAATTTAACTGGCATCATAATGTCATATAGTAAAAATAAACACCTATGTGATTTCATCAGAAATGCTAAAGGAAGACATTGGACGTGTATTTTTTTGTATACAGCAAAAGTCTCTAACTTGTAGCATCTCGTCACTTGTTATCTGAAAGACCCTTTGATACTGCCTGTGCTGCAGGAAATTAAAAGTTGTTATGGAGGTCAATGAGAAAAACAACCTTCCTTATCATTTGGTCAGTGCACTTGGACTTGGGCCAGTAAAGCTCAGGTAACTCTGGGGTAGTTTTTCAGCAAATAAGGTACCAGTGGTTGGCACTCTAGAGTATATAACCTAGCATTTGGCTTTTACACAAGCTATTGAACTTCTTCATTGTGAAGATTTCCGTCTGTGAAAATAATAATAACAATAGGAGTGATTGTGATAGTAAACAATGTAAATAAAACCTACTTTGCAGAAAATATGTGAGACTGCCACCCCTGCCTTTGCTACACAGAAAAAATCAACAAATAAGAAAGAAATGATTACAATGTAAACAAATATGATATGCTGGGGAAAAAGAGGATCAGATGACTTCCTGAATTTCCTTTTCACTGCTCCACCATTTTGATATATCAGCTGTATGTATATGAAAATATAAGATTTTTTTAACACAAATAGCATGTAGTTACTCAGATTGGTGATAGTATCTTGAAGACAATTTTAGCATCTAGCCACCAAGATAACAGAGACTGTCCTTAATTTCTGGATAGACTTTATATTCTTAAAACAAAGAAGGGTGTTTGGAAATCTGATTTGCATGCTGTCCCAAGGACACTGTGAGGAAAGTGCTGAATAGCAGTGTTCAGATAATAAAAGGTTGCTGTGGAAGGCAAGGACATAATCTGTTCTCCTTGCCTATAATGAGTAGGACAAAGACTGAGCTTAGAAGCTGTGCAAAGAGTTGAATTTAGCACTTAAGAAACACTGGCCGGATGGGTAGTTGAGGCACTAAGGGCTACATTAGATTTCTGCGGGAGGTGGTGTTAGGACCACCATCAGGAGTCTTTCAGGGCTGCTTGAAAAAGATCTGCCAGAAATGGCAGCTGATCCTATCTTGGTCCATGGTGAGGAGGAGATCTGCCCTTTCTTCTCTGGACTTTTCTGCTGTGCTTCTGCAGCTGTAACGTCACTGTTGTGAGGCATTTTGGTTGGTAAATTTGGGGAAGTCACTAGAGTGTCACATGTCCCAGAGTATTTCCTGTAACTCCAACGAAAAGAAACTGCACGCATCTTCCCTGTTGTCATTCAAGAAGCTTTGAATATATTTCTTAAATGTTGATGAATCTAAATATAAGCCAATACCACTCTTTTTTTCTGCTTTCATATGTTTTATTATTCAGTGAGAACTGTATTTCTGAATGGGATTTATAAATATCCTTGTACCTTAAGAAAGTTTGGGGATAGATTTTTGTAGTAATCTGAGCATTTACTTGTTCCTCTAAAAGAAAGCTAAATGGAGACTGATATGTATAGGCATGTTGCTTGTGTGTTTTGTTTTTTGAAATATTAAAACTTGAATTCTGTTTAGTTAGAGAACTGTTTGAGAAAGGACTGTCCTCTAAGAATGTTAACGAACAATTTGAGAGTGTAAAACAGTATTTTACACCGTGCTTTCTCTGTGCCTCAGCAACTTAGAGATGATATGACCGTGAAGTTAATTTATTGAAAAGCTACTTAAATATATCAAAGGTGTTGTGTAAGTCTCATGAGATCATATGTCCACAAAATCAGATATGAGCCAAAATGACTAGACTGATATTCCTTATGGGAAGGACAGCTTACAGCATATTTTTGAAGTTTGAAAATGGTCCCTTCTGCATTGGGGGAATATTGATTTGTCTGACAGTCTGGTGAGGTGGGCTGCTACTGAGAAGTTACAAACTGTATGCGCTGTAGTTGGTATGGGAAGCTTGGATGGGTAAACTTTAATAATGTTGATTTGGGGGTAGTCATTGACTGATGGGATCGTTGCAAGAAGTTATGTGCTACTCTGATGAAGCTGTCAATACAGTTTTGACTGCAATTCAGCAATGAATATGAGGAAGAAATCTGAGTTAGTTTGTCAGTTTGTCCTGGAGGAATTCTTTCCCTTCCAGCAGGAAGCCGATTATCCTGCGTGCACATTAGTGAGTCCAAGACTTTCACCTCAGATACTCTGCCCATCTGAAAAATATGCTGATTAGGTTTGTTGGGATCACATTTATAAACCATTCTGCTATTGTTAGGAGAGTATTATATTTAAATAGGAAAATATTTGATTAAATTAGGAATAAGTCCTGTCTCTTTTCTGTGGAAGCAAATCCATTTGTCCTACAGGATAATATTTACAGGTGGAAGGATAAGGTTTTTGAGATCTCCTTTTGAAATCACTTTGGTTTGCTTGCTTTAAGTGAAAGACCACCTTTGCTTTCGCTTGTACGTGTGCAAATCAGGAAGAACTGCCTTTCTTTTAATCAATATTTCTTTCTCTATGACCTGTAAGGAATGTGTGTTGATCAGTCTTTGGGCTGCAGTCAATTCACAACAGAGAAAAAAAAAAGAAATATTGATTCAATGAGAGATAATTAGTTCTGCCTTGCATTGTTACAGAGGTCAGGGCAGAAGTGTTTAATTTGGGATTAAAGGATTTATGTTCTGTGGCATACTGTATGAAAGTCCCAAACATTTTGGGGAGAAATCATAGCTATTCTTAACAATCTGTCCAGCATCAAATTGCAATGACTGTGTACTTATGAAATGTAGGCAAAAGCCACAAATTGGAAAGATTTATTTTAGGACTTGGTGACCTCTGGAGGTCCATTCCCAGCAATGTCTCAAAGGTGATTTTGTATAGTGATTACACACAATGAGCAGTTTTGAGACTGATGCCAAAGAATAGGTGAGGTGAGGATAGGAGAGAAACAGCTGAGCACTTGGAGTTGGACTGTGGAGAGGCTCAGAAGTAGCCATATAAAGTGCTTCATTAGCTTAGAACTGGAAATTAAGAGTAAACATCTCAGAAATTAAGCTAGATTTTGGCACAGAGTCATGTAAATGTGTACAGACGTGAGTTGCCATGTGCCTGACCTTCTAAACTGCTTTGGTATAAATCAGGAACAACTCCTGGGTAAGTACTGCTGCTGTGGTCACTGGATATCTTAGCCTCAGTTTAAGCCTTTCTGTTGTATTCCTGTGGGCCTGTTTTCCTACTTCACATTTAGAATAGAATCAGATAATTTAATGTTATCTGGAATGGAAATTGGGGCAGCAACTGTTTGTTTTGCAACTGAGCCAGAATTACAGCCCCCACACCTACTTTGGTCTTTTGTGAGACTATCAAAATGGAAAATATCTTCCAAATGCAGAATAAAGTATTCCTTTTAATCTAAGGTGTGTACTGTGAGGAGCAAAGGGTAAAGCAGTATTCATTTTTTTTTTCTCTTTATTTAGATTTCTGTCTTTTTTCTAAGTTCCTCTGAGATGGCAGTCAGGCAGAGAAACTGACTGTCTTGTTCACTGCAAGCTCCTTCTCTATTTTCTAGTTGTCAGTCTGTATAGCAGATAAGATACCCTAGGTTATACAGGCCAGCATCTTTAAAATGTTAATATTATTTTTGTTCATGGGATTTCAAAGAATATACTTCATGAGTGTGGAGCTACGCAGTGTTTATTTCTGAATTATTTCCAGAAGAGACCTGAAGATCCCATAACATCTATGCTGTTACTTGGCTTGACACTGGAACCTATCCTATATCTTTTCTGATCTCAGCTTTCTGATCTCAGCCAGAGTAGCATTTTCTATGGATAATCTTAGAGGTATAGGATATTTGTGAAAAATATCAGTCATATTCTTCAGTCTGGAACATATGAGATATTTCTGGCGCTTCCAGATGAAAAGTGGTTTGGGTGTAACTTTAACTTCATCATACTTTGTTCTAAAGGAGCTAACAATTTGTTCAGATTTGATAGGGAGATACGAAGCTGGAAGACACCCACAAGCTTCTCCTTAATTGTTGTGGCTTCTCTTATAGCATGGTATAGCAACAATATGTTAAGCAGTTATTTAGGGAAGCAACATTGGAGCAGCTTCAGGACTTCTCCTTCCCGCAGCAGAGATCATTTGATGCATAGTACAAGAAGCTTGGTTTAATGAATTAGTTAGTCTTAATAAGTATTTGGTAATCTTAATTAAGAGATTATATATATGTGAGTATTAGTCACTAAAAAATAAATACACACTTGTCAGTTACCTGAGTAAGTTCAGTTGTAGCTCCTGAAATTAGGAAATGTGATCTGCGTTGCTGTATGTGTTGCCCTCAGGATTAAAAATGTCAGATGTAGACATGAAACCAAAACAAAAAAGCCAGGACACTCAGAAAAAAGTCAGTATGGCCTTGTTTCCAGTTTAATTAAGGCTAAGATCCTGCATATTAAAGTCAATAGCAAAACTCTGCTTGCCTTCAGGAAGGCCAGGTTTAACGTACACTGTGGAGGAGCTTGTGTCTTATAGTAAAAGGTGTGCATTTCATTCAGAACAAATGTTTATATTTCTACAGGAGTTCTTTCAAAGAAGACAAGGAGAAAAAAAAATAGAAAGGTTTTTTATGAACTTGAAGCACTGCTGGCTCATTTGTGTTGTGGGGTGCTAATATATCTGAATAGCAAAAAAAGGGCAAAGTAAACAGCAGACAATATTGTATAAATGGAATCCTGAAGGTAAAGAGAATTTTCAATAAAATGATTTTAGAATGAATGTGCTGTTTGGAAAGGAGCAGTTACATGCATTCGGCATGAGGCATAATGCTAGAAATAGTTCTGAGTTTGTTAAAATTGAAACTCTGTCTTGCTCCTTTTGGCTCTAGCAGCTAGCTGATGTCCAATCTGATGGCTTATAGGAAATACTGAGGATAGAGCTAAGTATTTTTGTGATCCAGGATGAAGAATGTTCAAAAAGTCCTGCTTCTCCAAGTGCTGGAGAATGGGGATTTCCATTATGGGTATTTCATGCTGCTTCTCCTTTTTTAATTTTTATTAGGGTATGCCACAGACGCTGACTTGCTATTGTTCTTGCGCTCTTTCTCCCTTCTTTACTTATTATTTTCTGGCTATGCATAAGCATACATGAGTGTGTACAGATAGCATACATTTATTCTGTCATTTTGGTGAGCTGATGTGCTGATGTGGGTGCAGAACCTGCATAGCTGCCTAAGTGCAGTGCTGTGCTTGAAGCAATTTGTCAGTCCCTCAGATCCTGAACACAGAGCTACTGGAAACAAAGGCTTTGTTCTTAAGAACTGAATGTTCTTGTTAAAAATATGAAAAAAACCTGTTACTTCATATCAAAGTTCACTGTACCTAAAATTAATTTTATATTTTCAAAAGAACGCACTTTTTCATTTTATGTCGTATTGGCTCACATATGTATATATATTTGTTAATCTGCATATGTGTCTGTGAATGTACACAGGGATTTAAGTATATTTACAACAGAGTGAAATAGATTAGAATGGGTAAACAGGAACGTTTTCCTGAACTAGAACAAAAGAGAACTCATTGTGAGACTCCTATGCAAAGTGTCTGGCAAATTCTTAGCAGGTTGGTTGGAGAAGGTTCTTCGGGTTTCTCCCTTTGCCTTTAGGAAGAGTTGGATACAGCTAGAGCTGTATGTATGTTTCTTGTACATTTATTAAATACCGTTTTTAAGGAAGAGAGATATTAATTGAATGCTGTTTTGCAACTTCTGTCTACTTACATTCTACCACAAATCAATACTATGTAATATTATATCTGAATGGCTCATGACTTTTTAATATTTACGATTTTAATATTTTCGATTCCTTCATTACGATTCACATACGATTCCTGTGTTCATTCAACACAGGACATTATGGTAGAACCCAAGTATTTTACCTGCCCGCATCCCAAGAGTTAGGCTGAAATAAAAGCCTAGCAGCTGACTGATAGCCTGTTGTTACTTGTATTCCCTGAAGATGTTAGAGGTCAGTATCTTAACTATTTTTTCACTCTTTGGAAAACATTTGCATGACGAGTGGTCATACATGCCATACCTGAATATTTGGAGGGAGAAATGTACACTGAATGATTTGTATTGAGAAGAATAGAGTGGTTTTCCTCTAATTTTGTGTCAGCAGAGATGACAGCAATAAGCTGTTCTGAATATCAATTAGGAGCTGGACAGGAAGAAAGTGATTGATTTGGTCTTTCAAAATTTCAGGTTAGATATCAGGAAACACTTTCTAACTGAGCAGAAGTCAAGATATGGATATGGTTAAAACGAGATAATCATCATCGCAGAAGGTTTTTAAGAGAGGGTCAGCTGAATCTACTAGCTTCATGAGATCATGCCTGACATAAAGAGATTGTTCCCTTGAAATCCTAACCAACTCACTTTTCTGTAATTTTGCTGACTTTGGAAGAAGGAAAGGATTACGTACCACACCAGTTGATGTGTGCCATGCCGAAGCTTCCTCTTCCCGGGAGTTTAAGGTTAGCATAAAACTTGGCGTATCAAGAATATGGCAAAATAATTGATCTAATAGGACTGAACTGAACATCATGATCCTTTAGCTTATTTTAGCACTTTGAGGCTGGAGAAGGCTCAGTGAGCTGTACTCGGCAGAGGCTTTTCTGGCAAAACAATTGTTTTGTCAAACTTTCACCTCCTAATGACTACTAAGAACAGAAAGAGCAGTGCCAGCCTGAATTTGGTTGACCTTCTCCCAACAGAGTTGTGCCTTATTAAGTATCCAGTTTTTGATGTAGCTTATCTGGGCTGCTACTCTTCTATAATTATTTTGTTTTTAAGGCACTGATCATATATACATATACATACAGCCTGTATACATTAGGTTGAAAATTTGCAGGTTTTTTTTTGCTTTGTTTTAATGAGTACGTTAATAGGAAACTGGGTGATAAAGTTATGCAAGGAGCTTCTTGCAGAAATTTCATATTTTCTCACCAAAATAAGAGCTTAATGCAGAGGCAAAGATCTACTTGTGCAGTGTTCATTGCTATGTTGGGAGCTTACATCACAGCAATTTAAAAATAAATTACATACTTCAGATATAAAATTGTACTTGTGCCCCTGTAGATTCAGTCTAAGAGAATGCTACGTTTTCTTCCTTTCAAGTTTTATTATTCTACATTGCAGCTTGAAAGGAGAAGGCAAACACACCTTGCGCACAACAGATTCTGACATTTATAAATACTTCCTTGTGACTGTCATTCGTGGCACCTTGTTAGGATATACTTGTTTTAATAAATATATATTATATGCATATATTTAACAACACAGTTTTTTTTTTTTTTTTTTTGCCACTGATGTGTTAGTGATGTAACTACTTAGACTGTCACTATTGGAGTGGCTAAATGTTCCCTCCACTTTGTCACAAGCAATTTGTGATTTAGAATATCTCATTTATTGGTATTGATGAATATAGAAGCAGTAGAACGCAGAAGGGGAATTTGGCGTCTTGACAAATTGTCTGTCCTTGTTTACAGAGCAAACTTCAAATTTCTCAGTCTTAGCAAAATATATTATTACTCTGAAAGACCAGTATATGGAGGTAAATAAAATGAGTTTTGATGTCACTATTTGGCCTTTTGCCTATTTCATTCTTGAAATGTTTTTGCAAACTGCTCTGTGAATATTAATTCACAATATGTACCTGACGAAGAAGGATTGGATAAGTAAGTCGACTGTTGGTTATGCAGTTATCAGTCCTTTAAGCATCCTGGCCTGCCTGGATTTTTGTGCTTATTGCATAAGTTGATATCAGTTGCCCCCTGTTGGGCGGTGTGGGTGGAGAGGGGACAGAGATTGTTGAATCTTCTGAATATTTGTTTTTTTGAAAAAATGATAATGATACAAACTTTTCCAACAGTGCTGGATATGTGGAATATCTCCAAAATTGGATAATATCAAAATGGCCAATTAGGATTTTGATAATAAGAATTTGCTTATTAAAAAGAAACATCAGCCAGGAAGTGGAACTACTTACCACTTAGCATTATCAGGAAATCATAAATGAAATATTTTATCTGTCAGGGAAAAACCACTTTTTGTCTGAGGGTCACCAATTATAAAACCTTTGAAATCCAAGTGATAATGATAATTGTATTATTATTTTAAGAACCAAGTATAATTCCCAGAGCTGAAGAAAAATTTAGTCATCAGCAGACAATTAGCCACTGTTCAGCTTCACTTACAAAAACTACTTACTCCTATTTGTCCTGTGATAGGTTGCTGAAAGACTGATGTGATAACAGGCCAAAGTGATTCAAAATGAAAATGTAAATTATTATTCTTCTAGTTAACTCCCTGTCATGTTAATAAGATTTCCTTTCCCCCACCCCCTTGTTTTTTTTTCTTTTTTTCCTTAAGAATAAATGGTAGAAAAAAACCTACCTCTTCACTGGGCATAGAGAGGTGTTTGGGGCTGTTTTACACATTGGCAAATACATATCCCTTCTCGAGATGTAATGGCACAGCATGCAGGGAACTTCATCTCATTTTTTTGCAGAACTTAATTTATTAGCATGGTTATTGGACATAGCACATTTTAAAAGTGTCTCTTTTGTTTTCTTTCTTTCTTTCTGGCTGGCTTTTCATACGAACGGGAGATTTGCTGATTGCTAATGGCACGCAGCTGTGGCTTGGAAGATGTAGATTTTAACCTTAGCTATGCTGCAGACTTTAACCTGGCAAATGACTGTGCTCTAGTCTTCTTAAGGAGAGGAAACTACTGTTTTGAGTTTCTCTCTCTGGGAAGGTAGGGGAGAGGTCTGAGGGAAGAACTGGAAAGAGGAGTCTGTGCCTTGCTGTGCTTCAAATTTTTTCATACAGTGAAATGCAAAATGGAGATGTTACAATAGTCTTTCTTGCGCTATCCCATTTCTATCTTTGAGTAATTACTTACTGGAAAAAAAAAATCTGTGGAGCAGCAGTCCTTCCTACTAGCTGGGACTTGCTCTGCAGTTGCAGAGGGCAAAGCAGCAGTACATGATTTGGTGTTGGTCAGAAGTCCTGGATGCTGCTGCTGTATAAGCAGTAAGAATAAGAGAGGAAGGAACTGATTTATTGTGAGAAATAGATTATAGAATCTAGGTATAGATTATAGAATTATAGAAATAGATACACCAATTAAATCTGTGTGGAAATACAAAGCACTTTCCATTGGCAAATAGGAAATGAGAAGAGACATGACATCTCTCTTGGGTTTTCCTCTTTTAATATCCTTTGTATTTCAGTTTGATCACATGTGGAAGAACTGAACACTCATTTTGAAGTTAGTTTTTTGGGTAGTGTGTCAGCAGCAAATGGTTCCTATAAACATTTGCTTATTATCTCTTTGATTTAATAGAGCTGTTTCTTATTCAGACTTCTGTGTGATTCTGGAGCTGACAAACAATCATTTGGCTGTTACAGTAATCTTTGTGCAAAGGTAGTTTTTGGTCTTGGAGGTGAAAAGAACTGCCGTAGTGCAGATAGCAGAGCTAGGGCACTGCTTCTGAGAGCAGTCATTGGAGCACATTATTTAGTTTCTAGCCAGGAAGCTTAGCCTGCTGGTTCCCCTATTATTTATCACTGAGTGATACCGATATGCCATGTCTTTGATAGTGGTTTCTATTCAAAGTTTAAAAAGAAAAGAATTCCCTCCTCTCCTCACAGTTGTTGATTGCAGTTTTAGGGTGCACCTTATTTGTATGGTTCCTTCAAATAGAAGAACTATTTAGTGGTTAAGAAATAAACTATGAATTAACTTGGATTTTTTTTTCTGCTTTTTAGTGAGAAGTGGCCTTAGATTGGAGTTTTAAGGATGAAAGATCTGTGGGAGAAAGATTTGGACAGTAGAGGAGTGGTATCTTGACACCAAGGTTTTGAAAATGACTTGATTTCCGTTAGATGAACCTGGCTAGGAGCTTGTGGGCAGATTCCAGCTGATCGTGTTGGTTGGCTTGTAGGATAGCTCTATAAACTGACAGGAATTCACTCTTTATTTGCATTTTTGTGAAAATATCAGAATCTAGTCCTCTGTGTTTCTTCCCTCAGAAAAAAGCACATAGACACCTGCTGTGATACCAAAGTTAATGCTTGTTTAATCTTGTGGATATTGCGACATTTTCTGATTGTTGTCAGCTTTGTACTGAATAGTCACCATTAATCAGAAGAGCTATAGTCTCAACAAACGTAATGTAGGTGAAGTCAGCTGTAGCTGGTGCCACAATATCTTTGCACCAAGACTGCAACATTCCTTAAAGGTCAGAGATAAAAAATGCTCTCAAGAAGCACAGATATTTTTCAAACTTGTACATTGCTTTGAAAATGTATCCAATGAGGTGAATGAAAACACCACACCTTTTAAAATTAACTGTTATTTATTTTTCTGTAATTTCCTCTCAACACTTTTACTTGGCAGTCAGAATTATTGAGGACAAGAAGAGTTAAAAGCCACAGTGAAGAGGAATTATGTAGTGAAGGATAAGCCACTTCCTTTTGACCTCTTCAGTCATAGCTTTTATGAAAGACTATCAGAGTCTGTGTCTGAGATTAAGATAATCACAACAAGATTCCTATACAAGACTTTAATCCTCCAGGGCTGCTTATCAATGTGTTTAGGGGGTCATAATGAAGAGTTTGGTAACTGCAGCAAACTCATATATTCTCATACTTCTGAGATACGCTTTCTCATTGTAGGAGGCAGCTGAAACAAAGCATTTCTCCTCTGCATACTTTTGCAATTACTATTTGTTGCAGCTGTGAAACTGCTGCCTGCTGTTGACTCAGATCTCTGGATCTCAGGTTGTTTGGTTCGTTATGAGCAGAAGTGGTTAAATTCATTCCAGTATACTTCTCAAGCCAACCAAAACACATACGTATAATGTTATGAGAGTGACTTTTTTCTTTCTTGCTTTCTGTCTTTCTGTCTTTCTGTCTGTCTTTCTGTCTGTCTTTCTGTCTGTCTTTCTTGCTTTCTTTCTTGCTTTCTTTCTTGCTTTCTTTCTTGCTTTCTTTCTTGCTTTCTTTCTTGCTTTCTTTCTTTTTTTTTATGGCTCTTGCTGAATGTGATTCTCCTTTCATCCCTTCTGGCAGGCTGTAGTACTCCACTCAGGAAAATTGATTTCTTAGCAGGTGTAAGAACATGTTTCCTAGGCTTGCTACTGGAAAGTAGCATTTTAAGGCAGAGAACTGAATAACCTGGATCTTTGTATACCAAGTAACTGCCTACTGCCTACTGCAGAGAAACTTGTAACATGAGGTGCATCATTTTTCAGAGAGGGGGTTTGAATTTGCTGTCATGGCAAAATTATTAGCCAATAAAAAGGGAATCAATGAGGCCTAAAGGTTTTTTGTATGGTTAACAGCAGTGTTGATTCACTCTTTTTGTATAATCAGGGAGGATTAAAACTGAACTTTTTTGTCACTTCCTGAGTTTTAGACTTCAATAACTTAAAAAAAACCCCAAACTACTGTCTTTCAGGCAGTTACTGAGCAACACTTTCCCACAGCTAATTTTATGATGATCAATATAACAGCAATTAAACTGTCAAATATGCATTCATAGGATAATGTTTAAGGAGTTAAATATTTTAATTACAGCTGCATCACTGTTCTGATGCTCCAACCATTTGTTCATACACATGCACTTGCATACACATGCTTATTATAGGTCAATTTGAAGCAGTTATCGAGTTCCTCGGGAAAAGATTGTTGTGTGAAAAAATTTTAAAAGACACTAATTTTGCCTGAATATAGGAAGAGTCTGTGGTTTTTTTTTTAAATAAACTTTTGCATTGTGAAAAAAGAAAGGGTAGAAAAGATGAGTTTCATATACCCTGAAGTATGTTATTGGCTAAGGGACTGGAGCGTCTATCGTATGAGGAAAGACTAAGTGAGCTGGTCCTGTTTAGCCTGGAGAAGAGAAGGCTGAGAGGGGATCTGATCAACATGTTCAAGTACCTGAGGGGTGATTGTAGGGAGGATGGGGCCAGGCTCTTCTCCATGGTGGCCAGTGACAGGACAAGGGGTAACAGGTGCAAGTTGAAACACAGGAAGTTTAATCTCCATGTGAGGAAGAACTTCTTTCCTGCGAGGGTGACAGATCCCTGGAACAGGCTGCCCAGAGAGGCTGTGGAGTCTCCTTCTCTGGAGATCTTCCAAACGTGTCTGGATGCCACCCTGTGCTCTAGGTGTCCCTGCTGGAGCAGGGGGTTGGACTAGATGAACTCTAGAGATCTCTTCCAACCTCAAGCATTCTGTGATTCTGTGAAGAAAATCACTAGTCAGATATTATATGCTCCTTATCACTGAACTGAAGGGAATTTATCTCTTGAAAAGTTGAAAAGCTAAATTCTTGTCCTTTTGAAAATCCAGGTGTTCAGCTTTGCACTGTTCTTGAGTCAGTAAAAACCAAGATGCAGGTTATAGGATATTTTTACATATTGCTAAAGAATGCTGGATCATGGTGCTTTGGATTTTTTTTTTTTAAGGGGTGGAAGCCCATTCTTATTTTCCATTCCAGTAATGGACATCAACCACGAATCAATTGCTCTGTTTTCATGAGAATTTCTCAGTGTGGAAAGCTGACTAAGTGTTCGGATAATTGTAGCAGCTTCAGCAATACTTCTCTTTCCAGCTCCTTGTGCGTGTTTGTAATTCAAGGTGTATAAGGAAAGAGGTCAGTGAGCCCTGGGCAGCTTTATGCTTGGTTGCACCTTAGCTGCTACAGTGATTCCTAAGAGGGCTCCTACACTGATTTTATGCTGAGGATAATGGTTGGAGCCTTAATCCATGTGAGCAGGGACCCAGAACAGCCTTTGCTTCTAATCTATGTTCTTTTAGTGCTCTTCTGCATTTTCCTTGTGGTATATGAATGTTCTCCACTGTGTTTGAGAAGGTAGCCTGGGATCTGACACTGGGTTTTTGCCTGAAATGGATTCCCTCCAGACTTGAGTTGTCAGGCACTGTAAGTCCTCTTAAAGTAGTGCTCTGCTGTTTAAAGTAATTTGGTTACAGATGTTCTACATAAGAAAAGTGTTTTCAAGCCAAAAAGAACAAACAGCTGTGATACAGCTGTGCTGATTTTGCACATGAAGGATTCTGACCAAGATTTTTCTGGCTGTCTGCAGAGATGACAGTCAGTTTGCTGTTTCTAGTGTATAGATAGAGCAAGATGGCCATGGCCAATATGGTGAATTTAGCAAAAGCGATTTTTGATCCTCGGAAGTTGCTTTGTTATGCCGTATAACCAAAATTTGTAACTACACAATTGGCTACATTCCTAGCTGTTTTAAATTATCTAAGAGGGCAGTCATCAGGAGGGGTTTTAGTTAAATTCATGGCTGGTAGGCTTGCACCTTTTTTCTCTGTTGTGTGTCTTGGTACCAAGATGTCTCTGACACATCACAGTCAGTGTATTGCAGTGCATGTGGGACTGGACATATGGCAAATGTTTTTGAATCCATTCAAGTGGATTTGAATCTGTTAAGAAGTACCCATGAGTGCAAGGTGAGTTGCCTGCCAGAGTATTTACATAAATGGGCATTGGCTGTTGCAGGCCATGATAAAGAGCAATTCCAAAGATGATAAATGTGAAGAGGTGCAGGTCAGTTATCTGTCAGAGAAATGGACAAAGTCTGGGTTTTCCATGACTTTGTTGTTCTGCAGCTTGCAGTGAATATGTAAGATTATTCTTTGCAGCCAAGTCTTCTGGAAATCTGAGGTGATTTTTGATGCAGGTTAAGAGTTAAAAGCATTTAATTATTTAATATGCAATTAATCTCCTATAAACAACTGATTGCATCGCATGCTAGTGCATGACTGACTGGTCTTACTTGCACTATATAATTCATAGTCAATATAAATATTCTTCAAGAGATCACATGTGCATTTACTGAAAACTGAAAAAATATTTATTTTAAATGTCAGTGCAGCCTTGGTTTTTTTTATGCAGCTTGAGTGTATACAGAGAATGCAGATGAAACTTGTTGCTATGATTACTGCAAAGATGTTTCCTTCCTCACAACACCAGAGGTCCGTCAGCCTCTCACTAGACTTAAAACACCTTTCCTAGATGCCTGTGTTTTGAAGGACCTTTCATTTTCTTGCTCTCTTCTTCCCTTGTACTATTTCTTCTTCTTAGATGCAAACTTTTTTTCATTTAAATTAATACCACACTTGCTGTCTTCCCCTTCTGCTTTCCTATGTCTCAGGTCACATGAACGAAATTTCTGTCAGTCCTAAAGAAAGATATTTGGGAACCATAAGGTTGACCAGTGGCAGCATCTCTGCTCTTGCTCCTAAGAATCATCCAAGAACAAGGGCTATTAATGATAAAAATGTGATTCTGAAAGACTTCATTGTATTAGCAGTATGTAGTAAAAGACAGTAAATGTGTGTAGTAAGTGTTCCACCTGAGCATGGGACAGAACACAGAAACAAATGAACAAAAGCTATATGGTCACCATAACACATTCTGGATTAGTCCAGTCTCTTGCTTTTGAAGACATCAGAGTCACACGGTCTTGCTCATGGAGTTAACAAATACATCTCCAAACCAATTTGATCTTTGGGTCTATTATTATTGGACATCTGTCAAGGTCCTATTTTATTTGGATGATTAGTTTGCATCCATTTCCCCTGAGCTAATATTGGCCTTAAACATTCATTTTCCTTCCTTGTTTTGATCTATCTTAATATTTTAGAGAGAAACTGTGGTCTCCTTCAAGCTTCCATTCTGGTGGATTCCTTCCTGCAGGGGTGAGAGGCTTTTCACTCCTCAGATGGCCATAGAGAACTTCCCTGTGCCTGCTTCAGTTAAAAGCACCATCTATTGAAGTATGAGCAAACCAGGCCTGAGTGTTTCCTTTAGGTGCATGCTCACTATGGTTTATACAGAAATATTCATATTTCTTTCTTGGTTAATATGATTCACAACTGCATATGTGTTTTCGCTTCTTTATCGCAACTGTGGTTATAGTCACCCTATGATTATACAGATCTTTTTTTCTCCCTCTACAACGGCTGCTAAGCCCTTCTTCTGTAACAGAAGTTTTTCTTCTGATTCTGCACATTGGACAATCATACTTAATGTTCCACTACTAATATTTTTTTGTACGTTGTTGCAACTGTATTGGAAAAAAATCTGATTGTACTGAGACTGTTAATAAGAATGCACAATGCTCATAATACATCTGTCTCCCTACCACCTGCTTTGTGTTGGCTGTAAAGCTCCTATCACAGGCAACATAACACACAGACACAAAAAGACAACATGGCATATTTTCCTTTGGTGAGTTCCATACCTACTTTGTAGTTCTTTTGCTGAGCTTCTCCAGGTAAATACTTTGAAGTGTGAGCCTTATATGGGGGATTGCTTTGGGAAGTCAGGCAAACTAAATCCTGTACATCTTCCATATTTTATTTTCCTTTTTTAAATAACTGTTTTATGTTTGTTGTTCTCTAGTCAACCAATACTGTTGGCGAATGTGTGAAAGACCTTGGCAGTTGAACTCATCTTGGTGCAGAGATAGGAATTACTTGGTTTGCTAGTTTTCCTTCATTACCTGAAACTTCTCCATTTTTGCTTTCACTTAGCATGGGATGAATCACCACACCCAAAAACTACACCAGAATGTTTAGTTATCTTAACTCCTCATTTGCATACTTGCCCCACTATCTTGTTGTTTTTCTACTTTATCTTCAAAGGATATATATTTTATTCATTTATCCAGGTTGGTCTTCCCCATACATTTTCTGATTAAAAGAAGAAAAAAGGCATTGTTCAAACTTGGGATGATTTATTGCTGCTTGATATAAACAATCTGTGATATAAACAGATGTGGTTCTGAGTGCTATCTTTGGTTTGTGTGTAAAAATGAGTACATTTCTGTAACGGCATAACAGTGGGAAGTTAGCAGTACAATTTGACACTTATGGTGTTTTGATTTGCTATTAGCATTTCTATTTGGCAATTGCTACTCTCCACTTGGCAATTACTAGTCAGTATAGCAATTCATTCATTTTATACTTTAATGACTAAGAATTATATGTATTTATATAAATTAAAAATTCAATAATGTTCCTACATCTTATCAGAGTGATGAATCCATCCTATAACTACCAGATTAATAATGCCACCATTTTCTTTCTACAGTATGAGAACAAAATTGGTTAGTTATTTTATCAGGAGCTCATTTTGCAGTGGTGCGTGTTGAAGAACATCAAAAGGACTCTTTTCCATTTTTTGTTTTGAATAACTGTTGGAAAATTATCTTGAGCATTATACAGATTATATTGAGACATTAAAAAGGATAGTTATATTATTTTCAGTTTATGAAGAATACCAAAATGGCTTGTCCTCTTTTTATGTCAAATTTCCTGGACCTTAGTACTGGCATAGATAATACTTTTCTGATGAGTACTATAATTAGATAGCCCAGTTAAAAACACAATTGCAGTGAAATGATCAATAAGTATTAATTAGCCTAGATGATCATTAAGAATATTCTTACTGATTGTTCTTGATACCTTATTTCCTGGATCAATACAAGAGCCATAGTGATGAGGTACTAGAGGAAACTTGATTTTTAAACGAACAAGAAGTTAAGATTTTAAATGCTGAGTCATTTCAGATGAATGTTGAAGATGGCTCTGATCGGGAAGAGACATTCAGTATGCTGGAAATTAATTCCTGTAAGTTACACTGCCTGGGGAAATCCAAGTCTGCTTTGGGTTAATTTATTTTTGTCAATAACTATTAGGACACAGGATATATATGTGAAAAAATGTTTACCTCGTCTTCAGTTTCACTGTGGAAGAATCACAAATTACAGGGCCAGACTGGACAAGTGGCTCAGGTCGTTCAAGATTTACAGTTCAAATCTGGCCTGCAGATCTGGATTTTCAGTTTGGTCCATTATCAAAGGAGAGCACTTAGGGAACTTGCATCTGATGAAGCTGTGGATTTCAGTACAGATGGAATTCAACTTTGTGTCTGATAAAAAGCAGAGCAAAACAGTATGATGAGCCTTCACGGAAGGATGTGTGGTCAAGGAAGCCTTTAAAAATAATATGGGGAGGGAAGGGTCTTTGTGTCCCACCTTTTGCTGAATCCATGCCATTTTAATCTATTATAAAGGCCCAATTTAAATAATGACAAATAAGCACAAATGGAAATTAATGAGAAACAAATTTGAAATAGATGGGAGGAAACAGTTTTTCATGCAGAAAATGCTAAGCTTTTGAAATGACCTCAGAGGTGAGGCTGTTGCTGAGATGATGTAGAGGAAGGAATAATGGAATATGTTATGACTTCAATGTGATAATAATCTGAAATGACATTGCATGACCTTTCCTTAATATCTCAGACCACACCTTTTTCTTGGGTTGCTATCTTTATACCTCTGAAGGCCTTTTCTGTAGTGTTGTCCCTTACGGTTGAGGGTGGTAGCAGACCTGCCAAAATGCAGATATCAATGAAAAATATTTTCCTTTCCTTTTTTTTTTTTTTTTTTTTAAAAAAAAAGTCAAATTATGGAAATGCTGCAAAGAGAACAGTATCACTGTTGGCCTGTTGACACAAGTTGGCTGGAAACATATTTCAAATGCAGTATGTGTTTACTGACTGAGCTGTGATATAAGGGTGAGGTATGATATGCCACAAGCAACTTAAAGCTCCAGGTAGCTATGCCTTTGGACCATCCCAGATTATTGAGTCATAGGTGAAAATGTGCATAGTTTTTTTATAGATACTGTGCTGGTTCATTCAAAATGCAGTATAGTAAATTGCACTGCAGCAGTTTTCTGAAATATCTTTAGCTTAATTCTTGGCACTGCACATGGGTAGTATGGAAACACAGATTTGCAAGATCTGATCCTGGAGTCAGTTTCTTGTACTTCTGAGCAAATTATGAAATCAGTTAGAAACCCAAAAGTAATCTGCAACACTGTAGATAAAGCAAAAAGTACCAGCAACATGGATTCTTTGCATTTCTAATTTGCTGTTACCACTAACATGTAATATATAAATTACTGGAGAAGCAAAATCAATCCTGATAAATAACCTAATTATATAAATAAGAGGTTTATGTGGCAAAAGAACCCCAGCTGCTACTTACCGATGTTTGCTTATGGATAATATTCTAGAAAATGTTATGATTTGATGCAAAGATGTTCCTGTCATGAAGACCCTGTGGTTTGTTGCATGTCTACTTTTCTCTCTCTCCTTTCTTGCTGAGAAAGCAAATGCAGAGGATTCTTTGATCACTGAAATATACGCTATAAACAGGCAGCAATACTGGGAATTAGATGTTCTGATTAGCAGATGGGAGCAAACAAAGAAACAGCTTGGCCACTCTTTTCCTGAGAGCATCCTGTTTGCCAACTGGAATACAGCTGCTTGTTTGGATGCTGCGTTGTTAATCACAGGTGAAACTGTCATACCACCAGCTAAGAACTGAAAAACACTTTTATTTTTTCTGACCATCATTTTCAGTTTGTTTCCTAAATGCTATCACTCCCATGCAGTGTTGCAGCTCTCCTTTTGTTTAAAATTTCAGCAGAATTGTTTAGCCTAAAAGTCTGCTACGTTGCTGCACCTATTTTTCAACTGCTTTCCAACTGTTATTTGCTAAGTATCTCTGTAGTTATGGCATGCAGCCCCTGTTTGGTCAGTGGCTTTCCTAGGTGGTTGTGGTAAAATGCATGGGATAAGGATTTTTCAAGATTCATTGTGAAGCAGTTAACACTTTGGGAACAGAGTAGGAAAAATGTATTTCTTGTTTGAATTTAAGCTGATTTTGTTTGTGAGGATCTAGATACTTGTGTAGTGTGGCAGGGTATCTTCTTGGCTTCAGCAGAGCAGAGAGCATGCTAGGACTGATTTTGGTACAGGCTACCTCTGACTGACAAAGCAGTGTGATGACGTGTTTCAAGGAGGCCATTTTGTTCACTGCTGCTTGAAATGGCACATCATCTGGCAATGAGTCTTGTTGTGGATCCCTGTTTTATGAGAGAGATTGTATGTGGATGGTGACAAAGTAAGTAAAGCAATCCCTCAGGTTTTCAAAATTCTTGCCTATATTTCAATTCATGGTACTGAGACTGCCTCATATTTCTGTTATTTTGGAATTCTATTAATTAGGTACTTAAGCTGATAATTTTACATGTACTATCTACCTTTGTGAATGCTGACTACAAGGTTAAACTGACTCTGCAGTGGATTGGGTCAGGAGTAGGACACATCATGCTTGAAGGCCAGAGCAGCTGTTTGGAGGGTAGTATGTGATGTGATGGTTGAAGTGGTCTGGGTGACATCGAACAGGGAACACAGAGACTTGCTCTGCCTGCCCTCCTGCTGATATCCTTCCATGGGGTCTTGGAGGGTTTCCCAGGAGATGATGGGGTGGTTTTTTTTTTTTTTTTTTTTTTGTAATAACTTGATCTTGATGGTAGGGTCAGCTCTCTGAGATCGTAGAATCATAGAATCGTTAAGGTTAGAAAGGACCTCTAGAGATCATCTAGTCCAAACCCCTGCACACGCAGGGTCACCTAGAGCACGTGGCACAGGACTGTGTCCAAGCGGGTTTTGAAGATCTCCAGAGAAGGAGACTCCACAACCCCTCTGGGCAGCCTGTTCCAGTGCTCTGTCACCCTCACTGTCAATAAATTTTTCCTTAAGTTCCTGTGGAGCATTTGGTGATTCAGTTTGTGGCCATTACCTCTAGTTCTGTCGGTGGCCACCAGTGAAAAGAGGCCAGCACCATCC
>NW_010577106.1:380381-405715 GCF_000705375.1 Tinamus guttatus | reverse complement strand
GGCCTTCTTGGCCACGGGGGCACACTGCTGCCTCATGGTCAACTTGTCATCCACCATGACACCCAGGTCCGTCTCTGCAGAGCTGCTCTCCAGAAGGTCAGTCCTCAGCCTGTACTGGTGTCTGGAATTATTTCTCCCCAAGTGCAGGACTTAGCACTTGGCCTTTCGAATTTCATGAGGTTTTTCACCACCCAGTTGTCCAGTCTGTCCAGGTCCCTCTGGATGGCAGTGCAGCCCTCAGGGGTATCAGCTACTCCTCCCAGTTTGGTATCATCAGCAAACTTGCTGAGGGAGCACTCTGTGCCTTCATCCAGGTCACTGATGAATAAATTGAACAGGACTGGACCAAGGACTGACCCCTGGGGGACCCCACTAGCTACAGGCCTCCAACTAGACTCGGCACCGCTGATCACCACCCTCTGGGCTCTGCCATCCAGCCAGTTCCTAATCCAGCTCAGATCTTTTCATTTCACACACAACCACTGGTTGTTTGATCAGGTGTCAAATAATATTACAATTTGAGTGGTGGCAAGCTGGCTGAAACATAGCCCAGATAAGACAGAATTAAATATTTCCTTATAGGGATCACTACACTTAAAGGACTCTCTCACTGCACAGTTAGTTGCCCTTTTTAAAGCCCCTTTCCCCAAAAATGAAGGAATAGCTTCATCCACTGAATTCTAATCTGGTGAGGATGGCTTTAAGGATGGAAGGGTGGCTGAAAAAGCCTGTATGTTGGGAAAAAAAACACAGGAGTAACATGCACAAATTCATATAAAGGAGGGAATATAAGATGTCGATATTTAGCTTTCTGGTGATACGGATAATGAAGCTTTGCAGCAGTCTGCAGCAATGTAAAGTGTTGTTCATCACTGGATTTCTTTAAAAACAAGATGGACAAAGCAGAAATAAAAGTTAGTTAAAAGTCTTGCCCTGGGAGATAAGCTTAATGTCCTGCTCTGGTCTTTTTTGTGTGCTTGATGGCATCCTAAATGAGGAAATGCTTCTGTAGTTTATTTGCTATGGAATAGTCTTATGTACAATAGATCACCTCAATTTCTGACGACTGCATTTCTTAGCAGATAGTAGTGAAGGTATATATGTACAAATTTTTAAGCAGGCCAAGGGTAAGAAGTCAAGTATTTATTATATTTAAATATTTAAATATTTAAATAAATATACAATTTAAAAATGTGTTGTAAAACTTGAAAGCAAAGTTCTAAACAGAACTTCTGCTATCAACAAAATTAAGATAATCAGAAGAAAAAGCAATAACTGCCATAAAAATTGGTACTAACGAGATATTCTTTGTTTGCTGAAACTCATTGTATGTATAAAATTGTCTGCCAGTTTGAAATCAGGATTAATGGTGTCCTGTATTATCAAGCATGTCTGGATGATAAAGATAAATTGTTGTAGATTAAAACCGCACATTACAAACAAAATAATGGTTGTTTACTGTGTATGGAAAAATGAGAATACATCTTCAATGAAGAGTTTCTTCCTTGCAGAAATCTGAAAATTTACCGAAGCATGAAATGTGATTAATCTTTGAATGCTTGATGAATCAAGGACAGATCTATGAACCATTTTGAACAGAAGTAAGAAAATGTTGGCTCTTCAAAAATATTTGCATGAAGCAAATTCAGATGTTTTCATGCCACTATTAATTATTTTTATGAACTCTGAAAAACTAATTGACAATTGTAGATCGATGCAATGACTTTGCTATTCTAATATGAACAGATTGAATATGGATGTTAATACTTGGTCAGTTCTGCCTCTGCATATTAAAGTGAACTAATTATTATAAAAATGGCAGGCTACATCATTCTTCTTGTCACAGTTTTAAGAATTCAGTTCTAAAAATGCTTATTTGCAAAAATGATATAGCATATTGAAAAAAATCTATTATTGTGAATAAAGTAATTGTATAAAATAAAGTTTCAGAGAATGATAAATCATTTAGGGCAAAAGAAGTGGCTTCTTGGAATATTAATAAAGGGTAGTTTTAGTGATCATTAACCCCTCAAATGCTGTGATGGTAGCATTGTGTGATAATCCAGCATTACTGTCCTTGCTTGTGATAATTTCACCACAGCTTTTAGCAGCATCAGGAATATACTGACACTGAATACTTCAAACAAATCGGCTCTATTTCCCTGCCTGCAACACTGAATCATTTAATCTTTTTATTTTGATTATTCTTTTAGTGAAACCTGGGAACCTGTTTCTGTTTTATAGTGCATTTGGATTAATCTCCATGTAACATTGTCTGAGCATAGGAAAACCCTTCAGAGTTTGCAATGGGAACTAATACCTTGCTGGTAGAGTAGGCCTTCTGATGAATATTTAAGACCCCAAATTTGCTGCATTCTTGTTACATTTAAAAAGCCCTCTGCAACCTTCAGAACTCAGTGCTGGATACAGGGAGTTTCAGAGGTAAACTATGGGGATCGTTTCTTCAATGCTGGCTAGCCTTGCTAAAACCTCATTAATTCCCATTGTTTAGAAAGGTATCATTGCTCCTTTTTATTTGAACATACCAATGATAGATGAATGGAAATTGGCTAGTGAAAAGATCAGTACTCACTACCAATATATTCAGCTGAAAAGAAGGATGCTATTGTGTACTGTACTGATGAAATGACAGTTAACAGTGAACCTTAAATTAAAGCTTAAAGCTGAATGGTTGCAAAGTTTTGTAGTATCAAAGATGCAGTGAACTGTTCTGTTTGTGCATAATGTTTTCCTGATCTTCAGCAACTATTGCTACCTGATTCAATTACCTATCTACATAGTCAACTTTATTTCGTTTCAAATTCTGTCTCTAGTTTCATTTCACTGTTGCTGTATGTGCACTTAGAATGTGCTTAGTATAAAGCCTCTTGGTGGTGAAATTTAAAACGTATCTTCTGAGAACCTTTTCTCGCAGAAGTTGTTCTTTTTTAGTTCTTAAAGCAGGTGAGGCCCATTTTCCATCTCACAGCAGGAGTCTGAACCTTCAAAGACTGGCCCAGTTTGGTGAAGCAACCTGCCTTCTGCATTTTGCCTCTGTGTGAGGCTGGGCTTCAGCTCCAGCTTCCAGGGTTGGGGCAGGCAAGGAAGGACAAGAAGCAGCAATGATGGTGAATCTGCAGCTGTGTTCCTGCTTCTCCTGCCTTGTTTTCATACCCTGCATCAGGAGTTTATGCCACAGATAGGTTCAATATAAAAAATAAGTGTGCCAGTGCTGCCTGAAAAGTCCAAAAAGGAGAGATCAACTGGCAAGGACAGCAGTCCTTTTATAGATTGCAGTTCTACTTTGGGGCAGAGTTAGCTATATATGATGCTCTAGCAACTGTTTCATTGTGCGTGACAGTCCCAGATAGTCTCATAAACAGATGAGGGAAAAAAAAAAATTCCAACAAATCTCCTTTTATTGGAAGCTGAATATTTTCCTTGGCTTGCAAGAATTGAAAAGGGAAGTTCTATGCTTTTCCAAGAAAAGCTGTTAAGATACATTAAAGGCTATTTGAAAATAGCATAAACCTCCAGAAGATGTGTGTAAGACACAGAATTATTCTGAAGCAGTAAACACGTTGAATCTTACTGTCCAAGATCCATTATTGTATAGTTAAAAGTGGGGCTATGACTTTTTCTTGTTGATAGTGGAACATAGCATGAAGATGTAAAACTAAGTGCAAAACATACAACCCTGGAGACAATATTAAGAATTATTGTTGAAATTTCCTTTCTTCTTCTGAAAGTTACTATCTAAGAAAAATCAGTAGTTTCTTCTGAGTAGGTATGTAACCAAAGATATTTGTGAGACAACCTGCTTTGAACTTTCTTTTACCTGAGGGAAAAATATGTATAAATCAACAGTAGTGATGAAGATAAAGATGTGCATTAGGTATCTGCTGGCTCTTCTGAACCACATCTGTGGCATGCTTGTCTGTCATCATGGGGGACTTGACTCAGAGACCCCTGCTGATCTTCCCTAGGCCTATGCATGAAGCAGATGTTCTTTTCGTTAATAAAATTCTTTTTTGGAGCTGTTGGATGGTATGTGGATATTCAAGTTTAGAACTTTCTTTTGATATCTATGAAACAGAAGGAGAAACAGCTTTATTTTCTTTCAACTGGGAGAAGAGTAGAAGAGTGTTTTCAGCATTTGGGACATGTTAACATGTCATCTCCTTTTTAAAGTAGAATGGAAGGTCATAGTATTCAAATCCTTCAGGGAATAAAATATGTGTTGAGTAAAGAATGTCTAAAGGAGTAATTCAGATATTTTTCAAACAAAATATGCTGTATGAGAACAATTAGCTAAAAACAGTATTTTGAAATTTGAAGTTTTGTTTCCAAAGTTGTTATTATTTTACCTTATTCTCTGGAGTTAGAGACATCCACAATTTTGTTAATATTGCCAGTCCTCCCTTCCTTCTTTGTTTCCCTCCAGCTCCCTTCCCTCCACCGAAGAAATACTGATTTTGGACAAAGTCATTTTCCACGGAAGGAAGAAAGTTTCAAAATTTTGACCAGCTTTTAGTGTTGAAAGTTCTGGATGGGAACTGCCATGTTGCCCCAAGCAGGTTTTGGACCGAGGTGGTGCCATCAAAAGCCACTCTGGTGGCACAGAGGAATTGTAATCTGGTACTAAGTGGACACTGCAGTCTTTAGAGCTATAAAATGTGCAGTCGTAGGCATGAGGGCTGGAGTGACTCAGAGTTAAGCTTCAGATACTGTGCAGTGGTCTTAATTCTGATTTAATTTGCCCTTGTTTAAATTGGGAGTAATTTCCTTTGGCTCAGTAGAGCTTGCATTTAGGTGGAGCTAGATTAGAAGAGTATTAAGCTGATGGGGCTATCATGAGCTGATAGTTGTGTGCTCTCATCTGCTGTTCAAAAAGTATCAAATGTTGTCTAATTTCTACCTGCTATGGGCTGTTTGTTTTACTCCTTATTCAATTAATTCATAAATAGAGCCTGTGCTGCAGTGTCTCCCAGAAACTAGCAGAACTTAGTGGGTGCTGGAACTTTCGAGGAGTCTGCCAAGGAGTTGGTAACAAAGGAAGGTAGTACATGGGCAAACAAACACCTTAGAGCTCGTATGATTAGTTGCATGTGTGGTTGATACCTCAAGAAGCAAGGTCAAGACTTCTGGTCCCAATAATGACATCTGCCATTCTTGTTAGGCATAAGTGATTCTTCTTCTCGTTCTTGGTAAGAAAGACCACTGAATGCTGGAGGCTGAAAGGGTGTTTTGTCCGCAGTGCTGAAACAGCTAGTGTACCAACAGCCATGAAGCATTGTTTATGAACACTATACAATCTAATCTAACAAAGAGATTTTGGTTTAGAGAATGGAAGGGGTTTTTTACAGATTGTCTGTGTCCAAAATATTGTGTGTAATATTTTAAAAGTACAAAATGGCAAGAAGAAGAAGAGTGGCGGGGGGGGGAGGGAAGTCCCTTTCTGAACTCATTGATCCAAATTCAATAATGTCTATAACACATTAGAGAAATGTGTATTCTGTTAGTGCTACTAAGAAATTTAGCAAATATTCCCTTGAGGTCAGGATTGCACCTACGTGTCTTCTGTTAGAGAAGAATGTAATTATTATTCCTGTTTAGTTTGGTTTATCATGTTATTTTAAGTAAGAAGACCTCTAAACTTATCGAAGCAATGAACATAGCTGGAGCATACAGCATGTTGCCGATATTTTTGTTGTTTGATTGTTGATTTTGTTGTTTGTTGTTTGATTGTTTGTTTTGTCTTAACAAGCATTACGTTGATACACCCACTGGAAGTGCTGAGTTATAAACTGGATCAGAAGTCTTTCAGGCTAGGAAGTCATGTCACGTAGAAGTCACGACAGTAAGAGGTCATGTTGGTTAGAAGATAAATCAAGCCATCTTTCTTTGTTGTTCATGAGATTCTTTCTCCAGTACTCCAGATGCAGCTCCAAACAACCTTGTGTGCAGGCTGAAGCAGTTCTGTTGTTTTAGTGCAGTTCTCCATTTTAGGTGATTAATGCCAAAAGAGTGTCCAGAGAAGAGCATAACAGTAGCATGTTTTTTTTTCATTATTCCAGGATCTTGGGATCTTGGCATTGTGCTTCTTTGTGCTGCAAGGTTATACAGGCTTACACCTACCTCGAATATCTCTGCATCATGCTGCATTGCAAAATGTAGATACATAATTAGATATGAAAGAAGACTGAGGGTCACTGGGCCATTTGGGGAGGCTTCTTTTAATGGGAACAGGATTATACTTCATTAAATTTTACCATTCTCTCCAGTTTAGACTAATTTGAAATAATACAAATGATATTTTGATCATCTGAGAAGCTCTCAAAGATAATAGATATACTTTTTTTTGTTGTTTTCCAGAGAGTATTTGAAGAAAAACTCATAACCTGGTGTGCTTTCAGTCAGTGATGATTTTCATGGATATAGCTTAAATTTCCATTACTGTGTTCTTGGGAAAGACAGTGAGAATTTCAGTTTCCATTCACATTAGAATATGTAGTAAGCTGTTGTCTTTCCTTTCTGCATGAGTTTTGCATCCAGTGATTTATCCAGTCTGTTTCTCTCTTATGGAAGAAGTTGTAAGTAGGTACATGGATAACACATGGTGTTACCCAAATGAGTGAGAACCTAGTTCAGCAAAAATGATCTGCCTATAGCTTCATTAGCTACTACTTCACGAAACTACAGGTAGCAAGCATTCAAACATAATCTATATCAGAATTGAGAGTGGGAAAAAATCCATTGTGGGAAACAAGTAAGTTACAATTAATGTTACAGCTGCTGGACTAATTTCCATGTGGGCATAGTCTGCAGTCATACTAGAACCAAAACAGCAAAATGAATCGAGATGAATTGAACAGCTGAGTTGCCATTTTGTTAATTTTATCAGAGGTGGCCAGTGTGGTACATAATTTGGTAATTTGATAATGCATTGTATAAGCAACATATTGCAACTTTTAGCATTGTTCCTGTTCTCACTACTCTGCAATTGATTTTTCACAAAACTTGTAATAACTTTGCATCTCTTTATTCTTCACCCTCCTTCTAATTTGATGGAACTTTGTTAAGAGCTGTGATAAGTTAATTTACATAGGAATCCAAGATCATTGCAATTTATACAGTCTTAGGCCCTGCATTAAAACACAAGCAGCAGAAATTACAAAACAAGTACAAAACAAGTACAGAAAATACAAAGCAGCAGTTAGGTGGCGAAGAAATAGCCAAGATTCTGGCCTAATTTTAGCAGAAAATGCCAATTCACTGAAGTGCCTGCTTTTCAAGAAAGTGTACCACTCTTCCAAAAACTTTACCAAGAGTGAATTTTGAGCTCCAAAGAGAATATTTCTCACCAGGTAGGATATTTGATGTTCTCCAGGTAAGGAGACATTCAGTGACATTCATATAGTTTTTCAAATCTCAGAGTTCATAGACCGTAGGTATCTTTGTCCAGCACTAGTCTCATAATTTGCCAAAGACTGTCTTAAATTTTAATTTTTTACGAATTTGTATCTTCGTGAACTGGGGTTTTCTACCAGGACATGGAAGTTAATTGGCTTTGTCCATCAGAGTAGGCATTTACTAGGATTAATGTTATTTCAGTAAAGATAAAGAAGATTAGAAACAGCATTTAGGATAGCCTTTGTGTAAAAAACATTTCATTATAAATACAATTTCACTCCTGGTGTTTCAGTGCATCATGGGGTCTGCAGAGTGAATGGTATGGGATTCACACTGTCCAACATCATGCAGGTAATGATCGCTTTGTAATTACCAAGACTACCAGTTCCAAGAAGAATTTTGGAAATACTCTTAGGGAGACCTTGAGAAAAAGGTTAGTTATACCTGTTCTTCTCACTCTCAAGTATTGAGAGCACACAACAGATCACATTTGAGATATGGTTATCATATGGGTAAATGGATACGGATAAATAAATAAATACAAGCTGCTTTTTTTTTTTTTTTTTTCCACTCCTGCAGGGTAGCTCAGATTGATGGAGTCTTTTTGTTATCATTTTCATAAATTAATATTTTTTGTGAAAAAGAGGAGGCCAACATTTCCAGCTGGGAGAAAAAAAAAATCTAGGATGAGACTGCAGAGCTACTGAATTGGAATTTATACAATTCTTCATTTTTACATTGTTCTCTGCTTTTTATAGCAATGTCCCAGGATCTTGAAGGGAAGGAGGGAGAAGTAAAAAGGAAATACTGCCTTCTTTGCTCTCTGTATTGCTACTGAATTTAAGTGTTTTATCCTACTTTCTCCCTTCCTTCGCACTGTGAATTTCTTGAGAAATTTTAAGCCAAAATAAATCTTGGCCTCTGTCAGCATTAGGATCCATATAGGTCTGCCAAAAAAAAAAAAATTAAATGAGAGCAGAAGAACATGGTCTCTTTCTATCAGCACTGAGCTCATGGACCGTAATCCCTTATCTTTGGTGATTTTGCAGTAATTCACCTTGACAATTTAACAATTTAGAGCTCAGCTAATCGCAGCAGGATTCATCTGCCCCTGTGTGGGCATCTGAACAGGTCAGGCACTGGTAAGTTTAGGGAGTGAAATTTATGTCTGATTCATCTCATCCAAATGGATGATTATACTGGCTGGGCCAAGCTTGTCCTCAGCTGCATTGGGAGGATGGTGATCACCTCACTTGACTGTGAGGATAGGCAGTTTAGATGTGGACATCTGCATGGTCAACACCTAAAACTCCTAAAACTGTGAGATAAATTTCACTTCTACAGGCTTCCAATTTTTCTGTTTGTCTTTTCTTTGCCCATTATTTTTAATTTCATTCTTCTGTGCATGTTGTCCCATTATCACTTGAAGTTTCTTTTTTCCTTTCTTATATATTGCCTCTTTTTGTAGTTCTTGAACCCTTCACGCATATCCAGTGGAATTCTGAAGATACCGTGTGGCTCATTGTTTCGTTCTGAACCAAGTACCACTAAAACAAGGGAGCATTTGGCTCCTGTCATACTTAATTATAGGCAAGTGGTTTCTGTGTTTAAGATGTGTTGGACTTGCTGAATGAGCTGAGAATTTCCTCAATAATTATATTGTCTATTCTATTCAAAAGTATTGTTTTAGAAAATGAGTATTTTCTTCATGGTGAGTGAGTTTTATACATCTACAAATCAAGGAAGGCTTTATATCTATGCATAGAATGACTTCTAGGTGAATATTTCATCATTTTTCTATCCCAAATGTTACACATAAGTGTTGAAAAGGGATGGTGAAGGAAGGTCACCATAACTCCCCAGAAAAGCTGACTGTTCAAATTAAAAATACCTCTCTGTGTTTCTTTACATGTCTTACTTGTTTGCTGTCTCTAGGTGTAGGCACTAAGCACTACCCTAGGAAAATCTCATATGGAGATATTCAGACTTCATTAGGTGACCTCTGAGCCTTACTGGAATGTGCTGTTTGTTAATTACAAATAAAGAGACTGCTGTTGGCTCCCAGTAGAGCAAATGAGAACTAAGTCTGATTATTTGTAGTGTCATAAATAGCATCCGTTTACTCACTCCTTTCCTGAAAAACATCACGGAATTACCTCATTACAAAAACAGAGATCCATCAGGTGTTAGGAGTTTGGCACAATATTGCATTTCTGACACAGAAAAAATGCAAGTATCTAGAGTGTTGTACTCATTGCAAGCATGGGAATATTGTGCTGATTTCAATGAGCTAGATAGATCTATTAAACAGGAATTGAAAACAGTGTTTGGTTTTTGTGAAAGGCTGCTTGGGGAATATCCAGTAATCAACACTGCTATAGGTAATTAGTGGGTTAACTTTACTAGTACTTAAATGCTTGTTGATCCTCTCACTTTATATCTATGTTTGGCAGTATTAGGAGGACATAAATGAAGATATACTGTAAGCTCTTGCGTTTTTGATAACATAAAAGAAGTGATTAAATGACCCATCCTTGTGAAGAGCAGTGGAAAGCCATAGTCCAGACGTTTCAAGAAGAGTCCTTCTGGCTGGCGTGTTAAGTGCCCATGCCTATGTAGCGTCTCTGTGGCAGCCGAGAAATGCATGCCAAGAAGTCAGTTCACAGTGGTTTATTTAGCTATGACACTGGGAACAATCTGCTTCAGAGCTGTAGTTGCTCGCAAGCCTTTCCTCCCTGAGAAGGAAAAGTGGGGGATGTTGGAAATTCTGTGGAGAACCAGTGGTAATACACAAAGGCAGCCTACCAAGCAATCAAATTTTAGTGAAAGATGCTGATGTACTGGCTATAGGTAGAGCTAAACAGGGTTATTGATTGCTTTGTGCTTAAGATGTATTTTTAAACTGGTTTCCTGCAACTGCATATTTGAAACATTTTCAATCTTGTGTTTCTTGGGTATCAATGCCTACTGTGTCTGTAAAGTGCTATTCTCAGTAACATGTAAGTAATTATACTTGAAATTGGTGCTTGAAAATCATATTTACTTTTATGAAAGTTAGAATATGTTGGTATTAAGCTGCTGATTATATGATTGTGTTGTGTTTTTCCATGGAGTGCTTGGTTCTTCTCCTGCACACAGTGGCTTGATTAGAAGCCTTTTGCAAAAAATGGTTGCTATCTGTCAAAACTACTCTCACATTTACTGCACAGATGTGTAGTGGACAAGGCAGGGAATAGCAGGAGAAGAAAAGATGGTCTAGTAATGACAGTTGGGTGCTGCCCTGGAGGGCTCCAAGTTCACTGAAAATGGCTAACACTTGATAAAGTCATAAGGAACTGAAGAAGAGGACTATACAAGAGCTGTAATAATTCTTGTGTTAATAGCCCCACCACTGGAGCAGCCAGATTATTTTTGTTGTAGAAAACCCTATATTCCTCCACATAAACACAGCGATGCTTCATTCATCAGAAACCTTCTACCATGGGCCCTTTGTTGTTAGATAAATTTATTGGCGTTTTTGTGAATGAATGAGGTAAATCAATTCTTTTATAATTTTCATTTTCTTATCTGAACTACCTCAGGCTATTGAAGCCATCAGAATCAGATTACAGAGTTAGAAAGGTTTCTTGCATTTGTTAGCATGAGAAATAATGCCTTTTCTAGTTCCGTTCTGGAGCTTTCTCCTTAAAAGAAACCTCCACGTTTTGCCAATGGCTCTGGTTCCATAAAATTAATAGAATATTTGACAATTTTCTCAATTTTCTTGTGCTTCCACATTACCTAAGGTAAAATACTAGAATAAAGTAGCAAAGCTATGTCGGAATATTAAGCACAAGTGTTATGCATGCTCTGGAATGGAAAGGAAATGGGGATTTCCTTTCCATGGAAAGGGGGCCAAAGCTGAATGCATCTTTTGGAGCAAGTGGCATTGTTTTTGCCTTCTTTTCCCTTTATAGCTTCCCCCTGTTCCTGCAATTTTGGATTGTGATATGGGAGGGTTATGCCAGTACTTTCTGTGTGGGGTTGTATCTCCTATCTGTGATATTCTGATTACACAAAAGAGAGCCTCTTTCCACAAAGTATTTCCTGTAGAAGAAACAAATTGCAGTCTTATAGACTAACATATCTTGTGCATGAAATTCATTCATTTTCCACTTTAGGAAATGGAAGCATTACAAAACTGTTTTAGAGGGTTTTATGGTGGACTTTTATAGGCTTCTCTATATTGGCTAGTTGTGTACTTCTAAATTAGCAGCACTGATTTTGCATTTTTGTTCCCTTCTGTTCCATTAATCAGAAAAATGTTGCTCATCATTCATCATCTTGGCTTTGACTGATACTTTACATAATAATTCTGGACCTCCATCACTGTGTAATCACTCAGCAACTATTCCAGCTGGACATTCAATAATTGTCTAAGAGGTTTTGTTTATACATGAAGCAGTTTTCTTCCTGAGCATCCAGCTATACAGAACATAAGAATATGGCAGATAATCTTTACTTGATATTTTAATTTGCATTTGGCTGCTTTGCAGCAAACTGAGCTTCTTTTACTAATAGTCCTTCCACTTGTGAATATACAGGTTTTATTTAACTATAGATCACTTAAAGTATTGCTGTGTTTGTGCACTGAGGTTTGAATTTGTCTTCGGGACAGGGAGCTTCCTGCTTTCGACCAATTCTTCAGAGATTGTGTGTCATTATTTTCCAATGCATCAGCCACTCGAGCATGCTGCCACTTCCCAGCATGTTTTCTCAGGTGTATTTGTGTATGGAGTGAGAAAGGGATAGTAGCTATTGGTCCTACTCTTCTGCCTGTCAGTATGAGGGAGCGAGAGAAAAGAAGTATTTTTCTACTCGAACAGGCCTCAGTATCCCTGGGTGTGGGCTGTATGAGTTTGTTTCTGCAGGGAATCCATGTGGAGTCTGAATACTCCAGGCTTCCTGATGAGAGTGAATAACAAGGTGGTGGAGCAAGTTTCTTGTCCTATCCAATCTTTTTTATATTTTTGACTGGACTAGGAGATTTTCAGAATACTTTACAAATGCCAGGAAAAAAAAAAGTCATAAAAATACTAAGAAGAGATAGTTTATTGGAAAAAATAATCATAGAGTGTAGGAGAAACCAGCTATTGATAGTTTTAGAGAATCCACATTCTGGGAAATGAAGTCCTCTGTAATGATGCACTGGTTAGTGTAATCTTTGAAACAATACTTTCCCAGAGGCCTGCTGTGCTTTTAAAAATAACTCTCGGAAAAAATTGATGGCTCTGAAGAGGCTTGTGAACAGAAATTGGAAATATCTCTGTGACTTTCTGACTGCAGTTTATGGAAAATTTTATTCAAATGAAAATATTGATCAAATGACTACACGTTTTTTTAAGTTAGGGCCAAGGGGGATGTTACTTCTACTTAGGTCATTAAAACACAATGCAGCAAATAAATAGGAATAGTTCATACTGTCACTTCAGATGCTATTATTTATCCGTCAGTGTATTGAATGTGGTCAGTGTTTTTGTGCTTAACATATCCTCCCACTTTCCATACAGAAAAGAGATCTTGCTGTTTTCTAGGTGATAGGTCAATCGATGGGAGGCAGCAGAAAGAACCAGACACCAAGGGAAAGAACGGTTGTGTTTACTGTTGATATCAAATAATAGAGAAATTAAAAATGATGAGTTTACTATACACTGGGTTTTGATGACAGAAAAAATAAGCAAGATAATGCACTTAACCATTACTATACGAGAAAGAGAATAGGGATAAAGAAAAAGAGCCCCTGTTGCAGTGAGGATTTGGAGAACTTTCCTGGCAATTGGGAGGTCTTATGTGGTGCGCCCTTCCATAAGTAAGGTCTCCAAAGTTGCTGTAAGAGGCTCCAGCTTTTACAGAACCAAATCTTGCAAAACTTCCATTTGCTTTGTGAGTGGTAACATCTGGTATGACCTACTTTCCGCATCATCTGGGACTGGGACCTGGCCAAAGCCCTGGCTCCAGATGGGAGGGTTCTCTTCAAGGTCAGAAACACTTGCAGGAGATCCTGCAAGTTTTATAAGCCTGAGTGCAGGGTAGTATCAGCAGTCTGGCAGGCCCCTGTGCAGCTTAGCAGAAGCAGTTCTACAGGTGAGTTCTGTGTACTTCTACAAAGGCAGTGCCCTATTCATCTGTAAGTCAATCCTGACTTGGGCCTGTCGTTCGGGCCCTGACTCTTCACTAGGGCTGTGTAGACAAAGTAGACTTAGTATCACACTCATGAACTTCCTGGAGTTTTCTGTTTATTTCTGTTTGAAAGCCCTGCAAAAGCTGGAGTGGCTTGGGAACCACGGATTTTTGGAAATTCATGGTGGATCAAAGGTTACCAATATGATTTTGTTCAACTCTGTATTTATGAAAGTCATGTTAGTCCAGATCTGCATCCATGTGATATGGAATTAGCTGTGCAGCAAGAGATGGTAAGAAATAGGCATACCTGCAACGTAACTGAATTAGTAGGAGAAGGTCAGATGACTTGAACCCTAATAGTTCCTGTTTCTCCTGGTTGGGATTAAAGATTGCAGAGAGTAAAGAGCTCAGTTGTGCATGTAGAGTACTACATATATATACAAGAGGCACATATATATAACAAGTAATGAATATGAGTTAAGTAATGAGTAATTAGCAATAAGCAATTAATATACCATAAACATATGATGTACATTTATACGATGAGTAATTTATATGTTTTTCATGAAGTGTGATTAAACTGTTGTGTTATCATTTTCAGCAGCAGCTGCCATGCCTTTTGAGAAAAGTGATGTTGCCTGTCAAAAGCTTAAGCACTTATTTTCTCATTATGCTTTTCCCTCTTCAGTGATGAGGATGTTTATACATACTGTTTTTGTAGATTTATAACCTCTCATTCTACCCTGTCCCGCTGGATCTTTTGCTTACTTGTGAAATTACTGTTCTCTTTGTGACACAGTGTCACAGCAGTTGCATCATTGATTTTTAACTGAATGCTCATCTCTGCATGGAAGAGATGCTGTTAACCAGGCATTCTTAGTGAGGACCTGTTTATTGGTCTTTGATAGCTCAAATGGGATGATTGGCCATGCGAAAAAGTCTTTTCATTGTTAGTGCCTTTCAGATAGGGCTGGATGATATACCCCTGTCATGCAGAGTAGCTTAAAGTTGAAGAAAGGTACAGTTGTAGTTTTCTGTCTGAAAGACACTGGCAAAAATGGGTTGTCTTTCTTTGAACACACACACACACACTCATGTATATATACATTTTTAAAGCTTTCAGGAGCATTATGCATACCTTGAGCTAAGTATTATTGAATAATTAACTCCTAAATAAGCCCCTCTTTAATATTAGAATGTGATCAAATAACATTTTCTCAGAGTACAAGAATGATGTACTCTTTTTTTTTTTTTTCCTCTCCTTTGTTTACCTGTGTCTGGCTTTCCTTTCAGCTTTCTGGAGGTTATTTTTGGAATGTTGCTGTGTCTGCCAGCTCTGGTAATGGTAAAGATAGGAAACCTTCCTCTATAGTGTTATTATTATTATTACTGCTCTTCACACATGCAATAACCGTTCTTTGCAAAATGCAGGTGAAAAGACAAAATCTTGGTCATTGTTACCCAGGATGTGTCAAACAACAAGTTTTCTTTCATATTGATTAGATTTTCAGTTTTGTCTGCCTGGGCACAAAGTAAATTAGTTCCACAGAAAGACTATTGATTTGACTTACAGTTTGAAGGAATAAAAGTTAAAGCTTTTTTTTTTCTATGTTTTGGCTTGCTAGCTAGCTTTGCACTCTGCAATTGGATATGCCAGCCTTTCAAATGTGAAGTTGCTGCCACCTGGTCTGCTAGAATATAAGCAGACTTCCTAAAATGGAGAAGGATATCTCCTTGGAAAATTGATTTCTTCCACAGCATTTAAATTATTGATCTACAATACTAGTACGTGGGGGAGCAGAGTTACATGCAAGCATCACTTAGCTGCAGTCAGTTAAGCTCTGTAGGCATGAGGTAAGGAACTGCGATTGTCTTGGAATCTCAGAGTGTAGGGTTTAGTAAGAGAGTTGGGTTAATTAATGGTTTATGTATTTAGACACTCTGAGATAGATGCTAAAGGAACAGCTAGAATAGGAAATAAACCCAACAGCAACTTCCCTGCAGCATATATTCCTGCTTGTGGAATAGCTGTTCCTTTCATGCTAAGGAGTGGGATTTTACTGGTTTGAGCCAACACTGCCAGAAAGTCCATTCATAGCTTGGTGATCTGATATTAGGAGGAGGTAGGTTGCCTCCCTCTGCAAACTTTGTGACTTGCCTGATTATTTCGCACTGATCTCCCCATGTACAAAAGTTGCTTTTAAACATGTATTCTAATCATGCAGATGTACAAGAACTGCATTTGCCAATTGCACTCAGGAGGCCACACAAAGCCATTAACTTGCAAGTTAAGTGAGCTTAATTAAGCTATTATAAACTTTTAATGTCAGCCATTATCAAATTAGAGCTTGCCATTCTGTTGGTTGATTTTTAACAGGTGTATGTGAATATTCTTGCACATGAATATGAAGAAACACAATAAATAGTCAAAAATGCTCTTGAAATTATCAAGTGTTTTGTTTGACAGAGAATTGCACAGAGTTTACATGCCAAACCCAGAATCCAAGAATATAATGTTCATTAAAAAAAAAAACAATGACTCTAGCATGTATGGAAAAAAAGTTAACTCACGAACCATTTCAGCAAAAGGAAATTGCCTCTCAAATTTAACAGTGTTTTATGAATTTGTAAATGCACAGGTGTGCTTTTCCACAGGAAATATATTTTCTGTTGGAATTCGAAAATTTTGGACATTTATTTGGTACTCCTGGACATCTCTGAATGTAGGTCACATGGAAATTTTTGTTGTATGCTATTGGATGTGTAGCTACCTTTGACTGAGCCCACTGTGAATCCAGCATTCCAGTAGAAAGTTGGTTCATTTTTTACTAGGCTAACTAGGTCTGTTTTTAACTAGGTCTATTTTTTACTGGGCTAAATCTAACATAGATGAGTGGCACTAAAACCTAATACCTTAATACCATCTATACTTTTCTTATCTGCATTTCCAAATTTCTCTTTTTCATTTGTCTTCTCTGTGAATCTTCTATTTTGGCTCTCCCGGATCACCTCTGTAAATTTACAGTATCTGGTTTGTAGTGTAATAACTCCAAGAAAAGTATTTTGTTGCTGTATTTGCTTCTGTCTCCCTACATCCTGAAAGCTTGTTAACATGCTACTCTTCTGATGATTGTTTTCTATCTTAAGTGTTGTTTTTACTGAGGAAAGCTTCAGTGTTAGGTAGATGTGTCCTGAGACACCTGGTGTCAACACCAGTTGACCAGTTCCAGCAGTGCTACAAATCTCAGAAGCTGAAAGGTAACCATGAAGAGGCAAGTGGTTTTTGTCATCTCATAATGCCTTTATTCGCATGGTGCCCCTTATGTACTCAGATTTCTTAGAAATATATTAGGGTAAAAAAAATCTAGTAAGTTTTTAGTATAGACATGATGATTTCCCCATATTAACCTCTCTAATCCACATGCCAAAGAAGCTTTTTTTCCAGGATGTGTAAACAGCCAATGGATTATATAGAAATGATTTTGCCAGCTTTACCTCTAGTTTCCTCTGGTTGCTGTTATTTAAAAGGACGAAGACATGAGCTACTTTTAAGTACAATGTTACACTTGCAAAAATCGAATATAACATGCATTATCTGTGAAATTCTTTTAAAAATGATCCATTTTGCAAATGAAATAAAAGTGTAAACTGCTGCATAAACCTACTCATGCATAAAATTCCTTTGTACTGATTTTATCTGACACGGCTCTGGATCGAAGGTTTTCTATGCCTAGTACCTGGATTGTTTAACATCTCTTAAGTAGAATTGTGCCGGCATTGAATTATGAGGGACTTGAACCAAACACAGCTAATTTAAATCGCCTTCTTTATTAATATTCAGATGTCTTGGAAGTTTGCCAGAAATCTTCGCTGTGAAGGAAAATGGGATGTAAACATTCTTAGGAGTGTCCACATGGTCTTGGAGGACAGATGGCCCTCTGATTAGCAGAACAGTGAGATTACACTCATGTATTTGGATTCACAGTTGGACTCAAAACACTTCTGGTTCAAGCGTGCAGTGATTATTAACAGAAGCACCAAGAGACCCCGGGTGCCCAGGCTTGCTCCACTCTGCTGCTGATCTGTCAGAGCTTTCCTGCTTTTTGCTTTTCCTGCCTATTGCTGATTTTAACCCTTTTTCTTTTTTAAATGTTATTGTGGGATGTTCAGCTTCCTTCTGCTGTGCCTTTAATGCTTGTCTCTTACTTCCAAAAGCTGATAAGGGGAAGAAATAAAAGGTGGTAACAGGATCAAGGCTACTTATTTCTGCAAAGTGGAGATGGATGCTCAATTAAGAGTTCAGAGGAGGGAAGGGGAAAAGTTGTGAATGTTTACTTTAAAAGCAAAATGAGTCCTGGCATTTTTTTAGTTTTAGAAAAAGAATTATTAAAGGCTATTGAGCTACTGACAGCAAAGTCTCAGTATTACATATTTGAACTGTATGTTAGTATTTTGGCTGAGCTCTTCTCTCTGTTCTCTCTGCCTATATTAGTGGAATATAGTGCCTATAGTGCCTATATTAGTGACAATAGCTTTCTGTTAATGTACTGTACAAAATCAATATCTACATTCCACAAATACTGTCTAACAATTCATTAAAATAGCTGCTTTCCAGTGTTGCTTGTGTCAGTGGACCTATTTCTTGGAATACATTCCCAAAGCTGAAATTCAGCCCTATGTTGATTACCAGTATAAGAGCTGGGCAGTACTTATGTTTTCTCCTAAATGACTACTTCTTCATTGCTGCATATGAAATGGTAAAGCTAATGTTTAGTATTGGCAGGCCATTTTAAATGCAAATACCTTTCAGAAACCTTTTATTGTAAATAAAAGGTGATTATAGCATCACTTTAACAATCAAACCTGTGACATTCTGCTCTAATAGAGCAGGTTTTTTTTTTCAGTTGGCTTCCCAACTCCATGGTAAAGCATAAGATATATTACATTGAGCAATCTGCCAGTTTGGCAGTTTTAGCAAGAAGTAAATACTTATGTGAAATTTTTGACACGATTTGCATATTTGCTTTATTGTCTATGGTAGATGTCAGTGTACTTCACACACCCTTAAATCTGGCTTTGCTTGCAGTAGCAAAAGAGAGCTGGAAGTAGATCTGCTATATATTTTTGGGTTTTTATGTAAATGCAAAAGTTCTCTTGTGTTACAAATTCCTACATAGCAGTTTTTTTGATAAAAAAAAAAACTTGACATCTTGATCTCCTTGAACCTAAATGAACAAACAGGATTTTAAGAATTAAATTGTGTCAGAATAAAATTGGCTTAAAAAATAAAGCCTAGTCTCTCAGACTGTATGTCCTATGCGTGCCTAATCACCTTAAAAAAACATTTTTTAATGATGCTTCCAAAATATCTATATATGCCAACAGTGCAGTTTGTTTGAATAGTTTCTAGGTTGAGGTTACAAGTTACCTTATTTAATGTATCTGTAAATTGAAATACAAGTAGTGATCAAGGCTTGTTTTGCCTACTACTTTAACATTTTCTGAATAGTAGTTCCAAGAAAGTGGAAGGCACCATAGTGGAACAGGTTCTTATTATTTTCATTTGTTCCTAATTTTTTTTCAAAATCCTTTGAAAGTTATTTGTTAAGTTCTTTTTTTTTAGATTTATTTATTTGCTTTTCTCATCATACCAGATACAATAATATTCTCCCTTAATGCCATTTGCCACTCAGCCTGTTTCCCTTCCCTTTATTAGAAATGACTTTCTTTTGTCTTGTCTGACCTTCACTGAAGAAATTGGAATGCTTAAAAAAAATCAGAGAAATCTTCTAAAAAAAATCTTAAAAATCTCTCCTTAAACACTGCCTTTCTCTTATGTCTGCATATTACCTGCGTAATGTAAGCCAAGTGAAAAGTAGACTAAGGCTTCTGATATTTTTAGTTTTTCATTCCTTTGTTTTTTATCCTCACTGTTCAATAGAAGCTTATGTGTTTAATTCATTCATTACTCACTTGCACTCTAATCTGTTGCTTACAAATTTATTACTTGTTTAATACCTGAAACTCTGTAATCTGATTCTTAGTTGAGATGTTTTATATGCTACTGTAACTGAATAATAATTATGATAATGTTGGTTAAGGGTAAGAAGTCTCTTGATACGTCTGGGAACTTTAGAGAAAGTATTTATTTCCTGCATTGTTCTTGTAACTGTCAAGTAAACAGGATTATTTAAGGATATTGTTACATGTTCTAGGGCTAGATACACCATGTGTGCATAATGCTATATGTATTTACATGATACTGTTGATAACAGTACCTTGAGCTCTGGTTGTATGAGGGTTCAGAAAGGTCACCTGGTAGTAGTTTGAAGAGAGGATCCTTTTAAAGACCTTCTGTGCTGAGGAAAGATAAGTTAGCTGGTAGGCATTGGAGCTTCTTTGGGACCTTCTTGTGGGAATAGAAGAAGTATTAGCATAACTTCTTAGTTACTGCTGTTGTGTTTTCTCTATTTCTGTAGTGATAGCAGCCTTATGCCAGAAGAAGTGTGAATGACATGTAAGCGGAGAGCTAGCAAATTAAAAAGTTGTGCACTTTCTGGATTCTCAAACATACAAATCACTTTGCTCACCATTTGCTATTCTGAGTCCTGTGATGGTAAATTGTCACTTTGTCAAAACAGACATCATTACAAAAGGGTCTCACTGAGATGAAGGCTCATACTGTTGTGCTGCTGAAGCCAGGGCTGCATTTTTGCCTCCTTTACAAAGCATGAGACTCACAGCATTAAGAGTATTTATTAATAGTATAATGAGTAGGGCAACAACATAATCAAGTGGAAGTGACTAGAGCACTGTATAAAGATCTGTTTGCACTATTTGTCCAGTAAATGATTAGAAAAGGTATTTTCTTTGAAGGTTTACTATGTTCATCATTTTGCAAAGCCAATAAGGATAATACTGAACTTCAGTACCAACAAGATAGTCTCAGTTCTCAGTGTCATTGGAGACAAAAGCTATCAATGACAACATCTGTATTTTTTTCAGCTGTGATACAACTGACTGAAAAAAAGTTTCTGTATGCTTCACTGTGGTTTTATATTCTGTTTCTATTCAGGTGTTTTTAAAGCTTAAAGAACGAAATACATCATAGTTGAATTGTCACTGAAGTTGTAGTTAGCATGTTTGATGACTTCTTGTCAGTACTGAGTACCCAAGAGATGTGTAAGAGCTTATCCCTTGTTTCCACTAGAATCAGGCAGGAATCAGCACTCTGATGTAATGAAATTTTGACCTTAGATATCTGACAGGGAGAAGGTGCACCTACACATACTCTGCAAAGGATATGCGAGATTGGAAAATCTCTTTACCCATCTGACAGAAAATCGATTACTTTTAATTTATTAGGATGAATGCCTTCAATTTAGGTAGCCTAGCTTTTCTTTGGGGTTAAATTTAGGGAAAAGCAGTGAACATAAGTAGCCACTGTCAAAAGTTATTAAGTTAAAAAATTATGAGAGAACTTCAAAAAGTTATTATCTTCTATATATGATGGGCATCTTCTTTGCTGAAGACAGGAAGCACAATATCCAGCAGTGGCAAGGATACTGTCTTGGCATGCTTGTTCCCTTCCAGAGCTATCCCAGGATGAGTTTAGTTCTGGTGAGGATTTAGAGGAGCTTCAAGGGTGGTCTGTCTTGGTATGCTTTAAGAGTAGCATGGGACTTAATGCATAGCTTTGCATAACTGGGAGTTTGTCCGGACAGTTTGTTGGAAATGCCAAAGATGTTCAGGCAGTTGGGACCTGCTGTTTTCTTTCCTGGTGCCTGGCAAAAGCTTGCCACACCTGCGATCCCTAGACAAAATGGTGCTACTGCAAAAGGAGGCTCAGGTCAAAGGCATACCAACATCCTCAGGTGCAGGACACAATCAGAGGCCTGTCTAAGGAGTTGTACGTAGAGTAAATAAACACTTTTGCAGTTTAATGATGCTTTCCAACTGTAATCTATCTCCAATTTGTTGCACGAGAATTTTCTCCACATAGAGTTTTCTAAATGCCACTCTGTGCAGTGTGCTTTGCAAAACCTAAAGGATTTGATTTGTGAATATGTATAAAGAATGAGCCTTTCCAGGGTATATTTCAAAGCAAGTGAAGGCCATTTCCTTGGGGTTCTGTTGTTATTTTTTTCCAATAACAAATGAGGGAGAGTTGAACAAATTAACCTTTTCTGGCCCTGTGCTTCTTTGGAGTCTATGGTGTGTGACTTGGTGTCATTCACATGCTTTTGAGTAAGATGTGTTGTCTTGCCGTCTGTCCTGTTTGACCAGCTATAGGCATAATTAGCTTAACAGAGGAAACTGAAACTAATATATTATTTTTCTGTAGTTGGAACTGAACTGCTGGGATCTGCTCAGGCTCTCTCAGATTGGTGGAAACAAATTGGAATTTAAATTAAAAAGAACTTCTGTATTTTCTGCATGGCTTCTGGAGTTGTGTGTGAAATAAAGTATCAAAGTTCTCTGAATTTGTGTATTTGGCTTTTATTAAAAAAAAAACTTTAAAAACTTTTTTTTTTCAACCCTTTTTTTCTTTCTGGTACGAGCAAGGACATGTAAGCATATTTTGTGTTTCTATGATTTGTATTTTGTCTCTGTAATACTTTACATGCCTAATCATATTTAAAGGTAGCTCATTGCTGTTGTGAGCTTTGGGTCATTTTTACTGCAACCCTTTATTTTATTTTTGATGATCTTTTGTTAATTCCATACAAACCTTTAAGAAAAGACTGCCTTAGAAGCAGTTATTCTCAGTTACCTGTTTTTGTGCTCTTTCCGTTGGCTCATGAAGAAACTGAAGCAAACCCTGAAAAACAAACAGAAATGGATGTTCAGGGAGAAGATAGTTCTCTGGATCAGTTGTAATAGTTGGAATTAAATCCTGGCTCCCTTTAAGTCAGGGCAATTTTGCTGTTGACCTTGTACTGAATTTCTAACAATGTTCCAGCAGCATATTATGCAAAAGCAGGGGTTGATTATAGTGATTTGGTCAAAATCCTTGCCCATTGCCATAGCCATTCAGTTTCAGAGGGCTGAAATACCCATTTTTAATCTCTTCCTGAGCAGATGTGCTGTATATCATTGGTATCATGCTATAAATTAGAAATTATTTTTTTCCTAGCTCCTATGGAGTGATTCCCATAAATATCCATCTCAGGGGAAGTATATACGTTAGTTAATTAAAGACAGTGATATGATTAGAGATCATTGCATAAGAAAGCACTAAACATAATAAAAACAAATGCTGTCTCACATTTGGAAACCACCTGCTTTTAATTTTTTCATACTGGTACTGAGGGGACTGGTAAGAAACCAGGGATCCAATCCAAACAATCCTCTCATGATATGAAAAAGTTCAGATTGGATATTCTAGTTATGATCTGTGTGATTAAAATCTGCTACAACCTCTTTTTGGGATAGTATAGAAATTTAAGGAGGAGAAATAGAGAGGAAATGAACAGAAAGATGAATACATTCCGAGCTTGCCTCACTCCCCTAAGTCTTTTGATTTCAGCTTATTTGGTAGGTGCTCACCGTAATGTCTGGCTGCAGAAATTACACCGTCAAGAAAATACTGCTTTAATTATTGCTCTATAGATAGGCTTTTGGTCAGCAGAAGATCTGCCAGCTTCATATACTTGCTGTATATTTTGTACAGAGGAAATTTAGGTTGTGTTTTGCTTTCTCCATACAGTGAAGATTGAAAGAACAAACTTAATTAATGAACTCATAAGCCAGACTGACTTTATAAGAGTATTAGTGTTGCTCTGCTATGTATAAATCAGGATGCATGTGTTTTCTATACCAAAGTTAATTTTCTTTGCACTATTGCACCATCTCTAATTAAACTGTAAGTCTGAAAACACTTTTCTTTTGCTAGAGTTGCACTCTTTAAAATAAGCCTTCATTATAAAAGGACATGCTTATAGATTTTTTTTGTCTGTGAGAACTTAAATTTTATTTGTATCTTCTTTGAAGTATTACAAAAAATGCATTCGATTCAGCATTGAGGTTCCTTTAGAACATACGCTGTTAAAAATGTAGCTTGAAAAAAAAAAGCATGGAAAGAATCATGATAGATCTCTCCCTTTCCGCCTTGCTTGGTATCCCCAGCCAACATATTTTTCTTTTAACTCTGAAACTCATTAGCAGAGTTAAATATATAATCTACCCACATCTGCAGATCTTTAGTACCCTCATTCCAGTTTTGGACAAAAAATTGCATTAAAAAACAAATCACATTTCTGTAATGTTTGAGACGATTTATCTCATGTTGCTCCTATTACCACCTGGCTCCAAAAGAAAACCCCAGATGGCTTGTGAGCCTTTTTGTGCTTGAGAATATTCTGTACTTGCAGAAGCATTCAATAACTCTTTAGTTATTGTAAACTAATTATCATAATTACACTGATAATTGGACAACAAATTGTCAGTTAACAGCATGTCCTCAATCTATTTCTGTCCAACTAAGCAAGCTCAATTCACTGGATCTTTCTCAAGGGGCGTATTTGCTAAATTTACATCACTCTTGTTGTTCCTTGCTGCTTTCTAACAGAGTCCTTGACAGATCTGAGTGGGGCAAAAAGACTGTTTCTGGTGTCCTGGAGCTTTTGCACTGTTTATACCTCCCCAAATTCAAAATCACATATTCTAACTGATATTAAGCTTTGGGATTTTGTTTCTGCAGAGCTGAACTTGTGTTTCCTGTAGGTATATAATTGGTTATCCCTGCCTATGTTGAAAATTTGGCATTTATCCCTTTGTATTATGTCTCAATCTCTAAGACCATTTCCCCAATTGTCCAAGGTCATTTTGATTTTCAGTTTTGTCCTTCAGCAAATTCCAGCTTGGATGATTGGGAATACAGTCTTGGAGTACAATTTTTCAATAAGTTTGTGTCTTTCCTATTTTCTCTAGACCTTGTTTTCTAAGCTTATTTATGAGAAAGTCATTTATAATAGTATCAAAAGCCTTATTAAAGTCAGTAAATATAATATTAGGTTAAAATATACTGTTTTCTTCTGCCCACAAGGTCTGTTTGTCTGTGTTAGAAAAAAATTCTGGTTGAACATGATTTATTCCTGACAAACCAGTGCTGAGTTAACTGTTTACTGTCTACATGGTTCTAAGTAACTTATTTCTTTCTTTCTTTTTTTTTTTTTTTTCTGAAATTGAAACCAAGCTTACCTTCCTAGTCTCTTTTTAGCTAGCTTTGTTTGCTGGAGCCATCTTGAAATACAAACTGAAATATGGTGCTTTCCCAGTCTTTTACAGAAGCTCACTGCATTGTTTGTGAGAGCCTCCTGGGACAGACCAGATGCTGTACTCTTTCAGGTACTTTCTCAGTATGTCCCATAGAAAGAGGGGGGGGGGTGTCTCTTAGACCCCTTGTTTTATCTTTACCATCTTCTTCATTTATCATTTCTTAAGTGTTTGCAGTCCTGTGGGGTTGCCTACACCCATGTATGCCTAGGCCTTCCCTTCCCTACGCCATTTAATTTTACAGGCTGATAATTACCTTAACAGAATATTTACAAGAGAAGTGAGTATAGCCCAACGAGCAGAGTGGATTTTAAAGCTCCTCTATGTCTCATCTGTAAGCAGCAGAGATATGGCTATGTGGGAGAAATGAAACAGTGTACTGGTGAAGCAAGTTGAAAGTTAACTGCTTCCAATTTTTGTAACAGAATATTTACTAATTTCTTCTGTGCACTAATCAGGTAAGTTGCCTTTTGTTCTGTGTA
>NW_010577106.1:296093-380325 GCF_000705375.1 Tinamus guttatus | reverse complement strand
GATGATTACCCATGGCATTTTTTCAGTTAGCTTTATTTTCTAATAAGAGGATATACAGATCCTGTCACCAGTTTTAAATCTGCTCTCAAAATGTAGTTAAAAAGTAATTGTTAAGCTTGGGATTGTGCCCCTCCTTTGGGTGTGCTGCGAGGAGAAAATGCTGCTCTGTCTTCACCAGCCTGATGTGACGCAGGAGGAAATGGGAAAATGGTTGAATAGCACCGGGCAGGACAACTTCCTTTGCAGCACTCTGCGTGGAGATGTTGTTATTACTACTTTCTATCACTTGCTCTGTTGGTGGTCCATGTGACAAAATAATTTTGATTTTTGATTTTGACATGGGAAGTAATGTTTAGCTTGTCAGAATGAAGTTATTTAATGTTACCTATATTTTTTTAGAGTGAAGTGTTGTAGTAAGAGCCTTTCAGTGTTTTGTGAAATTGTTGATTAAAGTGATTTCCTTATATGTGAATGTGGAGCATGGCAAACACAATAGTTTTATTTTAGAAAAAAACAATGCAATGCACAAACTTCTCCTACTGATATACTCGACTGTTTTGTGCTTCTCCTATAAAAATACTACAAAAGGCAAATGTTTGTCCAGGAGAGTGTGAGTAGTAAGAGAAAGTACAATGAATATTTATGTAGGTGTGTTAGGCCTAATAGAAGCAAAATGTTCAAGGTGTCACCTTGCTGTGCTTTGGTGGTCTCATCGGACTCTGGGGAAGGAGAAGCAGGCAGCCGGGTAGGGCAGAAGGTGGATAGTAACAGCAAAATTCTCATGATTTAATGCTTTCTTTGGCTTGAAAATCCGATCTGATAGCTACCAGATGGTAATGGATGGAAATATGCGTAGTTACATTGTAGGAGCAACAGCTCCTGTCCTTCTGAGACCTTGCAGCAGTAACTCTGCACTGTCAGTGCTATCCTCACAGTTGTCCTGGCTCCGGCCCATCTGCCCTGGCTGGAGCTGCCTAGCGGACTCACCAGCTGCCTCCTTGGGGTGCTGAGCCTACCCACATGTGCTATCCTGCCTCATCAAATCCTATTGTTTGTGTGTTTCAGTCAATAAATACCCTTTAAAGCTATTTATATCCTGCTTGCAGAGTCCTGACTGAAGGTGCTTCAATGAGGTGGCTTAAAAAGAGAGTAGTGGAACTGAAGAAGAGCAGCAGGGCCCCAGTCAGTTGTCCCACACTGCTTAGAAACCTTGAGCTGGATCTTTTGGGAGTGATATGAATGAGCGAAACCAATGATGAAAACTTATCACTGCTTTAGATTTCAGTCACTGGACATAAATAAAAATTTTTGAGTATCATGTCCAGAAATAGAACATGAGAAAACTTATTTAAATAGCCCATTTTTCTTCTATCTTGATGAAACTTGTGCAGACTTTTAGTGGTTTGTTTTACTATATATAATTTAATTATAACAATTCTAAATTACACTTGACAATTAAAAATGGGAACATCTGTGAAAATGTCATTTATCATTCAAATTTCAAATTGCTCACATTGAATACTATGGTTTTCAGAGGCAAGACTAGGTAAGAACAAGAAAAGATCTCATGGCTTGTTTTTCAGCCCTTTGTTTTCCTAAAATATTCATATGAGGCCTATGTAAAGCAGTGTAGAAGAAATACTATTGGTATATCTTGCTGGTAGGATGATCCTGTCTAATATTAACATGGCGGTGTAGGTAATGCTCTGTTTTAATTAACGTAAGCTTCTCTGTGTGTTTTTCAGTGCACATCAAAAGATATCAAAAAGATACTACTTCTGGAAACAAGACTGTTTTTTTTTTTTTTTAGTTTGTATTTGTACATATACTACTGTTTAAATGTTATTGAAATACATAGAAAAATGCAGCTTAGAGGTGGTCCTGTAGTCTGACCTGCTATTCAAAGTAGATCTACCTTTAAAGTCATACTGGGTTATGCAATGTGTTGTTTGGTCAAGTTTTGAGTATCGCAAGGAAGGCCATTGCAGTTATTTCTCTGGGCAGATTTTTCCAGTGCTTAATCATGACCAATGCACTGCAGACAGTATTGTAAGTTGATATTTGTTGATTCAATCTATATTAATATGTAAGTATTTTTACAAATTAAGTGCTGTGCTCCTAGTTCCTAGTTGTTAGTTAGAACTATGGAACGCCTTTAATATGAATTAATTTCTTAAAACGCCAAGCTTCCAGGCAAATAATATTTAATTTATTTTGTAATAGTCTATGAAGTAAGGACCTCTGTCCCCCTTTCTAGTATTTTCCTCTGGGCAGATAGGTAAGGAAACATTTTAATCAAATTACAATAGCAAGAGAATGTATCCAAATGCATTTTAAAATGGAGCTAGGAGTGCGAATATTTTAAATTGCAAAATTCTGAGTGATGCCACAGAACCGGTACCTCCTGAAAACATAAGCCCATTTCCTCATGCTGTTATGTGGCACACTGCATGGCTCTAAATTGTTGTTCCTGCACCAGCCTGAAGGTTTCCTCTAACACTGCATTAACATTAGTTCTTTTTAAATATAGATACCCTTAGAGTGGGATATGTAGTATTTCCTGTGCATTTTTATTCTTCATCCATCTTCTTGTAGCTATTCACCCCTACTCTACTGGAACACATCATTTCATCATCAGCATCACTCTCCTTCTTGTCACACTGTGCCTCCTGTGTTCCTAAGGCAAGACAGCAATCACCATCATGAATACCCTGACTTACTAGTGTTTTACCAGAAGTGAAGAGTTCGCTTAAAGCCTTCAGGTGGTCAGGATTTCCCTCTGACCTTCCTCAGTGTGTCTACCTCTTGTTAGTACCAAAGCAAGCACCTTGATCAGGAATGAACATCCTCAGATCCAGAACATTCACTGGGGCCAAGGCCAATGCTGATTTTTCCATTGACTGAGATACCAACTCACTCAGATGTCAGTGGGCTCCAGCTGATCTCCTGAGTGCTCTGATTGCACAACACATATCAGATAATCTGGTGATGACTGTCAGAGAAGCCTGTTCACAGTTAAGGTAGAAAATGGTCAATGCAATGGACACTGTGTACACACTGTGAATTTGTGTTCAAAGTCAGGATAATGGACAATCTTGTCAGAAAAGCTGAAGGTCCAGGAACGTACTGGAAATGTATCAAGGTAAGGTCTTTCCAGTCATTTGCTATTTCTCTAATCTCTAATGTGCTTCCTCTCAAGTTGCAGGGGAGGTGGTTGCTGGTGTGCCATGACTATTTGCAAATTCAATATTCAGCATAGAGTGACAAGGAGAAGGATAATACTAGTGAACATGGAAATGGATGTGTTTTTACTGGTTGTGCTCTTAAAATCCCATAAATTAGCACTTGTGGATTTCTCTTTCAAATTTGATTAAAATAAATGGAGCACATGCAATTGGAAACTACTCTGCCACTTATTGAACTTTTACGGACATAAAAGCACCTGTTTGTGAATAAACATGAATTAATCATAACACAGTGCTGGGATGTGATGACTTTATCTTTGTACTCTCTATCATCTCTTGTGTTTTCTATACTTACGTCTATAGTCTTTCTGATATACCCAGCTAGAAACTGGGTCTGTCCCTTCTCCAGGTAACCACAGTGATGTAATATCAAATAAAAAGTCTAGAGCTTTCATTCAGTACTAGCAGTTAGAAAGTTAGGTTTCATTGCCTTGTAAAGAGTTCGTTGAAGATACTGGATTGCATGTTAATGACTCTTAATAGTAGACCATGGCACTACTTGTGACTTCATTATTGTTCTTTCCGTGGGAAGTATTAGCTGCTTCATGGCTGAAACAGTTGTATGACAATTATTTCTGTCTTTTTGGTATAGAACCAGAAAAAAAAGTAGTAGTAATGCTTATCATTTTCTAAATCTTATAAATATATTGCAGATTTTTAGATGTGTTATTTCTAAATGTGAGCCTTGTTTTGTGCCCTTTTTTTTTGCCCCTGCTGTGGTGGGCGGAAAAGACTGTGGAGTTGCAGAAGCAGCAAAGAGTAAACTGCTGCCACAAGAGTTTCTGCAAGTTTTAACCAAGAGCACCTCTGCATGGAGGAGATTTCCACAGACTGTCCAGTGGGCTATTCTGCAGTCTGAGACTTTTGCTGGAAACTATGAAGGCAACTTCTTCCCCCTTCTCCCCTTTCCCCCTGCTGCCCTTTGTTTTAATAGTTGGTCCTTACCCCCCTGCTGGGTTTTGCATTCCCCATTTATGGTAGCCTGAACTGTGTTCCCTCTGAGGGAGGGAGGTCACCCTTGGCTCTGGCTGTTCAGCTCAGGACCCTCTGCTGTTGGAGCAGGACATACAGACATGGGTGTGGAGGAAAAACAGACAAATGAGAATTGATTTTCTTTCAGTCTTTGCAGCATACTGTGCTTGGTATTTACTGCAGCAGCAGCAAATGAGCAGCTGCATCTTAGAAATGATCATAGCATTTATAACAAAAATGGATTTACATGTCTTTTTCTGTATGGTGATGTTATGCCTTGGGGTGATTCAAAGGGTGATGATATCATATCAAATGAGTCGTCTCTTTTCATGAATAAATCAAATATTTAATTCCTTAACACATACCCGCTTTATTTCAGAGCAGTAGTAGACCTGCAAGGCTGTAATAGGTACTGTTACAAAACAAAAATTAGAAGAAAACCTTCCACAGAAACAAGCTAGTTTGTCTCCTGTGTACTTCTGTTATGAAATTAGTGAAGTTATTGTTTTAACATAGACAATGACAATAGGAAAGGATTTTGTTTGCTAAATAGAAAGGCAGATGGAATGCGAGAGGCAGCCTTGGTGCCATTCATAGAAATTATGAAAATACTGTATTCTCAGGAGGCTAGCTGAGCATAAAATGCTGAACAGCAAATGGTGAGTTCCCCACTGCAGTTGAAAGCAAATCTATAAATAGCACAGGAAAGGAATAACCCTCTAGCTAGCGAACAAGAGAGCAAGAAATTCCTTCCTTTGACCTGCTTTGCATACTAATGAAGACATAAAGTAGAGGGGCGGGAGCAGAAAGGAAGAAAGAAAGAAAGAAAAATGGCTGTAGATTGCTTGTTTACTGGATTATAGAGATGCCATGTGCTTGCTAGTTCATTTAAGTGTATTTTTCTCACCACTGAAGGAGAAAAAAGTAATAGAATCTGTTTTTCAGAAGATGGCTTATTTGTGGAACTGTGTGACAGAGAGAATGACTTGTGGCATTTTCCTTCCAAAGTATGCCTTTTATTGTGACTAATGCAAGCAGCCTGCGGGATATATAAAGCAGAAAAGGATCTGTGAAGGAGGAATTTTATTATAGAAGAACATGTTTGGTCTTTTGTGGTGAAATCAGATGCCTCCTGTCATTCTAGCATTGGAGGTTGTGAATAGCTCATTGTTCGTCCTGTCTGTGCTACTGCAGTGATCCTGTGTCATCTTTTGTCCCCATTCTGTCTGCTAACAATTATTTACCCAGTTGTAAAAGTGAAAACCTTTTCATTTGGTACCTAGCAGGAATTATATCACAACTACCAATATTTGTAGAGGATTGACAATAGACAGATGGAAGGACACACGTCGTATTTTGGTAGCTCGGTGCAAGAATGTGTGTGTGAAACAAATGAGCACCAGTTAATTTAAATATGTCCTGCATTCCTTGAAATATTCCACTAATCAAAATCAAAGTCCTACTCTCCAATTTTATTTTTTGTTTGCTTGTTCTTTATATATTGTCCCCCCATTTCTACAGCTTGCATAATTTCATTTGCATGCTCAGCTCATCTGCTGTCTGATAAATCCAAATAAAAGGGGTTAAATTTAGGTGACCAACATTTTTAATTTACAAATCATGTACCCCAATCCCTGTAAGGCTGAAAGTCTTAAAACATGAACCATAAACCTGTGAAAGCAAGCGAAAGCTCCAAGGGTATCAGCATAGGTGATGACAGTATGTTCTTTGGAGTTGCACAGTTTCAGCATGAGCCTGGCTTAGTCAAAGAGTTAGAAGCATCTTTGCTGTGTCAATTTTAGCAGTTTTGGGAATTTGGATTTTGCTGCCAGTGAGGTCTTGCCTTTAGTCATGTGAGCTGAGCACCTGTTATTATTCTGTCATGATAAGATGATTTAGTCTTGAAAATGTTCATTGGCATAAACTGAGACGTATATCCCCAATTTGTGGCCTAGAAATTTATGCCAGAGAAAATGTCCGAGTTATCTCTAATTTCCAAGGATGATTCTTGGTTTCTATACTACCTGTTAGGAGGGAGTTAATTCATTTTTATTGTAGATCTTACAAAAATAATCTAGCTTAGTAAAATTAAATGAAAAGCTATTTTGAAAGAATACAATTTCCAATCTCCTATGCCTTTGGGAATATCCAGTAGAGAAAGTTGTGTTGGACAAAATACATTTGGACAAAAATACTATTCTGCTTAATTTTGTGCATCACAATTTTTATGGTGAAACATGTAAAATATTAAAGAAATAACTAAGTAGATATGAGGAATAATAAACAAGTTAAAGGTTTGGGCTGTAGTTTGCTCTTAACCTGTGTACCATGTCTATCTTGTACAGTTGAGACATCTATTAGTATTCAGGGAAGGCAGGACTGAGCTGTAATATTTCAGCAGTTATACATACTTAAGTCAAGCTGATTCTCAGATGGTCAGATACTAATTTTGTGGTGAATATTTTTTAGTATTGGAAAAACAAACAGAAATGGAGGCGACTTTGTGTGATTTTAGCTCTGTTTTGACTTGCTCCTATAATCCATATAAACTGAGTAGTCCTAAAAAATAAAGGAGATTTCTCTTTTGGCTGCCTGAAGTTTTGGGTGAAGCTTTCAAGTACAGGGAAAATGATTATGCAGTGTGATCGTTTTCACCGCTTTAAAACCAAAACCCAGAGAAAACTCCCAGTTAGGTAGTGGTTGTAATGTTAAAAGCAGTCTTTCTTCGTTTTGCTGGTGAATTGCTTCCTTTGTGCTCCTGAAGCCTCTGCTCTGATTCTTATTGACAGCCATGACATCTTCTGAGGGACTCTGTGCCTGCCAACTGTACCTTGCTGTGCTCAGCAAGCAGATCACTCCCGAGTGCAACTCATCTTTCTGATATTTTCCCCTAGGCTTATAGTTCTCGTATACACAATCAGCAGGACCTCAGGGCAAAATGTTTATTTGAAGTGGCTGGCTAAACATCATCAAAGCACGCTTTGGTTATTAGTCTTGATTGAATTTTTATATTATAAATTATTCAGTTATCAAAAAGAGGAACTGTAGTGGCAGAAGTGCATGCTACTTCATTAAAAAGTGAATGTAATAATAAGTGTATAAACAAGGAAAAGTTGTAATTGATTGGGCTTTCCTGAGATACGTGTACGCCTTCATCGATGGCTGGGGCAGCAGCAAAATGGAGAGAGCACTTGTCTGCAGAGGCACTGATGCTTCTGCTTTTCAAACACCATCCTCCATCATGGTGTGTGTTTGCATGTAAATGACATTAATCCAGGAGTGTTTCTCTCCCCAGTAGCGGCTACAAAAGAAACTATTTGTGAAGTCTGCAAGTACTCAGAAATGAGGTGTCCTCTCCAAAAAATACCTATCACCAGGATGTAACTTAGGCCAAACTTTTTTACAGAAATTAAAAAAAAAAAAAAGTCTGCATTATGTTGTTAAATTATTGTCCGCACTTTTTTTTTGAATTGTCATATATTAAGCTGCAAACTGGTTATTGTGAAGAAATAGCTATAATGAGCACTCATAAGATCAAGACTTTTGTGATTGAATTCTTTTGGGCATTTTATATGGCAGTAAGATAGAAGCAAAATTTAATTGCTTTACTATATAGCTTTACATTTTACCCACTAAAGATAAAGATAAGTATCAAAGATATAGAAGCTATAGAAATTAATAAAGAATTTCCTCATTAACAGAGAGATTAGCTGACTATATACTGAGAGTATACAGAGAGAGGCAGTGTTGTAATGTGTTACAGTAATGGACTGTAAATTAGTCCATTGGAAAATCAAAATGGTACTTTGACTAGGAACCCTGAGGCTGGGAATTCCTCATGCAGATGAGTATGGCTTGAATTTATTTTTTCTATAAATGTTTTTGAAGCCTCATGTCATGTACAGTTTGGAATTTCCATCCTTATGTCTTTTAACAACAAAGGTTTTACAAAGATAGGTGTTGTCAAAGCCAGAGGGGTGTTCTTCCAGCATTTTCTTGTGTGTCACCAGTGCACTGCTTACCATTCACTACATTGGAATACCTAGTCTGTGTAGGAACACAGAGGGAAAATCAAAAACAAGTGAGCGCGATTCTCAACTTAAAAGGGGGAAATAAGAAGTGACTCAATTGTCATCTTCCATTCTTTTTGTTACATTGATTGGCATTGGTCTTCCAGCTTTTAGTTAAGTACGTAAAACCCCTGTTAATTCCGGGGAAATGAAGGAAAGAGCGGATAATGCATTAGGTAAGTAGGAAGACAGATTATTTCTACAGATTTCCTGGGTGACTTGGGGACTTCCATAGGCTTCTTCTGCGTTGTTACTTAGAAATTTAAAATCCCACCACACTTTTTCAGCCTGCTTTAGTACCCACACTGGCAGAAATCTTCACCTAAGGAGTAACTTGAGATGTTTAATAGATTGGCATTTGGGATCTTTAGTTGGGAGTTGCTAGATAATGAGAAATTGGCCTTATGCTATTGTGAGCAGACAGAAGAAAGATGGTTCAAGATTGCTGTTTTAGGTGATGTCCTGCCTGGGAATATGACTTAGTGCTCTTACAGGTAAAAGGATAGTGGTGAGCCTTCCTGAGGAGGAAGGGAGATGATATTTTGGTGCCAGAAAGTGCCAGTCTTTCATATTTGTTTAGCAGTTATAGAAAGGCTTAGTGACCTTGAGTGAGAAATGAGAGATTGAACAATGAAAGGAACATTTAAAAAGCTCCTCTAGTGCTTCTCCTATACTTTTGTCTGGCAAGTGTGCAAAAAGTTTTTGTCCTGTTCCCCACCTGTGCAAGTTAAGCAGCAATGAAGATGTCTAGCAGCTTTCTCTGGGGCAGACCCCTGTGTTAGTCCCTTAATTCTGCACTTGGGGAAAGTGGAAGCAGTGTGTCTGTGTATGTTTGTTCCTCAAGTCTGGGGCTTGGGAACACAAGAGCATGCTGTGTGTAAGATGCCGTGCGTAAGGGATGCTGTGGTTATTGCCTGCAGAGGTACTGCGGAGGAATGAGGCACTGTGGTGACAGCAGGTGTAGTTCTCTCTCTGTTAAGGCTCCTTGGCTTGCTTGGCTTGGCAGCTGGGTGCTGTAAGGTTCTGCAAACAGCTGAGGGGACCTGGCCCTTCTTCTCAGCTCCCCTGGCCGACACAGGCATAGAGGAGGCACTAATGGAGATTTTAGCTTAATCCACACTGTAGGCAGCGGTATTTGGGAACAGCAAGCCACGAGTTTTATTCCCAGTAATGATCCTACAGCCAGAGCAGAACAGATGGTGGCTGTGAAGCCTTAAACAGGCACAGCATAATTAACTACTCCTTTTAATTATTTTTTTTTTCTATATACTCAACAGGACAGTACTGCATTCTTGTACTTAATGAAAGCTTTCTTTCCATGTAGCAAAGACTGTTTGTGTCTGCTTGAAAGCATATTCCTGTAAGCGGTTTGGTTCTGAAGTTATATTCTGGAGAACAGAATATGCATTGGGGCTGAGGTGGTCACAGACTTGTTAGGTCAGCTTCATAAGTTTGGAGGACAGTTTTATCAGCAGTAAATGGCCTTGGATTTGGCCGGAAAGTGGTCTCTCTATCCTATGAGCCTCATTCATCACTTTTAAGTGAAAAATTCATGTTTTTTTCCTGCCATCAGTAGTGATCAGTGTTTTGTACCTCTTTTCCCAGAATAAACAATGCAGAGGAGAACAGAATAAGATTTGAAATCTTGGCAGAAACCATCTGACCATCTCAAACTTCATTTAATTACCTGCTGAGTTAATGTGGTCATTGGGCAATTTGGACATATTGATTCAATTCTGAATTCCTCATACATTTTCAGAGTGCACAGTTGAACCTGTTACAGATAAATATTCCTTTTAGTTTCTTCCCTCTTTATACAGATAATCTGCAATAGCGTTTCTTCACAAGTCTGCCTGCCTTAACATGAATTGTCTATAGCTTATTCTAAAAATAGCAAGGCTTCAAGAAGCCAGGAGTAGACCTGTGCAAATGTAAAATAAAGTCCAGGGAAAATATTAATAGACAAACATGATCCTTACAGGTGCTTTTCTTTTCCTTTTCCTTTTTTCTTTCTTGAGTTATTTATTTATTTATTTATTGCTAAAAACTAGTAAAGTGTTCTCTGCCATTCAATTATATTGAATAATTGTATCTTATCAACTTATCAATAACTTAACTTGAATAACTATATCTTACCAACATGTAAATATACCTGAGGGGAGAATATAAAGAGGATGGGGCCAAACTCTTCTTTCTGGTGGCCAGTGACAGGACAAGAGGTAATGTGTGCAGATTGAAACCCAGGAAATATTGTCTCCATATGGGGAAGAACTTATTCCAGTTCTTATTATCCAGTTCTGGGCCCCACAGTACAAGAGGGATGTGGAGCTGCTGGAGAGAGTCCAGCGCAGGGCCACAAGGATGATCAGGGGCCTGGAACATCTGCCCTATGAGGAGAGACTGAGGGAGCTGGGCCTGTTCAGCCTGGAGAAGAGAAGGCTGAGAGGGGACCTGATCAGTGCCTATAAGTACCTCAAGGGAGGCAGTGAGGAGGATGGTGCTGGTCTCTTTTCAGTGGTGGCCAGCAACAGAACTAGAGGAAACGGCCGGAAACTGAAGCATCAAAAGTTCCACAGGAACTTAAGGAAAAATTTCTTAACAGTGAGGGTGACAGAGCCCTGGAACGACTGCCCAGAGAGGTTGTGGAGTCTCCTTCTCTGGAGATCTTCAAAACCCACTTGGATGCCACCCTGTGCCCCGTGCTCTAGGTGACCCTGCTAGAGCAGGGGGGTTGGACTAGATGATCTCTAGAGGTCCCTTCCAACTCAGCCATTCTGTGATTCTGTGAATAATTGTCAATAAAAGTATTCAGTGGAATGTATATGATGCATATTTTGATAATATCATAAAAGTAATTTTTATGTCAGTCCAAAAGGAATAATCATTACAAAAATCAAACAAACAATAGGTGTTTTGCAGCACCTATTAACTGTTAATATTAAAGTATTGCAACTAGTAATATGAATCTTAAAAGAATACCCAAAATATATAATATATGCTATTTAATTTGCATTTATGAAGATCTTGCTTTAAATTTCAGATGCATTTAAGTTTGTCTGAAACCTAGGTGTTTCACACTGAGTGTTTCACTGATCGTGTTACAGGAATATTTTTAGTTAATTCTGAACATCTCTTCAAGAGAATAATAGTGGAGTTATGCAGCATCCTTAATGTCTGCATCAATAATCAATATCAATCAGCAACTGTTTCATTTATTGGATAAGGTATCTTTCAAATTAGGGCAGTTGGCAAAATGCTTAGTTTTTGTGGATATATGCTATTTGTTCTGTTTCTAAATAGTTTTGCAAGATCAAGGAAATGGAAAGGAGAAAATGTAGTGTTCTGTTTTTCATTAAATAGGGCATGCTGTTTTCTATCTTTTCTGAGTTTAGAGCTTACCCCAGTTACTCAATCTTTGCACCATTTCTCAGGACATGAAAAACAAGGTATGTAGACAAAACAAGGTACTAGGAACAGTAGTTCCTAGTATTGATTTAAATTTGTTAATTATAAATCTGTAATTTGGCCAGATATTGATCTCCTGGATGTATATGCAAAAAAATATTTTGCTGTGTTGGGCTCTGTGATGCTAAAATCATACTTAATGACTTTTCAAGACAATAGAATTTTTTTAGTGAAATCTCATGAAAATTCATTTGCTGTAAAATTTCAAGAGTAGAAATGAGTTTGCAGTCAGGACCTAGTTCTTGTAAGAATGTGTGATTGAGGGCAAGAGAGAGTGAGAGAGTTAGAAAATGTATTTCTATTTACACATTTCCTCTTGTTACAAGAAAGATGTAGCAGTTTGCCATACATCTGAGAGGAAGATAGAATATACCCATTTATAAGTCATTTGCTTTAGGTTAGATGGCGTGTGCCTGATGTGCAGAATGCAGGGAAGATCTTGATGTTAACTCTGAGCCTACTGTCGGCTGTAATGGAAACTTTGCAGGATTTTCAGATCTGATGTTTTACAGCAGTAGTGATAGGTACATGGTCATATCTTTCCAGTGAACCAAGGGGACCTAAGCAAACTGTGAGAGCACTGTCCTGTGAAGGGCTGGCCCAGACATGCTTGGAAATGAGAGGAAGAAGACCCTGCCCTGCTGTGTCTCTGTTCCTGGATGTGACTACATCAAGGAGTTATAGAATCATGGAATCACAGAATGCTTAAGGTTGGAAGGGACCTCTAGAGGTCATCTAGTCCAACCCTCCTGCACACACAGGGTCACCTAGAGCACATGGCACAGGGTGGCATCCAAGTGGGTTGGAAGATCTCCAGAGAAGGAGACTCCACAACCTCTCTGGGCAGCCTGTTCCAGGGCTCTGTCACCCTCACAGGAAAGAAATTTTTCCTTAAGTTCCTGTGGAACTTTTCATGCCTCAGTTTGTGGCCATTACCTCTAGTTCTGTTGGTGGCCCCACCAATGAAAAGAGGCCAGCACCATCCTCTTCACTGCCTCCCTTGAGGTACATGTAGACTTAAGTCTACAATGAACTTCTTCCATAATGACTGCAGCTGCCTGCAACCCCACAAATACAGCAACCAGGTAGGAAGGGTAGTTACGTACACTCGTCGTTGTAGGGAACTTGCATTCTGCATGGAACAGAAAGCAGAATTTTCCACTTGCTCAAATCAATCAGTTGGTCGTCAAGAATCGATGTATTCCACACTTTGCTGGGTTGTGGTTTATCATTTACAAAGAAGTCAAAAAATGGTTTCTCCATTGATGAATCGCTGCACTGATGTTAGCAATCTGGAATAATCTACTTAGAAATTAGTTGTGTGCATGACCGGTAATGGGAATTTCCTCCAGTTCTTTAGCTGCTTCTAAGAAAACAATCACTTTTAATGCCCTTTCTCATGCATCTAGAAACATTGACGTGGAGTTCAATTTAATGCTGATTGTCCATGGCTTGCCCTCCTGATGTATTTGCCCTTCAGTATGTTTGTCTTCCTCTTTGCTTTAAGCTGTATATGCTGTTATTTCATTAATAATTTCTAGTGCTGAAAAATCAAATGGATGATGTGGGAGCTCCTGAAAACACTGCAGAAACACCCACACTGATGTTAATGGAAAGACGTAAGGTTGTGAAATTGCCTGGAAGTAGGTCTAGACAACCACTGGGGATGAGAGGAGTACTTGGATATGCTGAGAATCCACAGTGATTCCTGTTATTCTTCCTCCCCATAGGTAGACTGTAGCAAGTAGCTGAAGTAAATGTTAAATGCAGCGTAGCTTCAGATTTCAGACGTGTGCTAATGAATGTACCTTGTATTTTTCTGTAGCAGGACATTTCTTTAGTCTCTAAAGTTGGACCTAAAATAACAGTTTTTAAAGAAGTCATCAAGTCAGCCTGGTACTCTCTCACTGTAGCCAGATAGGAGAGCAGAAAAATGCCTCTGCTTGGTTCTGGAGTTCCTGTGGGGTTTGAGGTCAGCTAGCAAAATACCCCTTAACAGGCTCTGCCTCTGCAGTGCAAAGAGTGATTAGAACCAGCAGCAGTGGAGTGTGAGTAATTTTGGGACACTTTGCTTCTTGGCTTTGTGCTGCTCCTTTGTAGGCGAACAGAGTGAATCTGGGGAGATCCCTTCCCCTCTCTCATGCAGCTATAGGACACTCTGAACAGTAGATATTTGAGTGAAGCTGGACAATTTGTGCCTATTTCAGGAGTAAGAAACCTGGGAATTTCACAGACAAGCTTTGGTGAAAGAATCTTTTGTGATGAAAACCAGGATAAAATTGTGTATGGCAATAAAACCAGTTTTAATTTTTATTGTGATTTCAACTGACTTCTGGAATAGCGGATTAAAGGAATAGGTGAGGTTTGTGTTCCATTGCAATTGCAAAGTGTCTGTAGAAACTGATGAACCATAAATTTCCTTTCTGGCCTCTCAGAAAGTGTCGAGTAGATATATATTGAAGATAGCGTGTTTTTTTTTTTTTTTTTTTTTTTGAACACTGTGTACTGTGCATTTACAGACTAGATTTGCACCAGGGAAATGTAAAGAAAAAACCCCATGCAACAAAGTTAGAACCAATAAGATTATTTTGCTTTATTTTTCACTCAAGACAGGGAACATAAAGGAAAGCAAGGGAAGCCCAATCATTGTGGTGTCTGTGAAGAGTAATGGTTACATCAGTGGCTTGTCATTCAGTTAGATCTCAAATTGCCTGAGAGAGAATGATTTTTAAAAACACTGCTATCTCAAAATAGAAGAGTGTACTGATACCTGATACATTTTGAAATCTTATTAAATTTCATTGAAAGTTCATTTTTTATCATAGTAAACTAGCCTGAAGTTTCATTTTGATAAATAGGCTATTTCCATTTGGCAGAAGCAGATTAATTTAGCAGCAGAGGTAGTTTGGATTGTGTCCTGTGTTTTATTTTTGGCTTTTTATGTTGATCCAGTACAATTAATCTTAGGACTTACAGTCAGGCCTACAGCAAGTTGGGGTGGGCTCTACTACCCTTCCTTTATCCCTTCTCAGCCCTGTCTGTGAAGTCCAAATCTTCAGCTACGGTGAACGAGCTGCAAGTGAAATATAAACCATTAATTCACATACCAAAGGCAGCAGAAAAAATGTTTCCTGTGTTTCTTTGTTATACATTGATGACCCTCAGTACATTTTGCTCTGTGTGAAGGAGCCCAGCAATATGCCTCCTACCAGCAGCTATATTTTTGCACCCCAAGTGAATAACCATTTTTTGTTCCTATGAATATACTGTAGATTTCTCCTAATTCAGGGTGAATCCTTGGAGTCTGCCATGTTTTCTTGCTCCTTTATTAGAGATGCTGCATAAACACTTTATTTAGCCCTCTTGACTTCTGTGCTTCCATGATTATTCATGTGCATATCTGCTGTCTGTTCAGCTTTGCAAGTGTGAAGGTGTGTGCAACCGAAATCCAGGCTGTGGCAAAAGCATGTATGCTTCAGAGTTCATAGCCAAAGTGAAATACAGCTTGTGAAGGAGGCCGAAGAGATGTGGATCTCTTTTTGACTCACAAAGCTGGAAAGATAGAAAGCTGATAGAAAGCTGAAAAATGCAAGAATACTTACGTCTAATGCAATGGTATTGGTTTTACAGATGACAGAATCAAATACACTGATTTGTTTTCTGGCTGTATGTTGATGTATATATCAGATACATGGAGATGGTGCATATATATGTCTCCCCATCTACTGCTGCTACTTCATCCAGATTTCTTGGATTCATTACAACGTCATAACAAAGAAGTAGCTGCCATTTTGTTTAAAAATAAATGAAGAAATAAATAAAAGAACTTGCCAGAGAAAGATTTCATCCTTACCCTTAGAGTAGAAATTTAAATCATCTGAGAGGGGGCAGGAGAGGAGGGAGGAACATAGTAAAAGACATTCTAAATTTTGCAACACAGTATCTTGCACTAAAAAGTTTGAATTTAGCTACTACTACTACTATTGTCTGAAATTCTAAAATTAATGTAAAGTTTAGCAGTTATTTCAGTTCTGTCTTTCAAAATTAAACTTTTTAAAGGTTTTTTTTAAAAAAAGTTTTTTTTCATTTTTAAAATAAATCTCCTTTAATTTTATTAGAGAAGCAAACCTAAAGTTCTGAATACTTTTAAAAATATGTGAATGGAATTATTTAAAAAGTTAAGTCCTGGGCCAGCATCACTTTTCTATACATCAAACTAAATTGTCTCAGAGTTTTTTCACACTAAGGCATAGTATTCTGTATAACTGCTGGCGTTTTTCAGGTCAGCTGCTGATCTAAAAAAATTTTAAATGTCTATTTATAAAAATGTTTTAAAAAATATGCTTGTGGGCACTTTTTCAAGAATGAGAGCCATGATCCCAAAAAAAAAAAAAAGTATTTTGACTTCCAGTTCCTAGTTAGGGTTCTAATTATTCTGTTTTTAATGAAGCTGGGCTTTGAGCCATGAGGGAACTTCATAGTCTTTCACAAAGGAGAGAGGAAGAGAAAGTGGTGCCAACGTCATTATAAGCTGGCAAGTTTTGGGTGCTGGAAAACTGGAGAGTCTGGTTTTGAGTAAAGCAGAGGAATCTTGAACTCCAGTTCATTATGCTGGAGGCGTATCAACCCATCGGCTAAAAGGCTAACCATTGTTTCATGTATCTGTCCTCCAATTAATGTACTATATCTAAATTGCCTCTTAATTAGCCTGAATTGATTTACATTTTAAAAGTACTAAACCCAAGTGATTTTATACTTTTCCATCTTATTGTCTGTTCTAAGCTATTTTCTGCCTCTGACTCAAAAATAAAAATGTCCAAACCTATTTACTTTGCATAGAACATAGCCCCTAAAAATGGTTTTATATGTTCTGAAAGCAGTGATCTTGCAAACAAATTTCGTATTCCCTTTTGTGGAACACTCCTAGGTGTTCCACAGCAGGGGGATCTCAGGAACCACAACCAGTATTGTCATTAGTGACCCATAAAAGATGGAGTTACGGCTGTGGACGTGTTCTGGGGCAGTTAAATTCCATGACCACAGTGTACCCAAAGAAATGACTTCCTTGGGGTCTTCCAGCAAGTTACTTGCAGAACTGTGTTTATAAGTGAAATCTGCCGAGCAGTCTCTGTGTTGTACTCCCAATGTATTGTAGAGCAGTATTTTATTACATTTTTTCGCTCTCTTCTTTCCTATTTTCCTAATTAAAGTGTTTTTGCTTGTGCCACTGTTTCATCTAGACATAAGGAGATTTTTATGTGACTCCATTATACCTTTTATTAGTGGCATATAATTACTGACCTGAGTAACTCAGATCAGTATTACCAAACAGAGTTGAACTCAGCTACTGGCAGTAGCACAGACGGAGCAGAACTGTCCCTTAGAAATGTTATTCCCATGGTGTAGGTGTAGGTAACTTAATAGCCAATTCACTGAAAGGCTTTATCTGTGGATTTTGGCATCTGCAGAGCCAGCATGATTAGAAACATTAATAAAATCACATATGACACAAAGAAAGTGTGCTTTCAAGTGCCTTGCTGCAATAGAAAATATTAAATTACTTGATCAGGTTGGAAATGCTTTATATTGTGCTTTCAGAACTATGATAACAGTTCTCTTTAATGAGGGGAGATTTTGAATATAACAGCAGAGAAGCCATTTCAGTAACAGTCATTTCCACTGGAAAATTATATACTAAAAGTGATATGATAATAGTAAAGTAAAAAAGTCGAGTAATTTAAAGTAATTTTAGATTAAGATAGAAATATATATGCTTCCCTACCAGATATAATAATAATAATCGTCAAAAATGGCCTTCCCTGTCCTGTTTGTATGGTATTCTTGGAGGAAGACCTTGGATGACCTTGGGGGACTTCTTCTACATATAATCATTCCCAAAACAAAGCAGCAAGCTAAGTGCGACCAGAAGCCCTACTTTAGGTTGGCAGGTTTATGGTCACTGTTGCCTGAGGGTTTCTCCTGCCTGTTTCCAACATCTGTGATGCCTCCTCTAATACTCATCTTATAAAATAAGAAGGAATTCTGGATCACATTACTAGCCCTTGCTGTACGTTTGTGAAGGCTGAGGTTAAGAGTAGTTAGGCTTTCTGCCATGCTCCTCTGATCAAGAAATGGATGGAGAACCCAACTCTGTGCAGTGCGCAGTCTGGCAGCCCCACTGACGTAAGGCTCCAGGAGAAGAAATGAAATCCCCCCTGCTTTGCAGGAGTGTCTCCTTAAAAAGGAAGTTTGCTTTTGAGTCTAGACAACTGGCAGTGGTGTCATATTATGAAGCAATGGATCGAAAACCCTCATAACCCTCATACCCTCATACTTTTTTTTTTTCTTTTTAAGATAGATGCAACAATTCTTCTTTTCTGTAAAAGACTTATTTTTCAAATTAGTAGGAGATTTTGAAGCTCCCGGGACCCATTTTGAAGTATTTGTCAATATCTGGTTTTATATAGAAATGTTGAGCTTCTCTTTTAAGTAGCCTCTAAGTTGGTGCATATAATTTTAAGGAATGCCTACTAGTTACTTCTGAAAAAAAAAAATCTAATTTTTTAAATCTAATTTTTCATCTTAGTGTCCTGTGGCACTGAGTTCCAGGCATGAATTATGTGCTATAAACAAAATTACATCTGCAATTGTTCACCATGTTACAATTTGGAGCTTGTAACTCACATCTACTCGTACTGTTGTACGGAAAACAGGTCTTCGGTAGCTGCCTATGGCAAAGAAAAATGAAAATATGTGACTCACCCTGTTTCTATAAAAATAATAATGCCACTTAGTGTTTTTATGACTCCATGCTTAAGGCCTTTTACAGACATTAACCAATTAATCTTCACAACAGCACTCCGCTATGTTTAGCCTACTACAATTAGGGGTTGTATTGGAAACTGTCTACTCTCCTCATTAATTACCTTGTGAAAGTGGCGGTATCAGGCGTCAGCTCTGGATTTTCTCATTTGCAGCGATGCACTGCAGCGTTCCCCTGGCCTCCCATCCTCTGCGAGGAAGCTCTCATAAACGCTGCTGCTGCCTGTGTCTTGACCTGATAATTAGAAACACTACATCTTCACAGTCACTTTGGAGAATAAGACACAAGTAAACAAATGAGTAAGTCACACTGGTACTCTGTTGTCCTTGCATCTTCTAAGCTGTTTAAATTACTTATAAATAAGAAATGCTAGAGGCATTTGTCAAACAAGCAGATTGGTAGCAAGCTTTTATTGAACACAGAATTTCTGATTAGGTCCTTGTAAATTCTGGATACTTTATTAATTTTTGAAATACAGACAATAGGAAAAAAAAGATAAATAATTCTTGTCTATAAAAGTATCTGAGATTGCTAAAAAATCTCGTCAAAAATAATTGTTAATTAACAATTGTATCAATACATTGCACAACTGAAAGATAAAAATGTTACTAACTAGGTAAACTTGAGGTATGAAAATTAAATGATCATGTAACAAAATAGCTGTTAAAAGACTTTACAGCTTATACCTTACCCACTCTGTGCTTTTGCCTTGTTTCATATTTGATATTCTGTGCTTAAGCCTTCTTAACCTTCTTCCCGTGTCAAATGCCAAGAACAGCCATAACAGACTGTCCTTAGAATTATAAATATCCCAGCCCTGATCTGTGAACTTCTAGATAGGAATTCCAATTACTTTGCCTTCTGCATCATTTATTTCAGTTTGCATCGCTGTCGGTGAAAAAGTCACCTGAAACTCACACATTAGCCTTTTGGGATTCATTGAGGCATTTCATTAGAAAGGGAGAAACATCATGCCTGAAATTTAAACTGCAGTAAGAAACGCGAAAATCCTCTTTTTTTTTTTCTTTTTTTTCCCTATTTCCTCTTTCTGTATTTTGAGTGATATCTTTCCAGAAAGGTGAAGCTTTCTGATGTTACAAATTACCACATTTAGTGACTCTGCTCCTTATCTGCAAGTAACAGCACTGGTGTACCTGTACATTATCTAAAATAGTATGATCTCAAAGTCAGGCAGCAGATTTTTGATTAAATTCTTTATGTTGGAAGATGCTTTGAGCTTCGTTGCACACAACAAGTATTTTTTCAAACCCAAGGGAGAATTTAAGCTTTTATCACTTGTAATGTGGAGAGGGTTAATTTTATTCAGGACTTGACTATATTGTCATGGCATATCAGGTGTTATTGTTATATTACAGGAGTTGCTGGGGAAAGATCAGTATTCCTTTAGGTAAAATTATATTATGATTGGTTGCATTTTATTCTGTTGCAAAAATAGAGGCCTGCAGAGTGCTTCAAATGACTTGCATTTACAAATGTGACATTCTGTCAGAAACTTCTGTTTTAAATCTCAAAAACTGATCTGATACAAGATGATGAACAGGAAGCACAATTATACAGAAACTGCAAAAGCTATAGAAACCATTTGATTTGTAATATTTTGAATAACCAGTCTTTGCCTTGGTTTACCCATTTGCAGAGAGCTTGAAAAGACGGAGCATGGAGTCCCTGTTGCAGGTGTGTTGGGACTGGGATTTGGGAGTGTTTGTGGAGCATGGTCTGTCCTGCTCTGTCCATGTGTCCTGCACAGCCAGCTATTCCAGTAGTGCTTGGGCCTTGGTTATTTTCTCTGTGACAGACAGGGAAAAAAAGAGTAACAGCTTTTCTTCTCTTGAACTTGCTGTAGGCAGTGCTGCCAGAATTTCTGCTGATCTTGAAATCCTGTGCTTTCAGGGATACAGTGCAGCAAATGGAAACTTATTGTTCTGAAATGTCAAAAGAAAGTCTGACATTACCCTATTTCCATTCTATATAATAGCAATAGGTGCTGGCAAATAGATAGATGTTTCCAGTACCCCTTATGGAACCACAAGCAAACATGAGAAAAGGGGCAGGTATTTGAAAAGTAGATTTATGGTAAATTACAGTTTTGGAGAAAATAACCATACTTTAAATGAAGCAACTTGTGTAATTCCAATTTTCTGCTTGGATGCAAAGGGCCCTGTATCTTTATCAAGGGTTATTAAGTAGTATAAATGGAGGGATTAAGAGGAGGGGATTTTACCCAACATGGGCAGCTTTTTCTGATTAGCAGGGGATGCTCATTCCTATGCAACAGTGAGCAACTTGAAAACTTTTCTCCAGGTTTGTGGAATCAAAACACTACATAGTGTGCGTTGCTTAATTTCAGGTATTGCACAACAAGATTTTCTTTGACAGACAAATATCTATGTATTGTATACACAGCAGGTCCTTTCTGGTGCAGCAACAAGAGAAGGAGTCATGTGAATTGTTGCAGTATGGAACAAAGGTGGGAAATATCTGTGAGGTTCCATGTCACAGTTAAAGTGATCATTAAATTCTCCTATAATTTAAAATTTATTTCCGATGGTCCACCTCTTTAGGAACAGACTGAATAAGCCAGAAACATACCTGACAATAAAATAAAAGTCTGTCACTTTAAGGCACATGCTGTTGGAAAATTTTTGCTACTGAATTGCGAAGGCCTGACAATAAATTTCCTAGATTCGCTGTGGTTCCTTCATCATGAACTGGGGCTCATCTTTGAAATGACATTTCATAGAATGCTTAAGGTTGGAAGGGACCTCTAGAGATCATCTAGTCCGACCCCCTGCACACGCAGGGTCACCCAGAGCACGGGGTACAGGGTGGCATCCAGGCGGGTTTGAAGATCTCCAGAGAAGGAGACTCCACAACCTCTCTGGGCAGCCTGGTCCAGGCTGTTTGCTTTCCAGGCTTCTATTTTGAAGGAAGAACTACAAAGCCATGATGTTGGAACAGATTCTTATTTTTCATTTGTGGTGGAAAAATTGAGATTACTTTAGGCCCCAGCCTAGCATGTGAGAACAATGTGAGAACTGCTGGAGCAGAAAGCTGACTCCTACTGCTGCAGGTACAAAATAGTGATAGACCATTAAGATATCCTGCAAACTGTGATACGGAAGTATAAGAACAAGTATAAGAACTTTAATGCTGTTCAACTTGCTTTTTGATACCAGCCATTTTAATCCAGGTTCCTACCTGATGGGAGAAAGCCTATAGTGCTGAGACCTGTCTTGTGCTGAGGCTTAGCCTTGTGATCCCATGGAATGACGAGCTGTGTGATACATTAACCTGGCCATTACAGAGATTCAGTTTCTTGAAGATCTTTGGCACCCAGCTAAAATAATAACAAAATAGCAGTGAAATGGAGTGCAGTGAAATGGAGTAGATATTCAAAGATGAATGGAGATAGAAAATGATGGGACTCGTAAGATGGGATCTTTGCTATCGCTTGTTTGCTTGTGATTAACTTTCTATATCTGCGTTTAAGTGGCTTGATGTTGAGGACCTCTGCCTTTAGAGCTTCATGTTTTTATACAGGATCTGACTTTGGTTTTCTTCCAGGCCTGTTTGTAAGTTGATTTAACTGTTGTTTCAATGAACTGATAATAATTATGATAAGCAGGGCTGATTGAATATGGACCGTTTTTTTAAAATCATGTTTGAATAATGGAATGCCTGTTGTGAACACACTATAAAATGTATCACCAAGTACAAGGAGCTACATAATATTGCATTCGAATAGAGAAATCAAAAGCAGTGTTCAGTAGTTACCTGAAGTACTAAGGAAACAAAGGACTATGGATAAATGGGAAAGGAAGGTGCATCTTTCATTATATCACATAAGTATGTAGAGATTCAAGGTCACAGAGAGATTTTGTTTGAGACAGGCAATGCTGTGGAAGAAAAAGGGACTTTTCAGTTAAATTGCTAGGACAATACCATTTTTTATGCTTCATTTTACAGCTTTTGCTTTTCTTTTCAACAAAAAGTTTTGATAGCAGGGGTAATTTTTAAAGTAAGTGCTGAGGAGGAGATCCTGTCCAGTCATGATACAAGCAGGAAGCTCCCGGCTGTCCAGAACCAGTATGCCTGTATTTGGGAGAGGACAGATCTGAAAACACTGAAGACTTGATGCTGTGTGTGATTGGATACTTCTGAAACAAGTAAGCAATTAGATTAGTAAATGGCAAACCTTTGAAGTCTGACCGAGCAGTGACCTGCAAATGTGCAGTGACATTCACAAGAATAAACGGTGAGTTCTAGGAGTTGACACATTTAAATATATGCTGACCAAGCAAAAATTATAAAAACATTCAAAAACTGCCTGGAGATCTCTCTGCTTGAGATCAACACTTTCTCTTGCCTCTTTTGACTCTCTGTATATTCTACTGTAGTAAAGCAGCTGCTGTGGCTGCAGCTGATTTGGCCTTGACGGATTTATAAAAGGCCCAGAGAAAGTCGGAAGCTTAAGTGTCTTTTAACCTGCTGCCTGGTGCAAGTTTTTCTGTGCAGGAGAATACAGAGTCATGAGCAAAACTGAGGATTTGTATCAACAAAGCAAAGAGAAAATTCGGATTCTAGTGCATCCAAAGGACTTGGGAAGGAGACTGATAAGTTGTTCTGTGTATTGTATGCGATAATGTTACTTTAAAAACCCTGGAAGAAATAAACAGAACTAAGTTCTACTGTCCAGCATATCCGCAATCTTCTGCAAGTCTAGAGTAATGTTATGGATTTCATGGGTGTTTTGTTTGTATATGCCTCATGTAAATAGCAGTTGGGCTGAATGAGCAAATTCTGTGACTACTCTGCAGTCAGAAAATGGACACATGATATTTCATTTGCCTTAAGAGTCAACCCAAAAGATTTTGGAGGGCAGCATAAACATGGACATTACTGATACACTTATCTCTTAAAATGAAGCCCTAGAAAAATCTGGTGGAAGTAGTACTCTATAGTAGAATAAATAAATCATTTCAATTCTATACTCAGATTTTGAAAGAAATGAAGACTACAGCTTGAACAATGAAGGAGGAATTAGCTATATTTTTCAGACAAAGAAAGGAAGCATTCAACAGTAAAGTTAAAATTACTACTTAATTGTATAGTACAGACAAAGAGACAGGGGAAAATGAATGCTTACAAGCTAATCCCTGGATACTTCTGAAATCAGTAAGTTAGAAATGCCTCTATGCTTACTGAGGAGAGCATCATGGGTGCAAAAGTGGGGACATGTGAAAGAACATCTCGTAAGCTTTCAATCAGTCAATCGATTTTGTGTTTGATTCTTAAAATAACACTGTCCTACTCTGCGCCAAATATTTGCAGTTTACATTTGTTACATTTGAGCTGAGAGGAACTGAAATCATCTCAGCTCTGTGTGAATTAGGCATGAGAAAATGAGCATGGATGCTCTGCAGATATATTCCTTGTCTAATGTCCCACACCACTTGTACAATACCAAGAAGGAATGTAAAGTAGAAAATACAAATTTTGCAAATTGGTGCAAATGGTGCAAACTCCCACTCTTCCAGTCGAGCACAAGATGTGAAGAGGTACATCTGACCTTAACAGAACAGGCAGTATCTGCTTTAAAGATCACTAAAAAATAGAAAGTTCACATGCTTGTTTTAGTCCCTTGCCATGGCTAACTTAAAATAGGGAAAAATGTAGTAATAGTAGATGACTGTATTTATTAACTCAAATTCAGGAAAATAAGGGGAGTTTGAAAAGGTCGAGGAGGAATTACAACTAGCTGGGGTGTTGTAGGAGGGGTAGGGAAGGGTTCTTACTGAGCTCTCAAGGAAATGCAGGACAGTAGAAATGCTCGAAGTAGAAATATGACTTTGTCCAATGACTGCAGGATATGCAAGGTACAAGCTGGCATCACCTAAATTCTTAGAACCCTTGGGGATTAATTAAATGTAAGGATTAGGATTCAACCCCCTCCCCACCCCACCAGTTTTTGGGAAGTTTCCTGGGAGTGCGACCTTTATGGTAATAACTTGAATTTTACATACTGTATTTTTTCTGGATATACTTACTTTCTAATACTGATACTTACTGAAAGGTTACTAAAAATATGCACTCAAGAATTCAGTGATTTTAACCAAAATTACCCCTATAACTCTTGCTGAAGTTATAATAAGGAAAACAAAAAGCCAAAAAAAAAGCCTTTTTTTCTCCCAACTTAATGGCTGGCTTTGCAGTTCCAGGCTAAACATGCAGCTCCTGCTGAGTTCCATCTGTTTTCAGAATGTTCCTCACCAATGCAAGATTTTCTGTGTGGTCAGTTTTGTTCATACCTCCATTTGCACAGCCTAAACCATTACTCCACAGGACAGGATGGGATCTAGCTCACTTCCCTGAGCTTATGCTGATGGTAGGGAACATCCAAGATAATAGTGGGGCAGAAGAGCCATGTACATTTCTCCAGCCCTGCAGATGTATGCAAGGTAGTTTGAATGGTCTTAGCTGTCCTGAAATTACTATAGGGACATACAATGGGACAGGCATGTCAAATATGAATCAGATTATTAAAAAAAAAGATATGTGATGTGGTGGCTTGTGCATAGCAGGAAGCTGACTCAGCCACGCAGAAGGTCTCTTCTAGGACTACATTCAAGACAAGCCCTTTAAAAGAGTTAAATGGCTGTGCTCTGCAGTAGTACAAGGAGCACAGGAGCATACACAATGAAAACACATACGCTAGATTATTTAAAATTTCGTAATGTTCCTTAAAATTAAAAAAAAAAGTTACCTTAAAATTATGGTATTATATATCCTATGGAATAACTGTGTAAAATCTCTGAAGATATTTTGGTTCATCTTCAGTGCAAAAGTAGTTTTTGACACATCACTTTTTCAACTCTAGTCAGTCATGAGAATCATGAATTGGCATTCTTATTCCCTATCTTTTATACATGCTTTAAGGGAATTCTCTTTGAGTAAGATAAATATTTCTGTAATTTAAAAGTCTTTGCTGTATAGTAAGTATATTTAGAACCAGTGTTTTCAGCTATATATGCTTGGAACAATGTTCATGCATAGATATCTAAACAATGAAGTCAATTCTGAATTAACTCTGGATAGTAAGGAAGAAGTTTACTTACAGTCGGTGTTTATCAATGGTACCAGAAATTGAACTTTTACAAAGAAATTGTAGTTGTCAGCAATTCCATGGCTAGCGGAAGTAAATTCCGTCTACTGTAAGTAAATTTCCTGCTTCTGTATGCCTGGAAATAAGGCGCTGTAATGTTTATGGCTGAATTTCTCACCTTCCATTTCTGAGGAAGGCTTCAGTGGAGCCTTCTTTATTCTGATCCTCTCTGCTGTGGTTTCTCGCATAGAGGGAAGAATCCTTAGCCATCAAGAACTAGTCAGATCCCTTTTGCTGGAATCATAGAATCATAGAATCACAGAATGCTTAAGGTTGGAAGGGACCTCTAGAGATCATCTAGTCCAACCCCCCTGCACACGCAGGGTCACCTAGAGCACGTGGCACAGGACTGCGTCCAAGCAGGTTTTGAAGATCTCCAGAGAAGGAGACTCCACAACCTCTCTGGGCAGCCTGTTCCAGGGCTCTGTCACCCTCACTGTTAAGAAATTTTTCGTAGGTTCCTGTGGAACTTTTGATTCTTCAGTTTCCGGCCGTTTCCTCTAGTTCTGTCGGTGGCCACCAGGGAAAAGAGGCCAGCACCACCCTCCTCACTGCCTCCCTTGAGGTACTTATAGACACTGATTAGGTCCCCTCTCAGCCTTCTCTTCTCCAGCCTGAACAGGCCCAGCTCCCTCAGTCTCTCTTCGTAGGGCAGATGTTCCAGAATGAGCAGTTAATCTGATTCACTGTTGTGGTGAACTTATGCTGGCAAATATTTGTTGTGCAACCAGTTTCAGTTGTGCAGAACTGATGATAACAGTAGGGCAGTTAAAAAACATGTATGTTTTTTAGCTAAAATATTTATTCCTACAATGTTCCATTGTATATATGAGTAGATGGTCTGCAGGATAACACAAGATATATAAAAGGTTTTGTATTATAGATGAGTCAATGTAGTTCATTTAGTCATTGTCATATCATCCTGTTCTGGGCATGGTTTTGTTCTGTGTGTGCCTCTTGATTATATGAGATATGAGGGAGTCAGTGTGCAATGTGCCTTCGGCACCTGGTATTCTCCCCCTCCTTCTGCACATCTAGCCAGTACATTCAGAACAATGTATGGTGCTAAATCTCTCTTCATGGAATTAGACATTCATAATGCAGTTAACTGAAAACATGCTGAAATCACAGAATCACAGAATTGCTGTGGTTGGAAAAGACCTTCAAGATCATTGAGTCCAACCATAAGCTCTTCAACACCCTGCCTGCTAAACCATGTCCCAAAGCGCCTCATCTACACGTTTCTTGAGCGCTGCCAGGGACGGTGACTCCACCACTTCCCTGGGCAGCCTGCTCTAATGCTGGACTACTCTTTCCATATAGAAATTCTTCCTAATGTCTAACCTGAACCTCCCCTGGCACAACTTGAGTGAATGTCGGCCGCTTGTCTATATCTAAATATGTGCAATATTATCTTGTTATCTAGTATTATTATATGTTAACGCAATTCAGCAAGCATATCGATTATCAAAAAGCTATTTTCCCTCACCTTAATTTCTTTGCTGTGGGTGCTTTCATGATTTTCTCCTAATTCTTGCTGTTAATTCTTTTTTTGTTTTAAATTTCTTCATACTCTCTTTATGCGCAATGTTTTTGAGGAAAATAATTTATAGATTAAAAACCCTCCTCCATTTAACTATGAGAATGCTCATATGGGAATGCTTTAGTGGAGCTTTTTTTTTTTTAATTTTATAAGGAAACATATCTAAGGACCATGCTTACGTTATTTAAATTAAGTAGCGAATCAGTTAAGCTCTTTTGTTTGTATTAAGTGATTTTGTTACTCAAGGGTTGAATCATTATGTTGATTTCTTAGATAAAGGAAAGAAAGTAGTCATTTTCATTTTTTAGCCAAGGACAGCATTTTACTGAGGTCATTGAAGTGATTTGAACAAGGAACATTTAGTGCTTTTACCAAAGCCTGCTAACTTTCACAGAGATCTGTTGGACCAGACAAGATCAATAGCTGAGCTCAGAATCTTGTCCTCAGAGACCCTAAGAATGGTAAGAACTAGAGATACCTTGTAAGGATTTTAAAGGTGTCAGGTGTTTGGTAATGTCTGTGCAAATCCATCCAACGATCAACAGCTGGACCGAATGTTGTCATTTAGGTACCTTGTATCTTGGGTCTGCAGATGGCAAAATATTATTTCAGCACTCCAAATTTTACTAACAATTTAGCAAAATGCACAATAAATATGAAAATATAATGGGCTGGGTCACACTGAGTCATATGGTAGAATCTGTAATAGGACAGGAGAAACAGCAATGAATTCTTACATCTCCTAGAGAGGAAGGGAGAGAAGGAGGGAGGGAGGGAATCCTCAAGTCTAATAGGAGGGAGAACTCAGGTCCACAGTCAGACAACTTGACTTTCAAGGACTGTTTCCTCTAGGTTGTAGTGTGCCCCTTCCCCCCACTTTTGAGGCCTCTGAAATCTTTTATTCTTTGCCAGGTCACCTAGGACACATGTGGCTGTGCACTTAGGAATATGTAGGTGCCTGGCACAAATAGCCTTTAGGAAAACTTTAAGAATCCAGCCCTTAGCATTCTGTTTTTCTTAAGAGAACAGAATCCAACTGCTAGAAGAGTGTTCAAATGGAGTTGAAAGACATTCCTGATGCAAATACCCATGTGAACGTCTTTTACGGACTATTTGCCTCTTGTTTATGAGCTTTCTCCGTTAAAACATTGTGTGTGGAATAATGAAACTGCTAAAAGTTATTGATACCAAAATATTCTGTACTTTGGCTAATTCCTGATTTCCAGTGTTTTGCTCAGTCTACTGCACTTATTTTGAGCACTAAGGACACCTACCACTTTTGCATGAATATTCAGATGTATTTTGGAGAGCTTCCTTCTTCCTGCTACTTATCCTATCCTCCTATGGAAAGAGAGTGGGACATCTGTCAGCATAACTCTGCCATTTTGCTTCCTGAATCTGGTTTGTAAGGTTAAAATTCTTCAGGGCATTAACAGAAAACCTGCTTTGCATTTCCCTTAATCAGTGATTTGATAAGGAGGGAAATAAATACTGTGGGGCAAGATCAGATATTTTCAAAGGCTTAATTTTTACATAGTTATATGTAATGTACTCTTCATGCTAGAAGCTTGAAAAGAAATTATTTTCTGCTGATTTTGACATTAATGATTTGTCAGGCAGAATTTATCCTCTTTAAAAGAAAGGTAAAATAAATGATTGAATAATAACATGAAATAATCAAGCATTTATGTGTCAGAACATTTTATTTATTTGCTAGTGTAATAAAAATGACAGCATACAACTTAACAGTGTTAACTGAGAGACATAGATCACAAAGTTTATTATAGTAAGTACTTCAGTCTGTTAATATCAGGTGCAACTCACTGCAACTCAGATCTCACACTCAATAATTAGGCATCAAAATGAAGCATGTCCCTGTTACAGTGAGAATGCTGAGTATAAACAAGATGTAGTAATCCAGTTCTGCATGTAAAATTACAGTTCTGAAGGTGGTATTCAATGTCTTTGAAAACTGGCAAAAATCATTACCCTTTGTAAGTGATCTGAAGCTTTCCTTGTTAGTTCAGTTTCTTCAGATATCCCTGTTTTCCCCATCTCTTCTTATCTCTTCTTATTCAGCTGTCTTGATATATACAGTTTGACCTGATGCCTGTTTGAGGATCCTATTGAAGAGTGACATTTAATTTTAGTAGACACAAGAGTTACTAGCTGCAGTGGTCTTTGAAATTCTTCTTTTTGAAGGTGACCAGGTAGCTTACCCTGCTGTCAAACATCGTCAGAGTAGACATGGTTGACAAAAAGCTCTCTCTGAGTAATTAGGATGAACATCATGGATGAACAACTGTCTTCAGGTCTCATTGACTCTTTCACTGTCTTCTGATAATAGATTTGATGTTCCTACAGACTTGCTCCTCATTGCACTCCCAAAGAGGGTCTTACTTTTCCCTAAAATCAGTGCTATAGGACAGAAAGTTGTAAACTATCAGTCCAAAGTCTAGAAAAAAATAAAATGTCACAAAATGGTGCAAAAGGCAAGTGCAAAACAGAGTAGATTATTGTGACACTGTAAAAACATATATAGTGATGTATATTTTTAGCTTATTGTTATGGAGGTAGTAATAACTATTGTAGCTACTACATATTCTAAGCATTAGCCTAAAAAGCTATAAGAATTCCTAGGGAGATACGTAAGATTCTAAAAAGACAACATTACTCAAGGGGGATAATGTGAAGTAAGTCAAGGCTTTGAGTTACTTAAGTTTGATAGCTTTAATGGAATTATTTAACAGCAATACTGATACATTTTCACTTTGTGTGTTCTTTCAAATTTTGAGTTTGAGAGTGAATACAACATCCTTTGTACTCCACATTTCTCTTGTATCTCAGCAGTGTCTCCTGCCTGATCTAAAACTCTAAATCTAGAGATGTGAGGAAGCATCACTCTGTTTCTGACAGTCATGTCAAAGTATGTGCACAGACTTCTGAAAGGAAATATGTGTACTATTGTATGAGTGACATAGACATGACTCAGACATTTGCATGTGTCTGATAATCCTTTGCCAAAACAGTTTCTAGTGTAAAGACCCTTATTTCTCAAAAGACGCTCTTGTTAAGAGAGAATCTTATAGTCCGCTTTGCAAGGGACATATATGCTTCATTTGGCTCTAGTGTGAATCTTCTTAAAAATGAATTATGCTGTGTAAGAATATCTTATTCCTGTTTTCCTCATGAAATAAACACTAGGAAAAATTAACATGCTCTATAAACAGATGTGTTAGCTGAACACAGTGTTTGATACATGTCAAAGCAGAACTACTTCAGATAATAGAGTCCTAGAAACACTCCTCTGTGGGAGACAGAGAAATTCTAAATGAATACATTTATTAGAGTGACAAGGTTATACATTTAGTAGGATTCTGCTGTAGCACGAGTGTAAATCTTCAAGTAATGAATACAGCCCTGGACTGTGCAAGGAGAAGGTAAATTGTCACAACAATTCATCACAAGCTGGTTTTGATTAGGTTCCAAGAGGCTCTAGAATTTTTTGAATGTCTATGGAAGTAAATTGGCTTCCCCTAAACATATTTTTAAATACATATAACCTCTGCTGAAATGGTGTAATGATTTTGCTGTGCTCTGCATGAGCTTGTATTTCTTCAGTGAACATGCCCCAGGAATCGGCAAATGAATCAGAAATGAAAATTGGCTGTCAGAATGCAAATTGTTTCAGAAGCTGTCCATTTCTGCCTGGTGCATTACGATATTTCCTGATTCAGTCTTCCTGAGCAAGAGCCTGTTGAGCAAAAACAAACACAACAGCATCGTGGAAAGCCTCTGTCTCATGTTTTATGGTGTGCTGAATAGCTTTCTCCTTAAAGACAGCCCTTGGAAGCATCCTGCTGCCACCGCTTCTTTGTGCAGGTCCTGAGCATGCCCTTGATTGGAAATGGAGCCCTCCTCATACCATTCTCCCACAAAAAGGAAGCTCTGGAGAGCATGCACTGAATTTAGCTCTCAAAAGGTGAGAAGATAAGGCCAACAGTCTCTTAGTTGCACCAGGTTATATAATAGGTAAACTCTGAGCCTCTCAAACACATTATAAGTGCAAACTATATTTAACTTGTAATGACAGACAATTCTTCTCAGACAGTCCTGGAAATGATTCTGCTGTACTTTGTAAGAATTTGCTTGTATTGTGCCCGGCTATAAGAAGTATTTTGTTTCTAATAAGTGACTTAGGTGCTGGTTTAAGAGTGACACTGATAGACTGTTAATAGAAAGGAATATATCTGTCCTGTTCCTCTTGCTGCGGTTGCAGTTTTATGAGCATCTGTTGTGTGTTAACTGTGAAAATTAATTTATTGGGATAATGTCTTCAGTACTGGAGAAACATGATATTGGTAAATACATACGAAGACTTAAACTAATTTTAGCCTATCTGTTCAGGTTAATAATGACAATGACTAGCAGGGAGCCAAGTAGGTTACTAAAGAGGAATCATGAGCATATTTTTACTATGCAGTTATACTAGTCTACCTTTAACAGTGTAATTACTAATGTAGACATTTTTAATTTGGGATGAGAGTTCACATGAATAGATAGCTGTGCTGATATTCCTCTAGCAATATAATTATTCTCTTTTTTTCTTCAGTACATTTTCTTGTGTAAGCAACTTCTTGATGTTTCTGCAGTAATGAGTAATGCCACTCTACATGAGAAAATGGAAACTACACAACAAATCATAAATTTGCTGGATGCTGCTGGAGATGGTAAAAGGAGAAAGTAAATCCATAATTATTGAGCCATATATGCTCTTCTGATGGTAAAATAGTGGTCCTAGGAACAGAGGTCATGTGATTTTGGAAATTTCACATAATTTAAAGGGAGATAATAGAGTAAGTAGTCAACAGAGGTCAAGAAACTTAAATAGCAGAATCAAAAACTGACCACTAGAGAAAATATTTTAGATCATTTTATAATGATTTCTACCAATAAGTATATGTTACAGAAACACTTTATCAAAATAAAAGATGTATACCAATGAGCATTGCCCCAGAATAAGCAATATCTGTTTGTCGTTAATGGAGAATAGCTGGATCCTGAATCTTCAGCAGGTAAATTTTGCAAAACCCCTGGAGATAGATGTTGTCCAATATAACAGCAAGTATGTGATGAATCCTTCCCAGTCAACGTGCTTCCTGACACTTTGAGAAAACTGTTAATCATGATCCAGGGGAAAAAGCCTAGAGCTCCAATAATTATGACTCTCTTACTAAGTCAAGAAGTGAGACATTGGCTAGAATCCCAATGGAAAAACTGTGGAGTTTTTTTTGTTTGTTTTCTGTTTTTATTTTTTATTTTTTGTTTTTTGCAACCATAAGGTTATCCAGAAAGGAGAATAGTGATCTCAAAACCTGCAGTTTCTCTTTTTCTAGGTTGTATTTTGAATTACAAATTAATACAAATCAATAGAATTTATGCAAAGTGATGTTATTTACAACAGCCATTGTTTTGAAGGAGGGATGAAAGTTTCTGATTGAAAATATGTGAACAGATACAGACTCCAAGAGATTTTTTTTCCTGGAAATTATCCTAAGCAAAGCTTGTTACAACTCATGTTGCACATTAAAATTTTGGCACTATTGGTGTCCTCATCAGGATTGCCTAGTATACACAACTAAAGCAAATCCTGTCAATGCAAAAGTAAAAAGGGAATTTCCGGCTATCTAATGGCTTTTATGCAACAACATAAAATTGCTTGTGAAATGTAGTGTGGGGAATTACCAGTGGAAATTGTTGCATGCCACAGTTGAAACTGCAAGAAAAGTTTGAGTCTGCTGAGTTGAAGTTTGTCATGTGAGTTAATACCATATGTAGAGAAATACTTAACTGGGTTAGTGTATCTTTTTTTTTTCTTTTTTAATCTTTTCTCAAGAAACTGAAAGACTTGGAGTCTTTCGGAACTTGAAAGATTCAGCTTTGAATTGTCATTCTGCACATCAGTTTTCAAATCTTTTATGTTCTTGCTGTGTGACTGCTTTTGCTCCATTGCTCTGGTATCACAACCAGTAGAAAGCATTACAGATTTCACTCTTCTGTTTCAGTAGCATTCACCAGCAGTAATACCCTTAAAATATATGGAGCTACCACTGACATAGAACTGGGGGAAGCAGAAAGTCAGTGGAGATAGATAGAAGAATTATATTAACTTGTGTCCTTGTTTTCTAGAGCATAACTGTTGAGATTGAAGTTCTGTTGCAGTGTGGCCTGGTATGACCCTTATTTTCTATCTGTTCATTGCCAGCTTCATTTCTTTTGCTGATTTATGTAACCTGTGTTTGAATACCATCAGCAAAGCAGGCAAGCCACAATTTTAATTAAGAACACTTATCTTACCTGAATTCACACTGCTCCAGATATTTTATTTTATGTGGAGAGGAATAATGCTACAGCTTGTCTAACAAAATATTTGGAAAACATAATATATGTGTAGTCTGAAATTATTTTATCAGATGCATAGTGTTAACCTGTCTGAGAGAGATTACAAGTTTTTGATTTGCAAAATCTAACCACATTTAGAATCCACGTTTTCTCCAGTTTTCTTCTGTTATTCTGTCTCAATTTTTGCTGAGAGTCGTTCAAAATAATGAGTCTGGAATGCCTCAGAGCAAACAGATGGCTTTATATGGCATAATGCATGTAGAAAGAAATATTCAGTTGTGTGAGTCAAAATGGAGAGAGGATATGAAATTTGAGTTCAAGCTATTAACATATGGAGTGAAACCTGAAAGCGTAACATGCTTGTATTTTGAGTAGGATTTGGATATGTTGAGAATTCAGACTATGGTGAGAAAGTTACACGGAGTGATGCTGCTACCTTTTTAGAACTACGAGAAAAAAAAAAAGGCGGGGGGGGGGGTAAATGACTTCCTTAGGAGGATTAAGGAGTCATAACACCATGCAAACAAAGTAATCATAGCACTTCAAGGGTGTGCTTTTGAAGTCCCGCGTAAAAGGAAGGCTTCATTGAAATAATCTAGTTAGGATGAGAAGCAGGTGTGTATGTCCTGTGTACCCTTTAGTGTTGAGAACCTGACACACACTCCTGAGTGCTGTGTAGCGCATGTTCAGTGGTTTCTTGACTTTATGGCTCTGTAGACATGGACAGGCAAGCTATTGAGTTGGGAACACATATGTGATGAATTTGCTATGCGATCAGGATATTTTCTTCCCCCCTATTTCATTGCCCTGGTTTGTGAACAGCTTGAAGTGACTGTTTCATTGTGTTCCCTAACTTTTTTTTCACCTTTACTGTCCACACCTACTGCACATGCCCTTCAGGATAGCAAAATGAATGGCCTTTGAAAGTCCTGATTCTTGAGTACTTAGAAAGCTCTTCGTGGAGGGCACAGTTTGGTAGCCGTGAATGTGAGTGCTGGGAATTGATTTTACCATATCTTTAATGGTAATCAGGGCAGAATATTTCAGAGGTGCTGCATCCTCAAAGCACTGCTAAACGGTTTAGGTTCAAAATACTATCTTGGTGTGCAACCAAAAGGTCTCACTTTCCTTGTTATTATTTTCCTTTCTTACATAATTATTCCACAATAAGAAGAACTGATTCCAGATCTAGGCAAATTAGGCATCTGCCAAAGTCAACGAACTGTAGGAGATGACAAGAGACAAGTGGCCCTAAAACTAAACTGTTTGCGGTGACGCTCTGGAAGCCCAGGCTGCAGATCCTGAAAGGATCAGGGTGCCTTGTGATGGTAACTACTGGGGAGATCCTCCCCAACAGCAATGATACCTGCCCCTCCATCTGGTTTCTTTTGGCAAGCTTTGCACTTTCAGCCCTTCTTCTTGCTCCATGACCTTGGCCTTTCAAGATGAAAAAAATCGGTTTTGTTTCCACTATTAAGGAAATTGGAACTGGCAGTGAATCTGGATCTTTGTTATGTGGCACAGTTTAAGACTCAGTGCTCATTAATATAAACTTAAATCAAATAAACTAGAGAAGTGGGGACTCAGTAATTATTGTTGCCATTAAAAGTAGAAGTGTGTTTAACAAGAAGAAAAGATAACTTTGTAGTGTCCTAAATTTTATACAGTATACATCCTTGTAGAAAGCATTGAAATCGAATTAAGAAGATTAATTAAGTTTTCTTATTTAACAGCCCTAATAAATTTAATTATAGCATTAGAAAGGTAGGATCCTCAATCTTCAGTCTACAGATAATCAGAATTTCTTCAAAAAGACCAGATACCTTTTTCATTATCCTTTGTATGTTGTCTTTATATTAATATGGTCAAAAAGTTCTTCTCTCTACCATGAAGTGACCATATTGACCCTGAACTACTAAATTGCTGGCAAATTATGCATGAAACTTTGAACTGGAGGAAAATACGCGTGTCAGACATGCTTAGAAATCCTGATAAACTAATACCAAAATATTGTTGGGAAAATATGTTTGTTAGCCAAACCAAAGTGACATAATGCTCTTTTCTCAATCTTTTGTTCTTATTCCTTCATATGCATTGCTAGTAAATCCTTTTAAAAGTGAATTCTGTTGCTCAGAACATTCTTGTGTTCAAAAGGAAATCTTTAAGCAGCAGTGCTTTCTGGAATGAAACATTTCCAAGTCTCTCTACTGTAGCATAAGCAGTTTTATGAAACTTGTTTTATTCTTGATACACAGCAGGAGCCAGGGCTTTATATATTTAAGATGGCTCTTATCCTACATAAGCATTAAGTGAATGAATGTATAAGGAACTTGGATTTAAAAAATTGCTGTTCAGCAATTTCAGTCTGTATTGTTCACTAAACAAAGAAGTTCACAATACAGACTTTTTTCCTAATGAGTGTGAACCACTAATATGCATTTAGATGTTTTGTCACGCACTTTTTTTTTTTTATTATTTCTTTACCTTTTGACAATATAATCTCTTTCTCGTGTTTCCTACCTCTTAATACACAAATCTTCTTGGATATGTTCAAAGTATTCAAAGTACTTGCCTATCTCTGGAGTATCAGGAAATCTTTTCTTGTAGATAACATTTATGGTTCACTTGTCAGCAAAGTAACAAAAGAAGTGTGACAGGGGTTCCCAGAGATGAGCTTACTAGATGTCAAGTGTCTGAGAATGTCACAAAAATATTAATAATTCTAAAAGGAAAATTAAATCTTCCTTTAGCATAGTTAAGTTTAGTTGCTTTACAAAGGGACTTTGCTCATTTCTCTGCAACTTACTCTAAAAATATAGAATGATGCACAGAGTTTAATCACAAAGATAGGAGTGAGAGGAGACTTGGTAAATACCACCTACATTCCTCAGAAACTTCCTGAATTTTGGAACCGCTATTTTTTTTAAATTGGAATAATGTAAAAATTGTGTCCTGCCTCAAGTCCTCTTGAGTGTGTGGAGTTCTGGTAGGACTCATACATGACCTAAACCAGCTATGGCTCCAGCCATGGAGGAAGGTAATGAGTGCTACATTAAACAATTGAAAGAAATTCAAAATGACTACAAAAAGTGATAACCATGCAAAAACCTAAAACACTGTTATGTGTTGGTTCTTTGGTGTTTGTATGAGCAAATAATTACACTGGGAGTGCACAAATTTTGTTTACATGATAAATAAATATATTTTTCTAATAAGCAAAAGCCTTTTTTTGACACCAGGTCAGTGCTTTTAATACTGCATGCTTTCTTGACAAGTTCATGCTGATAAAGTTGTCAGCTTTCAGGAAGAGGGTTGAATATCTTACATGGACTAAAGCCTTTGGAGAAAATGTGAGGAATAAGTATTTTTTAATTCAGGTCTTCACAGGTGAGTTAGACTTAAAGCATCTTTCAAGGTTTTTTTTTTTTTTTTTTTTATACTACTTTGTAGAACTTTATTCACTTAGTTGATGAGTTCCAATTCTGCATTCATACTGTGCAAATACACATCTGTTTTACTTGTCCACTGCAAAGTCAATGAGGCTATTCACAGTTGATAAGCTGAAGATATGCAGAAGCATTTGTAATGTCTGTTTCTCCTTTGGCTTTTATTTCAACTGTATTTTCAACTTTAGTTCACAGTTAACTAAAATTGGTTTTATAATCCTATGATTACTGCTTGATTACAGCCCAAATATTATAAGCACTGTTTTTATGTTCTTGTTTAAAATATACAAATAAGCCAAAGGAAGAAAATTGGGTCTGTTCCTGTGTTTACAGTTCAACAAATGAGTTTCTCTGAAAAGCATCTAACTTCCAGAATTTGCTTATTTTACCATTCAGTTTTATCAGCAGTGGAGAGCAAACAACACTTAGTTTAGGAAGAGAGATAGCTGTTTTTCTCCAAGCTTGTTCTGATGACAAGTTTGCAAGGCCTCTAAGACACTTGGAGAGCAGAGAGGAATTTGAAAACTGAAAATGATTGCTGCAACATTTTAATCAATTTTGCAAGAGGAATCAAAGTTTAAGGGTAAACTAGGATGATATTTTCTCCAGGAAAACTGATCAGGGAAGCAGATAACCCGCGAGAAAGAAACTCCTGTTTAGACTCTCAAACTTTATATGCTTTTGACCTTATAGTTTATTTAATAGGATAAGATTAAATTTCTGCAATGATTAGTGGTGTATACTGATGCCTTTTTAACAGAATCTTTGTTTTATTAGGTCATTAATTTGTTTCCCAAAAAACTAACAATCCAATTGCTGGATCAAATCGTACTGACATTCCCTCTTGAGTCTTCAGTTTGTATATAATGCAAAGTTAATTAGATATTGACAGTAATAGACTTCTTGGAGATTATTTCTGCTGCATTTACTGGAGGGATTTTCCATCTGTTTGGAGTCATTAATCTCTGTTTTATTACTGTTATTCGATTGTATATCTGTGTAGCTAAGTTGTATATACACTCATGTTTGTTTGGCTGATAATGTTATGCAATAGGTGGGACTTAACAAGTCTTTGCTAAAGCACTAGACTGTCTGATTGATTTTTCCCCTTGCTCCTATGTTGAGGCCAGTTCCCGCTTGTAAGTTTTTTTGAGGCTCTGTGGAAAATCTATGGCAACTGTTAAAACTGAAAGGGAAGATGGCCTGTCTTTCTGTTTCCCTTCTGTGCTTGTTTCTCACTGTGTCTTACAAACATCTTTAACTGTTGTTGGATATGTCCCTGCTGTTTGGTGTTGATGATAATGCTTCTGGCTTGTTGCCCTAACCTAGGATCTTCTGCCAGTTTTAGAGGTGTCTGGGTGGTATATGTGCATGGATGTAGCAGCTTCTACATTACTTGGCTGTTTTAAGACACCGTGATTCATGTACTTGCAAACTCAAGTAGGGGTTCTGAATACTGTGGCCTCCAATCACGGAAAGAGTTATTTTAATATTCTGGATTTGTTTGACTCATATTTCAAAATTACCTGTGAATAAGTGGATATATAATGCTCAGGCAGGGATTTATGAGGGAAGCAGAGCAAAGAGACTTTTGCTGCCTTGAAGTGCATATTAGGAATTAAGGAGAGTGCAGGGTGGGGTAACTGCGCTTCCCTGAAGTCAGTGGAAGTGCCCTGGCTTTCAGTAGTAACTCTGAGTGTTTTCACTCAGCCAAAGCTAGAGCATGTCCAAACTAATCCTACCATATTTTTAAATGTATCTTGATCCCATATTTGTCCATGTATCTTGGTCCATGGGAATGCCCTCAGAAAGAAGGGCCAGGAGTTGCAGTTGGTTGAACTTTCTCTGTCCATTGGTTTTGACTGTGGCAAATGTGGTGGAAGACTGTCAGCTGTTGAGAGAACCTCCCAACATTCTTGCTTGCAGAACGGTTGAGTTTCTTGCTAAGCTAAAACACAGCTCTGAATTTAACCCACAATTGCAGGCTGCCAGCGAACAGGTTTAGCGGGACAGACAGGCATGCATGCTATACATAAGCCTTTATTGATCAAGCAGATACAGTACTTCAGACCACACGCTCGCGCGTGCTCTGCGAGTCCTTCATCCTGATCATGGCCGCATGTTGATTCGTGATTGGCCGTTCCACTTAGTTCCTCTTCATTGGCAACTTCCACATCTTTACTTCCTTTAAGTTGTTTACTTGCTGCAGTCTGGATCTCTCCAGCTGATACTAGAACATGGTAACCTGAGAAAGTCCCGGCTATCAGACCAGCTGAACGCCATCCGACCAGCTCTCAATCCCCACGCAGTTTGTTCATGTATACTAGAGTCTTGATTTTCTTTGGAAATGCACATATCTAGTCTAGGGAATTGACGTCAATCTTGTACTCTTGTTCAGTGAGAGGTTTATCATATTCCAGATGCAAATGAAAAGCTGAAATGGAAATACCTTGAAAATGGAAAGGGTAAATATCAGAAAATAAGTCATGCTCTATTTTATTTTAGATATAAAATATAGAAAATGATGCTGTGAATGAAATGTTCAATTTGTTTTTATAACGCAAATTTATATTCTAACTAGTGTATTACAGAATAGAGATTATAGTCACATAGTGGTCAGGATGTAAAATAGTATGGTTAAACTTAGTCAGTGTAACAGCTGAGCGCACTACAACATCCATGAAATTCACATTCCTATAACATGTTGCTTTGAGGAGTCTGTGTTGCCCACTGAAGAGGTTGAATGAAGAATGACTTTAAGGAATACTTTTATTTATTTATTTATTCACCTATCTTTCTGTCTATATATCTAGTCAGTTAGAAATTGTGGTCTTAAATGTACATCTTTGCCTTAGAAAAGTATTATTTTTTCTGTAGATATTATAAACAAAATTGACACAGCAGCAGTGATGCTCTTAAATAAGGAGCCATGCATAAAAATGAGTGGACATTTCAAATTTTGTATGGTTTTGCTTCTAGATTGCATTTGTCTAAAATTTTTTATTTTCCTGAAATGATACACATGCTGTCTATGAAGCTGGAATACTCTTACAAGAGCAGGAGATAAGTTTAGGAGTTAAGATCATGTAGTAAATTTTGCTATTCTATTTTTCAAACCCCTGACAGTACTTAAAGAAGACCTGACTTTTCTGTCTTCCTGACCACACACTTTCATTCAGTGAAAGATATACCCTAGCTCTAAAAATAATTTAGAAAATGGTAGATAAGAACACCTGATTTCTGAAGAAAACTTGTGAAAGTACTATCAGGAGGCATGCAAATGCATATGCAAGTACATGCCTAATTTTAACTGTACAAAAATGTATTAGCTTGACTAGCATCTGGTGAGAACTAGCTTGTTGCCCATATTTTTTTTTTCAAATGAATGAGATTCCACACTTTTGTCATAAGCTTCTCATCTAGCCTTCCTCCACTCTCCTAATACTTCTGCCTAACAGTGCTGAAGAAGGTTGTACTGAAGGTCGATCTCTTCTCCAAAATAACTACTGATAGGACAAGAGAAAATGGCTTCAAGTTGTGCTAGGGGGAAGTATGGGTTAGATAGTAAGAAAAAATTTTACATGAAAAAAAATGTGAAGCATTGGAATAGGTGAGATAGATTGAGACCTGGCCAAAGAGCCCAGAGGGTGGTGATAAATGGGGCCAAGTCTAGTTGGAGGCCTGTGGCCAGTGGTGTCCCCCAGGGGTCACGACTGGGCCCAGGGCTATTCAACTTGTTCATCAATGACTTGGATGAGGGCACAGAGTGCACCCTCAGTAAGTTTGCAGATGACACCAAACTGGGAGGAGTGGCTGACACTCCCGAGGGCTGTGCTGCCATTCGGAGGGACCTGGACAGGTTGGAGAGTTGGGCAGAGAGGAACCTCGTGAGGTTAGGCAAGCACAAGTACAGGGTCCTGGGGAAGAATAACACCTGGGGAAGAATAACCTCAGGCACCAGGACAGATTAGGACTTGAGCTGCTGGAAAGCAATTCCTCTTTCCCAATCAGGATTTGGGAGTCCTGACTGACAACAAGTTAACCATGAGTTAGCAATGCGCCTTCCTGGCCTGCATCAGGAGGAGCGTTGCCAGCAGGTTGAGGGAGGAGATCCTGCCCCTCTGCTCAGGCCCAGCTGAGGCCACAGCGGGAGTATTGGGTACAGTCTGGGCTCTCCGGTACAAGAGGGACATGGAGCTTCTAGAGAGGGTCCAGCGTAGAGCAACAAAGACGATTAAGGGCCTGGAGAATCTATTGTATGAAGAAAGACTAAGTGAGCGGGGCCTGTTTAGTCTGTTTAGCCTGGAGAAGAGAAGACTGAGAGGAGATTTGATCAACATGTCCAATTACCTGAGGGGCAACTGTAGGGAGAATGGGGCCAAACTCTTCTTGGTGGCCAGTGATAGGACAAGGAGTGATGGGTACAAACTGAAACACAGGACGTTCCATGTCCATGTGAGGAAGAACCTCTTTCCTGTGAGGGTGACAGAGCCCTGGAACAGGCTGCCCAGAGAGGTTGGGGAGTCTCCTTCTCTGAAGATCTTAAAAATCCTCCTGGATGTGACCCTGTGCCATGTGCTCCAAAATAATGTTTCTGTGATTCTATGCTTTTATGATTCTATGCTGAGGATAGGGCTCCTAACAGAAAAATTATTGTATTTCTAGGATTTATGAAAACTAATTTCTCTACAAATAAGAGAAGAACTTGTTGCTAAATTCTTTCGTTGTATCTTCCTATACAATACTTCCTAATTATAATACCAATTGAATATCTCGTAACAACTGAAATATATTTGAAAGCATTATGTCAGTTGGAGTCTTCAAAACCCTCTTAGATGCAATTCTGTGCCACATGCTCTGGGTGACTCTGCATGTGCAGGGGAGTTGGATGAGAGGACCTCTAGAGGTCCCTTCCAATCTTAACAATTCTATGATTCTATGATTCAGTGGTAATTTAGTGAGATAGGACCCTGTGTTTCCCAAACTGTTAACAAAATCTGATTTTCGCAACAGATTTTGGCTCTTGTGCCAAAGTCTCTGCTTTTCTTGACATTGTAACGTCAAAGTGATTTCTCGTTCAGCAGATCCAGCAGATCTGGATATCTTGCTTTCTGGTTAGCACCTGCCTCAATTTTGGGCAAACTGACACAATGGGTGATAATCCATTGCTCAAACCTTGGTTGAGCAATGGATATCTGTTTGCAGTGGAGGAAGGAAGACTGTGATTATTCTGAGAATAGAACAGCTCTGAAGAGCCTCTTATGTATCTTATATAACTTATATATCCCAGGAGCACCTTCTTTTCTAGCCTCTACTTTGCCTTGCCATAGAAAAATCTCATTGCTTTTTGAGAAAGGCTCAACTTTTGGGCTCTGTAGTTCTGTTTCTGCTCTGCTATTGCTCTCCCTCCTTGAGCTCAGCATTCAGGTTCCGGGTTCAGGTCTAGGTTAGAGAAAGTTGAAAAAACAGAGAAAAAGCTTTAAAAATGCTGAAACAGGCGTTGTCACTTAAGTGCTAGTCGCTGGAGCTTGTTGTCTTGGGAATGCTGGGGAACTGGAGTCCGTGGCAGAAGGAACAGATTAAACAGCACTACCTCTAATAACCACAGAAAAAATGCAGGCATATAACCCAGTGCTTCACATTTTTAAAATATGATACTGTTGATTAACAATGAGTAATACATTCAAATACTATTACTCTCTTCTGCTTCCATGTTCTTGTAAAGAATAGATTTTTAACAGTTACATTCAGCTAAGATTTGGTATTAGTATCGTACATTGAGTATCACCATAAGAACATTTAACTTGAATGAATCAGATTTATTCTGCAGTCTTTGGACTTCTGATTGTTTATGTGGATTTATTGAAAATATTTGTCAGTCACACTGTATTATCTCATGAAATACTCTTTTTTCAAATATACAAATATACAGTTGCATACTTTCTAAAAATACACTTTATTATTTAACTTTTTATGTTAAAATACAAAGTTATAATGCGCAAGACTTGAGCTGCATTAGAAACAACATGAGCAGAAAATATTTTCCATTATTCTGCATTGTAATCGAAGGTAAGAAGGAGAACTGCAGATATTCATAAAACTATGGAGATACATATTCAGTGTCTTTGCTTATAAATCACTTAGAGACTTAAAGATTTTTTTAAAAAGTTTCTAATTGAATTTTCATTGTCTTCTAGTCTTCGATTTAGGCTGCTTAGTTACACAATCAAAAGGTATTTTTTTATTTTTTATTTTTTTAGTTTCATGTTCTTAGTAAGAAATATTAATGAATGAATGAAACTCTCAAAGATTTTAAAAGGAAATTTCAATTTTGCGGGAAAACGTCCTTTTTGTATAGTGATTAATAGAGTACGTAGCCCCTGTTCTCTCTTTTTTCATTGGAAACTTAATGGAGAGAAAGAGAGAAGGCATGTAACGATCTTGAGATTTCTTACTTCCTACTATGTGGACCAAAGTCCTGATCTGTGAAGTACTTAAGCTGTGCAAAAGATGGGGGGGAGTATGACTCACATACTTCAAGTGAAGTACAACATGTGCTTAGATTTGCTACTTTGGTAATTAACTGCTTAATTGAGTGTTTAACTGCAGTAGCCTCTCCCCTTATCTACTGTCTCTCACCAGTCATATTTCTGAATCAACTGTTTTTTCTTGTCTTCTTATCAGAAGCATTTTTGAAGAAAAGGCTGTGCAAACACAGGAGCAAAGGACTGTGAAGGTTGTAAAGTTTTGTCAAGGTACCCTTAAGCATTTAGCAATTTGAATAATTAGCCCTGGCTTCCTGCTACATAAAGAAATCCTAAGGAAAACTCTCAGGCTCTGTCATTGCTAATACTGTCCTTTAGTCCTATTCTCTTTTCATTTTTTGTGTCTTTGCTAGGGGAACCTTGCCCCGAGGTTGTGATCCCATCTTTGTGTCAGAGGGTAGTACCTGTTCTTCTCAGTATGAGGGGAGAGACATATGTACATTCGGATATTGAATAGCATTTTTTTTTTCCTGGAATTGTTCCTGACAGTCATGCAAGAACAAACTTAATGTTCCTTGAAAGTCATACAAATACAGTTACATGGAAGCAGGAACATTTATCTCCCTCCCTTCACGAGAGCTTAGTTTTGTTTTCACATACATGTGGAATAGTTTCTCTGCTCTCTGGCAGCCTCCAGCCCTTCTCCATAGGGAGCTTTGGTGCTGACTTAGCTTTATCCTTCTCCTCTTTGTTTAACTTGCAGCTCCAATTCAGTTCTCCTGCAAACTTGACAGGCATTTCATTTAACTCGATCCTCATAAAGCAGTGCGCTATTTCTGAGCTATATATATTCTGGAAGGCTGCTGAGGCCTTCGGCTTTGACCATAACTGTTTCTTCATTGGCATTGTGAATTGAATCCCTCACAGTGCCTGTCAGGACTTTCCCTGGCATCTAGACCAGAGGTCTTGGTACTTTCACATCTCCTTTCAGCTGTTTTTAATCCATGACTGTTCTTGCTGATTCTCTCTGTTTCTTATCCCCATCTCCTAATCCCCACAGTTCCAGTCTGTCAACTTGCATCCATGGTTTCCTCTGGATATTTTGTCTCTGGGTAACTGTACCTGCTGTGTTGTCAGCTTTGCAATATGGTTGTGTTGTACCAGGCATTTCTTCTGCCAAATTCCATCCTTCTGTCTTCCTTGCTGTCTATCTATTTTTACTAACTAACTTGCTAACTAACTTTTTTTCCCTTTCTGCTTTGCTTTTAACTCACTCTTCAAATTGCCTTCTGCATGCTATGCAGAGCATGACTGAGATATTATACTGATGAAATACAATATAACTGCACTCTTTTCAGCTCATCTTTGATTCACCTCTTTAGAGGTATCTTTTTTTTGCCTTTCCAGAAGTTCTGATTCCCAGGATCGAAATCTCAAACATTTTTTTTTTCTGCAGAATGTTTTCCTTTCCAGTCACACATTTGAAATCTTTATCCAGACTTTATCTCCTTGCCACTTGATTACAGCAATAGCCTTTACTCTGGCCTTCTGAAAAGTTCTTCACAGCTGTGCAGAATGCACAAAGATCATTTTTGAGCACATTCTCTCTTTATCAGCATGAGGTGCTTCTTTGTATTGTCAGTCATAAATGAGTTATCTTCACTTCCAAAGCACTCATATTCTTCTTGCTTATCTTTTATTAATAAAGTTTTGAGAAATTGGGCCCTTTTTCTGAATAGTCCATGACACGAGTTCCCCTGATTTATGAGCTTTATTTCTTGACAACAGCTGCACTCTGCCTCATATGTTTTCTCATATTTGAGAGACATTCCCCAGTTATCTGCAACTGTGTTTCCTTGTCATCCTTGAGACTCTCTCTTTCACTCAAGTGTTTGTGAATGTTGTGGCAACAGGCAAGTTGCTACTGTGTTGAAGTCACAGCTCGTCTGTTGGCTGTGTGTTCCCCTGTCTTAGTATTTCCTTGCCTGTTTCTCTGATTCTCTGTTGTTCTCTCTGTTGTCCTGCACATTAGACTGTGGAGTTTTTGAGGTAGAACCTATCCTGACTATGCGTTTGCATAGTGCTGAGTTCTCTACATTGTGCGTCTTTCAGTTATAACCAAAACCTTGTTAATTGACTTGCTCTTGCTGATCCAAACAGGGAGTTGGAAGATCAGGCATAAGTATACCTAGTTCTGTTGACAGAAATACTGTGTTGAAATACTGAGTTGAACTGAGAATTAGATTGATATACTTTATAGGGCTTTCTCGTTTTCAGATATCACCTGAAAAACTATCTTTTCACTGAAAGATAGCAAACATGACAGCAGTAATTTGATAGGAAAGCAATTACATTGCTACTAGAATGCAGAACTGTTGGCCGTTCTCTGGACAGAAATTGTAGCTGTTTCTGTCTGCCTTAATCTGAAAAAAAGCTCCAAGGAGACATTTTTGGAAGGGAGTGGAATTGGGCAGTAATTTTTTTGATTTATTTTCTTCTCTTTATTAGGTGCATAAGATTGAATGAGAGTCACAGTGAAGAAATTATTTGTTTTTTCTAGTGTGTTGTTTCTTCCACGCCTCCTTGTCTTTGCATAACTGCATTATAGGGATAGCTCATAGACCGCTGTTGGTTGTCCAGCAAATTACTAGGAAAAAAGGTATCAGACCAAAACCTGAGCCAGCCAGGTTTTCTGTGCTTTCTTACACACACAGAAGCACTATGCATTTTTTCATTGTTGATGTCTGCAGAGAAGAGAATTGCTAAAACAAATAAACAAAAGAGCCCATAGTGATCCGTTTTGTGGAGAGTAATATCTTGGGCAATTCTCTGATTTTTCTTAAAAGCAACACACATCTCAGTTTGGGTCTAACTTTTGTTTATATTCTGATTTATCGAAAGACTCCCCTAAACAGTCCCTTGTTGAGGAAAACAAAGATTTGGAGGATAAAAAAAGAGTAGGGTTCTCGTCAAATTGAAGGCATGTAAGAGCCTCAGATTAAAACTCTTTTTGTATTCAGTAGAGACTAGTGTGTACTTCTGGAAGAAGATTCAGGTTGTGGAATAGGATAAGGCTGAGGAATTTGATAAGATTATGGATTTCATCCATAGCCTCTAACCAACAATTCTTTTGTTCTAACAGCCATTTTAGTAGCACAGCTGTCTCAACTGCATATACAAATCCAAAGTGAGAAGAGAGACCACTTTAAAGAAGATTTAGAGTTACACTTTTGAGATGCATCATTAGGCTAAATGCAGTTTAGTTTGCAGTTTTCTTTTTTTTCTGAGAAAAGGGAAATAGTGGAATCATCACTGGTTGCTGGTTTTGCTGTGTGTATGAAATGTAGGTGACTTCAGGTAAAAGGAGCTAACTGACTTTGTCTCAAAATATCCCACGGTAAAGAGCAAATTTTGCAGAAGTGGGTGGGGAATCCAGACAAACTAATTTTTCAGAAGTGCTTCACAAAATTGATACAAAACCAGAAGTACAGAATAGTCATTAGTAGAAATTAAATTTTAGCAAGATTATCCATGTAGAAGTAGTTCCAGTTAGGAAATGCTTTCCAGTCTACAAAACTGTCTAAAACTGATGTGCTCCTGTTTTACAGTGAGTGAAAGAGGTGTGCAGGATAGAAAAGGGCCCAGTCTGCTGTTTTCATTCATCTCAGAAAAGTAAGCTATCTGGGAAGAAGCATACTGAATGTTTCCTCTGCCTGAAGAACCTTTTTAGGGTCTCACACATCCAAGGTCCCTTTCACTGCCAGATGGTGGTGGCTCTGGGGTTCATCTCATGTTCCATCAGTTTAATCAGAAATTGTCATACAGTTGTTACACATTTCTCAACAAAGAATTTAATAGAGAAAGAATTTTCTTCTGAGAAATACTGGGTTTAATGAGGAATTCTTCCCTGAAAGTGGCATATATACTTGAACAGAAAGATCATTCCTCCTTGAAAGTGTCACATATACTTGAATAGAGAGACCATCCAAGTCAAATTCTTCTGATTGTGCTTGAAAATGCTGACTGCAATTTCTAGTGACTGATTTGTGTTTTTATTAGGATTGGTTTTTGAGTCCTAGCAGATTGTATATATACATAAAACGTAACATATATGTTTTTCAAATGTAATTTCAGGAAGCAATAAGCTATGAGAAATCAATCATTAAGAAATCATTTGCATAATAGTATTATACGACATACAAAGAAAGGGAAAACTATCAGAAATAAGAGTATGAAGTGAAGCTCTTTACAGTCAGGCACTGATTTTGTTTTTCAAAAATAAAGCATCTAATGCTTGCTGTATTAAGTGAGACTAATGTCCTGTATTATATGAATGACTTTTAACTTTTGCCAGGAAGGACTATTTTTCCTAACCAGATTACTGAATAATGTTGAGCTTTAGCTTGTGGAATTTTTAAAGTGGTTCCAAATGATAATGAATTTTCATTATTCAAGACAATATAGGCTAATGATTAATCAACAAGACTATTAATGTTGAGTGTTATGTGTAATTTGAATTATTGCTGTCTTAACCATAAATTCTTCCCAAAAAAAAGATTGCTCAAACTAGCAGTTATTTCAAGCAGTCCCAATTACACTTTTCTTTTCCAGTATAAGAAAATAAGAAGCCAAAACAAGCTGTCCCTTGCAGACTAAATTCAGAATTTATTCTATTTTGAGATAAAAATTGAAATATTAAGTATCTCCCTGCTTCTTGCAGGTGCATTGGATAAAAAGTCATTGCTTAGGCATAAGAATATGCATGTCCAGTATAATTTTTGCCCTTCTGAAATAAATCAACATTTCTCCCAAGATTTAACTAATCTCATCTTTAGTCTTTTTTGTGGTCCTAAGGAACTGACCCATAGATCTCCATAATGGCTGTAGAATTTCAGCAATAGTGATATTAAAATTGCTTCTATAGTCTGTTGTAATGCTTCTCTTTCCTCTCAAGGCTTTATTATGCCATTTTCAATTATGCTTTGAGGTACTCTTTGATACACCTGGGTGTAGATTTGTGACAATGCATATTTAAAAATGGACTGGCTAATATGTTTTAGTTCTTCCCCTTGCACCAAGTGTTTTATAAGACCAAAACTATGACTTGATCACTTAGCATGTCTGCTGTCAAACAATCTTAGAATCTTTCACTGGACAGCAACTCTTGTCCATGCCTTCTATAACAGAAGGAAAAACCTTCAAATTCAAATAGTCAGGTGATTATTAATCTATCTCAGGGGATTATTCTAATGGCTGTAATGACTGTATGATCACAGTCTTTTTTTTTTTCATTTTGGTGAAGAATATATATGGGCAAAATACATTGAAAAACATACCATGTTTTTTAGAAGTACATCTTGATCACTGGAAGATTCCCTTCATTCTGTGATGATGCCAAACAACAAAAAAGCACATTCTTCCAAATAACCATGCAAAGTCAAATGAAAAGCCAAGAAATTTGTGTCTATTATGTCTTACAAGAACTTTCCAAGGCAAAATATTTACAGTAAGAATTGCCTTCTGTTTTTATTTTCACACCATGTTTGGCAGAATAGTGGCTCCAAAGAAAATTTTCAGCTGCTACCCTAGCAGAAATAACCTAATATTATAAAAATAAATATGTGCTGGAAGAACTCCACACATAGATTTTTAGTCTATTAATTATGAACTTACATTGCAATCAACTTGGCATGGGCTAGAGAGGAAAGGTATGAACATGAAAGAGCATGGACATTTATGTACTGAATTGTCAGTCCTTTGCCAAGAATAGGGTAGATTAGGCAGATCAGCTACGAGAACTGTTTTTTTTTTTTTTGTGAATTGAAAGTAGGGAAGACAGTATTGAAGCCAGTACTGCTAGCCTAAAGATTGCCTAATATGATGGATTTCTGTTTAGATGAGAAAGATATCAATCTTTCTTCTTTAAAATCAAATTTAGGGTCATTAAATTGGTTGTTACATCGGTTCAGTTATTTGAAAACTTTTAAAGTTATTAAATGCTTTGTGTGAGCGCATTTTTGTGTTTACTCAAGTAGATGCTCTGCATGATAGTTGACTATATAACTATAGTTGCAGATACAACTAAGGGCTTTTCGAGCATTCATAACCGTAATTGCACCAGAATGTATTTAGAGACATAAACCAGATACTTCTAAGAGGAAGCACTTAGCATATGTACTGTGAAGAAAGATTCTTTTCATTTCTCCTAGGGCCCATTATGCATGCCAGTATGTTCCTACTACTGCTGATGTGGAATATTTCATCAGACTCCTTACAATTGGTTTGTGATTCTCATGCTGTGCCGTGCAATGCACAGATCTAAGCATTATCAATAGAGAATAGCTTGTACAGCAGGTGACTCTCAATTTCTTTCTGCATAGGCATGCTATGTTTAATTTTTCTGCAGATCCTTTAGGCTGTTATTTCACTTTGCTATGGCCATTTCCATCCCCTGGCATTGACAGAGTAAATGGGATCCACAGTGATTTCCTGTAAATAAGCTTGCATTTTTAAGAATTCCACTGGTGATGGTGTGTGCTTGCAGATTTATTTAGCATAATTTTTGGATGGAAGACGGATTATATAGTCTCAAGGAGAAGAACGGGCGGGCACCAGCTGAAACATTGCATTGAATCTGCATATCAAGATGCTAGCAGACTAATACAATCCAAATTGTTAGTACAATACCTACCTTGGCAGTATGATTCTTCCTAGACATCAAAACAAGAAGACGGGAGATAAAGACTTAGGTTTCCTTTCTACTTTCTATACAAAGCTGCTCTTTCAAATTTTCATTCATGTATGTTTTGTAGCCTGTTGATTTTCTTTTCATTCCATTCAGTAAAAGATGTTTTGCAAATGTTTTGACATGTTCACTTATGGTTCTGCACAGTGTTTTAGGGGCAAAAAAAGTCTCCTGCCACCTCCAAATTCATGACACTGACTGCAAGCTAAGTGCCACTGCCTCCCAGTGTTGGAAAAGCTGTTCATTCCTGCATGGCAGTGCCTGTAAGTGGACAGCAGGAGGACTGAGGAGGACTGTCTTTGTCAGTCCAGAGTGAAAGGATGGGGTTGGTCGTCTTTCTGCTGATCTCTGTGAACACTGACCTCCCTCTCTTTGTTCTGCTTAGCACGGTGTGTGCTCCTCATCTTCAGTGCCCTCATGGCATGGGAATGCCAAGCCCAATCTGCACCCAACGACCTTTATATGGAACTTGGGTGAAGAGGCCTTGGTGCACTGATGAAGGTATTTGACTAAACAGAATGTCTGACTTAAATAGTTCTGTGTGTGCAATTTGTGTGCGCATGATGTTCACAAACTCTGTGTATGTGAATGACACAACAGCTTGTGCCTTGCTGTCCTTATACTTCCAATAACCTGAAAGGTCCAAAACCTTGTGAAGAAAAAGAGAAAAAAAACACCTTTTGTAATGTTACATTTTTAAATAATATTGAAGTGAATTTCATAACAAATTTTAATGAAAATTTCTGCTGTGATTTTTTTTACCCAAGTTTATTACCAAAACTGACTAATTTGGTGCAACTGATATTAATCCACTAATTACTTTATTGGATCTGACAGTTTTTTTTCCTGGGGAATTTGGCTGGAAACCCAGTCCTCTAGCTATCTCACCTGAGATGATCCTTTGCTCTTGAAATTTATTGGGGCTATGAATGGAATGACAGGACAGAGTGGTTTAGGTCTGCTTAAAGTCATCATAAATAATGAAAGCCATGATTTTGCAATTTATTTTATAAGATATGATAGAGATTCATATAATGCAGGCACATTACTGGAAGAGAAAGAATTCAGATGCTTGGGAGGCTCCGTTGTTATTCATGACTATGTTCCAGCAGTCATGTATTGTTCAGCTACTGCTATTACTAGGATGACTTTTTAATAATATTAGTTTGATATAACGGAAAACTGCTGGCATAAAAGCTTACTTAGATAATTTATTGCCCAGAGCTCTGCTTTTGATAGGACTTACCACATCGTGATATCAATGAGACACAGAAAAAAATTCCAAATAGCAAACATTGAATTCAGAAAAATGTTTGCTCTCAGTGAATGTCTCTTCCTCAAAGTCTTTTTATTTGCTCCTCTGGGAAGCTGCAGCATTTTCTCGACAAGGGCTATAAGTAAAATATTTGAACAATTATTAGGCTTCTCTTTATAATGATATTCTGCACAAAAGGGATTTGCAGGCCAGAGAAAATCCCAGTAGAAGATTTTATTTAAGGTTATTAGGAATACAGCTGCACCCTGTTTGCATTTCTCCCTTTTAAACCTTGCCTGCTTACTTTTGTATCTATTCTAAGCTAAAAAATGCTACCTTTGTAATATGAAAAAATACCAAACTTCTCCATCAGCCTGTAGGCATCTGTGAAGCAGTAAGTGGTTCAAAATCTGCCACTCATCTGTGTGCAAGGATGCATATTTATACTGCAGAGTCCCAAGGAGAGGTACTGGAAGGCACCAGGGGGTGCTCAGCCTGCATCCCCTCCTCTGATCATCCTGTGGGCAGGACTGGTGTGGGGTTTCTCTGTGCATCACAAATCAGGACTAACCAAAGCAATACAAAGACTGCAATGTTTTAGTTCCAGTTGAGCAACTAGTAGTTCCACATGGGGTAAACCTTTTTTTCATCCGTAACTTCCTCTTTTAATTGCAACAGCTTTCTTGCGGGGGTTGTATTGTGGTGAGAACCGCAGCTAAAGTTATTCATCCTGCTCCCTCAAATATTTAAGTAGTTGGGCTGAAAAGCCTATGGGACAGAGGCTGCCTTTGACCTTTAACTATATTGGTGGCTGATCTCAATGATCAGGATGTTGTCACACTACTGTTAGTATTTGGAGCAAAATCTTCACAAATTTCAAAATTATCCGTGTTGGTTATGTAGTAACAAGCCATGGGAGGTTGCTAACTGTGACTGACATGTGAACTGGTTTGTTTAGTTTCTGTTATTTTTTGGTTTTTATGGTAGCAGACCATAAACTTTGAAAATTATATTAAAAAACTAGTCATTTTAAAAGTAATTTCATTGATAAAGTTGTTCCTTAATAGTACTTTGCATCTGCTTGTTGCTAATATCTGTAGACCTATAGGTTATTTTAGAGCTTATGGTATAAGTTATTCTTTTGCTCTTATATACGGCTGAGTGTGAATAAGTTTGCAAAGAGCTAATTCTTTTTGTTATAGCATATCTTATGACTGTGGTAGTTCTAAAATTTATGTAAAGTCTGGTTGAGAACCTAATGCTTTTATTAAGAACAGTGCATGCGTGAAAAGTATTCTACTTTGGGACCAGATCTCATTAGTTCTAGATATGCTGAATAACAATAATGAATAATTTTACTCAATAAAAGGTGCACTTAGATGGCTTATTGAGTAAGCGATCATTCAACTGAGAAAGGTTATATGAGCTTGGTTCATTAACCTGTGTGTTCATTATGAGTGTTTTTGTTTTTCTTTATGGTACATTTGACTAAATCTTAAACATAAGCTTGATGAATTGATAAACTGTCCTTGTTTTGCTGCTATTTGAAAATACATTTAGCTAATTGGGATGCTGAATAGATATTATTTATATTACTACGATGAAAAAGCTTAGAGATTCAGTTTGCTAGCAGTTCTAGGTGCAATATGGATTGCCATTGTTGCCTTTGCTGATTCTTTTATTTATGACACAGAAAGGAGCTTGAAGAGGGAACGATAACATGGCAGTTGACAGTGAAAGCTACTGCAGCATAGTTTAGCTGTGAATTTGGAGATGGTTGAGGTGCATGGGCCTTCCTACAGCTGTTTTCAGAGTCCTGCAACTTGTTTATGGAGTGTAAAATGGCAGTTTTCGCTGTATTCTGGACTGAGTGGAAAGTAAAAGGGATCTGACTCAGAGTGAGCTAGAGGCTCAGCATTATTTATGTTCTCCCATTAAGTTTATTCCCTGGGAACAATACAGAAGACAATGCAGAATCAGAAGTGCAGCTGAATATTGTTGTGAGCCAGTGTAGTTCAAGTGAGGCTTCCTGTGCACAGACCTGAATACCAGGAATTCCGAACTGCCTCACTGGTGGGTAGCATTTTTAAAAGATTGTGTCTGTTCTGTTATGAGGTAAAGTTGAAATAGCAATGCTGTGTGCAGATTTTTTTTGCAGTTGTATTAATGTACCCCCTCTTTGCCTTTCCTGGGTGATGCTGCTTTTGCAAGCCTTTTCTGGCCTGGCCGTTGTGCTCCTCTCTGGATGTCCAAGTCTTGCTGTGAGAGGCCTTCCTGGCTGGTGTCAGAGCATCTCTGCTGCCTCCCGGGGTTTTTTGACCTTTCCGCCTATGGCCTATGTGCTCAGCCACCACCTGCCTGGAGAAAGTCCACCCTCCTGCTTCTGGGACACCCTCCTGCTTCTGGGACACCCTCCTGAGCTCAATATAGGACAGGCCACAGATTGAGATAACGGCTTATATAAACTATTCTTTTTGAATATGCATCTCTAACTCTTTAAGCTTAAGTGATATTTTTAAACAAGTATGTTTCTAGTTGTCAAAAGAAAAATATGATTTAGCAAATGTCACTGGAAACAAAAGCTCCTTTTTTTTTCTATTATGTTAAGTCATACATTGGACCTAACGCAAATTAAATCAACCCCACAGTTTGGCTTCCTGTTTATACCCGGTCACTACAGGAAAACAAGTTATTGCAAACATTTCATCACAGTGCAGCACTCCTTATAGCAACCATAGAATTCAAAGCTTTATATTGTCAGCTCCCAGAGATTTCATATCTGTCCTATGGAGCCATAGGGCCCATAGGATAACACTCTTAGTCTGAATATGTCACAGTCTGCGTATGTGTCTGCTGATCACAATTAACTAAATCTATTGGTGTTCAAGAAAACTGCTCAGGTGCAGGAATGATGTCTATGTCCCAATAGATTGACATTTGATTGGCAGATAAAAAAAATCCAGGCTTTAAAAGAAGTTGCCTGTTGTCTTTTCCTGTCCTTTTACTTTGACATTGATAAGAAATCAATGTGTCTTTAAACACTGCAGAATAAGAACGTGCTTCATTTAGTTTTCCACAAATTAATCTGTATCAAGTAGACTCTGCTTCTGTTTCTTGCCAGGGCTTACCATGGTTCTGTGGTGATGAAGGTACTACTTATAGAAAAATATAGTTTCTTGCTTCACTAAGACTTATTCTGTATTCCTATTTGTAATGAATGTCCTGGCTGCTGAAATATCTTATGGAAGCTTACATATTTCTTATAGATAGTTGTATGCCATAATAAAGAAATTACTTTTCTAGCTTGTTGGATGTGTAAGGATAGGTCACAGCAGCAGTCTACATGAGCATAGTAAATATGTGTCATGGAGCCAGCTCAGCATTTGGAAAGGATTCCTTTTCCTGTATGGAAGAGAAATTCCTGTGCTACTTGCTACTACCTGTGCTTGGCTTTTGTTCATAGGATATTCATGGAATATTTTGAAAAATGGAATAAAATCTGGTTGGCAAAAATACACTTTTAAATTGTTTTATTTTGATTCCCCATCCCTGAAAGCGGTTAGTTCTGCTGTCTTTACCAATGATCTCTCAGATTTATAAAGCTGAGAGATATCACAAAGTCTTCTCTGACCAACATCTTCCCCTACAAGGGTAATTCAAGTCTTTCTTGGACTTAATTAAGACCATGCAGATGGAAGGACACAATTGTACTCCGAGGGTTGATATTTGAAGCAAGTTAGTGAAAGAACAGCTTTTGTTTTTAATATACAATCAATACATCATGCTGCAATAACATCAACATTCTTAATGCTTTGTTTTGGGATGAAAAGTGGATGGAAAGGATGTGATTGAATGTCCTGCTTGTTGGCAGGGTTCTTCCAAAAGACTAGGAAAAGAATCACAAAAACAGCCCTTGTTGCTCCTGTTACAATGCAAATGATTCTTACACTACTGGAAGCAGTAATTCTGTCCCCAATCATATTTCCATCCATCCTCTATGGAGACAGTAAATAAGGAACAAATAATTCCACAGTACAAGAGGGATGTGGAGCTGCTGGAGAGAGTCCAGCGCAGGGCTACAAGGATGATCAGGGGCCTGGAACATCTGCCCTATGAGGAGAGGCTGAGGGAGCTGGGCCTGTTCAGCCTGGAGGAGAGAAGGCTGAGAGGGGATCTGAGCAGTGTCTATAAGTACCTCAAGGCAGGCAGTGAGGAGGATGGGGCTGGCCTCTTTTTAGTGATGGCCACTGATAAAACTAAACTGAAGCATCAAAAGTTCCATGGGAACACTGGAAAAATTCAAAGATTTGTCAAAATAGCTCTCAGAGCCTCTGGCTTTCCCTTCATTGTGAGGCAGCGGATCTCCTGTGATCTGATACTTTTTGGTTTACAAGAGAGATACTGTTTTGCATGACTGAAAACTTCTTAGGATATACTGGAAAAGAATCTGGATCTAGCCAAATTCAGGAGAGAAGAGAGGAGGAATCAGAGATGTCCAAGGAGAAGAAAGTCTTAAAAAAGAATTATGAATGGGTGTTACTTACTTATAAGTGGGAAAAAGGTTTCATTTCTGCTATAGTGTAAAACTGAAAAAAAAAAGATGCAGAATTGGTGTATAGCCAACAATCAAGTATTCTTCATTCTGTGGCACAGCAAGAAAAATAGACCTTCTGTATGCAAAATTTAGTTGTATATTTGCGTTAGTTTTCACTAGTTTTGTGTACTGCTACAAAAGATCACTTTACAGTGAGAGATAGCAGAGAAAGCTGACTTTTTTTTTCTTTTTTTTTTAATCTATGCTATATACTTTATATAAGAAGATCTTTTCTCAGCTAATCCAGAGAGATAGACTTTAAATGACATTGGATTTTATACTTAATTGCAATGTTACTCACAGCCTCTCTTCTGGGAAAATATGCTATGACTGTTGTGTTAGTTTCAGTGTCAAAATTCTGATCGGGGCAGTAGGTAAAAAGTATGAAGCCTGAAATAAAAAGGAAGGCAATTTTCTTTGTGAGGAAGCTTCAGAGAGTCATCCCTCCCACCCCAGGCACCTAATTTCTCTCTTTTGTAATGTGTATACATGAGACGAATAATTTGCAATGGTGTAGCTTTTAACAAATTCTCATTAATAAATTCTCAAATTCTCCAAGAAATTCTCAAATTCAATATATGTTCCTGCTAACTTATACCTTTCTGGTAACCTAACCGACTTCTTTAAAGAGGCCTGTAACACTCTGTCCCATCATTCCACACAAAAGCTGGGTAATTTTCAAGAAGAAGGGACTAACTACAGATAGTTAGAAAAAAAAGATCCCACTGCTTCATTGAAGCTTCCTACTAAGCAGATTTGATCGTGTATGTTGGCTATATGTGTTCTCTTCAAAGGATGGTGTTTAATTATGATCTTTCTTTGACTATAGAGGAAAAACTTATCCTAATAACAAATTTCTTTAAAAATCTAAGTTTTACCAATTGCAGGCTTGATGGTCAGCTCTTGTCTATCAATATGCAGCAAAGTTGTTCAAAAGGAGTTGAACTAGGTGATCTCTAGAGGTCCCTTCCAACCTTAACCATTCTGTTATTCTGTGAATGAGGATTTCCAAAGGTAGTAAAGTTGAGGTAGTCTGTGTCATAACAGAACTGAACTTGACTATTGTGTATAGTATATTGGCAACGTGAGTTTTGGATTTTATTTTTCTGTCTCTGCTCATGAGGAGACTACCAGAGGGTTAGGGTATAAAGCCTTCACTTATGTTTAATAATACTTTTTCACATAAATAACCCTAGTGGAATCTTAATAAAGGTTGAGCTGATAAACTAAGACCCACATTTTATGTATGGCCCTTAGTTTGAAAGATCTGCACAAGAACAAACAAATGATTAGGAGTTTTGTCTTAAGACAATGTCATTAATGTGATACATATGATGTTGATGCAGCGTGTGTGTGCTGGGCATACCCTATGTTGTTCCCTTCTGCTGCACCATGTAATAGTGACATTGGCGCACTGCGGGTCTTGACAAAGGTTGTTCCTTGAAGGGTCCTTTTTACCTTCTTGCTACTTCTTTTCCTCACACAGGTTTTACAAAAGTTCTGTGTCTGTTGTCATTTCTGATACCCTCTGTCTCCTTGATGACAGTTCTGAGAAATGGCTCTGTTATATTTTCTGTTCATTGATACTGATCTGAAGACAGTATTCTCTGTAATATGTTAATGAAAGGATGCTGGCCTTTGGGGTTGCTGTTATATTTATTATTATGTCTTTCACACATTACTAAGAATTTTCTCTGTTCCATGAATGCAGAACACTGCCTAAAATTCCTATGTGGATAGCACCTAACTTTTCCAAATTTTTCATTATGTCAGCACAAATACTCATGCAATTGCACATTCCTGTATAAAGTAGGTCAACTTTATTTTATTAGAATATTCTCCTGAAAAAGAGACTCTGTATGTTATTGAAGTGAATTAGAAATTTTATTTCTCTTGTGAAAACTAACCTAAGCTTACAGCAGGAACAGTCATCAGGCAAAATTGTTGTCCAAAGAAATTTGTCTTTTTTGCTTCAGGCATTGAAGCCCAGTTACTTGGCAAAGTGTGTTTGCATTTCAAAAATAAACTGTGTGTCTCCTATGAGTTACAGCAGCAGTCAGATCTTACCTCAGAATAGAAGCTCTAGGAAAATGTCAATGCTTATGGGTGCTTCCTCTGGGATAGCTAAGAAAAGATTAACACAAGACTGGTGAAATTTTACTATAGTAAATTCATATCTATAGTATCTAAAAGACAAAAGCACAACTATCAAAATTGCACCATTTTCTTATCGTGAAGCCAACAGCTGAACTGATAAACCAAAATGAAACCAACATCATTTGATGCAGTGCTAAGAAATGATGCATTAGGAGAAAATGGCTCAGTAAGCATGTTATAAACCTAACTGATAAAACAACTCCATTAATCTCTTTTTTGGCCTGTTTATAAAACAATGTAAATGAGAGGTTTATAAATAATGCTGTTTATTCTTGTCATCTCATAAAATATTATCCAGCAGAAAAAAAAAAAGGCATGCCTGATTACATTTTGAAAGTTAAAAATCATTTCATTTTAGAATATATTTTTAATGGCTGCAAAACATGAGAACAAAAGGGTGAAAAAATCCATAATTTTTATAACAGAGCACTGAACAAAGGAGAGAGATTGCTGCAAACTAGGCCTATTTTACAAATGCGGAAGATATTTCTGCGAGTAAAAGAAATACAAGATCTTCCCCAGTTTTGTTAACACAGACCCTTGGATAGATAGTAGAGGAAGCAGACTTGCTAATTGCTGATGCTTCATTGTAATTAGCTAAATCTTTATGCTTGGTCTGTCTGCTAATGATTTTTTTTTTTTTTTGGATTTCTGTGGGCATCTTCAATGTAGACAAAGTTTATTTACACTTAGTATATACCAATATTTCTGAAATAGGCATAATGTTCAGAATAGGCATCACTGAAAGCTGGACACACAAATAGATTTGTACTAGACTGATATTAGCTTACAGTGAGCCATGCATTCACTAGGCTACATATTTAATTCAGTTCAACTCATGACATTTCATGAAAAAAAATGTTTTTAGGTATCTATGCAAAGTCTAAGATGGTTATCAAGTTTGTCATAGGTTACCTAGGAACCTGCAGAAATGCACCACAGTTCTTCTATATGCTGCTCTGGATTCATCTGTGGTCTTGCATCAAAAATCCAAGAAATTAATCATTTGAAATTCTGTAGTTCATAGGAGGCAGAGATCTGAGATTTTATTGTTTTGACTTTTCTGAGATGCTTCAATAGTGGCTGAAAATCAGTGCAAACTTCAGCGGTCAAAACACTGAATGAAACCCAGGGGAAAGCTGCTATCATTATTATTTTACTTATTTATTTATTTATTTTACATGAAAGTATGCACCTTAGTGCCACCAAGTAAGAGTATGCTCATTGTATTGTGTTTTAAATCTCTTACGTTGCTCAGACAGAGATGAAAATTAGTGAAGTGCATATGAAATCTTAAATCTTGTTAATCATTTACTTTAGAAACATTCCAGAAATACTGAAATTTATGTTTCTATAATTACAGAATTCTTAAGATTTTTTACTCTTTCAATAAGTAGAACAGCAAAAGTAATGTCCTTATGGAACTGAGGTACACTTAAATTCATTTGTTGAGGACAGGGCAACTCAGACATTATTCTGAAAGATACAGAGGGCCTAAACACTAAATATTTGATCACAGAGCCTCAATTGAATGAAGGGTGCAAGTATGTCCTGTGAGCACGTGATTTTCTCATTTAAACCTACATGCTTAAAATTCAAATACAAGGTCCACAGGCATGTTATTTTTTATCAATTGTTTTTTGCATATAAAGGCATCCCAGTTTTCAAAATGAGCAGCTGTCTAGTTTGTTTATTTTTCAATACAAAGTTAAGGAGAATGAAAGCATAAAATAGTGGGATTTGGAGAAGAAAACACATATACCACTGAGCAGTCTAAGCAACATTAGACCCATGAGCAGAGTATTTAAATCAAAATATTTAAGAGCATTAAGGAGAGGATACGTAGTATTTCTTGAGTTAGCTTCCCAGATGTCTTTTAGATACAGGGTTAAAGTCTATATAAATTATATGCAGTGGATAGGGTGGAGTAGAACAGAAGGTGTTAGTGGTTTGGTTATAAAAATAATCTTATCATTCCTTTAGCAGCAACCTATATTTCTCATTACAGTTTAAATTCTTCAGAAAGTATCTCCATGAATTCATGCACAGCAATGTGTACATAATTATAGCCTACAATATATAATTCATGAAAAGTTGCAAACCTTATTCTTCCTTAAGTTTTCCAAAATAGGATGCACTTTCAATATTGCTTTTTGTTCCTGTGCAGTACAGATTGGATAGCAGGGGTGAATGTACAACTTTCTGGATTTACAATCTGAGACAGAGTTTGGAGTTCATAGAGATGACATGCAACAGAAATGTAAATGATTTTTTTTTTGATTAAGAATGTTCTGTTAGGAAAATATAACGTGATAACTAATGTGCAATTTAGTGGGTTCTTAGAGAGAAGCTATTAATCTGCCAGTAAGATACTTAAAAAATGATGCACATGATGGTACATTAATTTTCAACATATTCAGCCTTTGCTGTTTCTTTTTACAGATCAAGATTCAAAGGACTTAAAAGTGAGGAAAAAAAAAAAGAGAGAAGAGGAGAGGGTATGGAACAAGGCAAACGAAAACAGAAGGTATAAACAATCCCTTTAAAGGATTGTTTGATGTCTTACTAATTAGGTCACGATTTTCTGATTGGAGTTCTTCACTACTCAGCGAATTCATTATTGTTTAAATTGGAACACACGGGACAAATACTGATTCTGTAGCTTGGGTTCAGGGTGCTCAGGACCCCTGAGCAGGCAAAATGTTACTAATGCCAAGGACATAAGATTTGCCCCATTCATTTACTTCAGCAATAGAAGTAGTAAGCTCAAGTGTTCAACTGTGCCAAGTGGGCATAGAGTGATGAGCTACAGAGTTTTTTCTGTTCTATTTTTGTTCCAAGCAGTTCAGTACATTCCTATTTATTTCTATTTTAGAAATCACTAGTTAATTTGAATACCTTTTTTGGAGAATGACCCAATCCGACAGTTCAGTTATAAGTCCTTGACTTGCAGCAGTAGATGTGAATCAGTTGTGCAGTGACTTTGTAAGGTTATTGATAGGCTGCAGCTGCAAAACTCCTTCAGGCAGAGATGGAGCATGAAAGAACAAAGAATTACACTATGAGGGAAGAGAGGTGGGAAATGAATACAGGTCAGAGTAAAAGACTATGTTAAGAAATAGTAGTCCAGCAGCAGGACAAAATAAGATTCTATCCCTGGATACTGTTTATGCATTAAGTAGTGGGGATAATATACAAAAAAAATGAGTGAGGCCTTGGGTGGCAGTAGCACACTTACCTATTTCTGCATGCCTTGGCCATGGACAACAGCCTGGACTTGTCTGTCCCAAAGCTACCTGAGGTTCACAGCGCACACAAATATCCCTCTGATGTGCAGCTCTGCCAATGCTTCCACACAATGCTCCAGGTTAAAGAGGTTGTCCAGTTTGTCGCCTTTTACAGAAGAGATCACTTGCCCGGCTCCTCTGGACTGACTGCTAATTGGAATTGTTTTTAGGGAGCTGTAGGAAAGAGATAATTCCCTGAACATACTATGGAGCTGCTGCTTGTTGCAGCGAGGTAGGTTCCATGGTCCCACCTCTGCCACTTGCCTGCTGGCTGGGCAGTGGGCCCGGGTGGCTGCAGGAGAGCACTGGTTCTCCTTCCCAGGGAACCACGCTAAAGGTAGTGTTATTCAGACACAGAAAAGGCAGCGAGTGAAACCTCACGCCTGACACCGCTGTTAAAATTTGTGGTGGAAGGTGAAAAGTCCATTTGCAGCCTGCTGTTTCATTTCATGGATATGATTTTTTAAAATGTAATCCTATTAACATAAAATGTCACGTCAATGCATTGGTATATGTATTTAAGTGTTTGCAATATTGAATGCTTGGCTTGTAACCATGCCAGCAGATGAATGAATAAATAGGATTCATTGTGCAGATAATACAGTATGATATATCTCTAGGTGGAAAACTGCAGCCAAATGACCTTTAATAATTGCCTTCATTCATAATAATGATACTACCAATTCACCACTACTCTGATTCTGCTTGCTGAAGTTTTACTGTCTTGGTCATATTTCAAAGCTTTTAAAATTTGGCAGCCAGTAATACAAAATAATCTAGCAGAAGTTAATAAAATATTCCAAATAAGGAAAGTCTATGATAGTAGAAATAAATACAAATTCTAATCAACAAAATACTGTTATTTCAAATATCTGCCACATAACCTGAAGGTTGGGGCTATATATACTCTCAAGAAAACACAGACAAGGAAATAGTATCTTTTGCATATTATCAACATTCTTGAAGACAGCCAAGCACATTGCTTAAAAAAGAATGGATGGTGGTCATTAATGGTCCATTTTGTATAAATCTCAGTGTTTTAAATAGGACAAATGTGATGCTTGATGGGTATAAATATACGTATTTTAGGGTCTTTCTGAGCTCTCATTGTAGCAACATGATTCTTTATTAGATTTTGTAATGTGATTGAAATTCTGCTATCCTCTACTCAACTGTGTGTTTATATAATGCAATATTTCATGAAGGTTCTGGAGAAATTACAGCAAAGCCATTTCATTTTTATTTCCAGAATGCCGAAAGGCTAGAAGACCAGAACTTTTCTGTGTTTCAAAGTCAAACTGAAAAGTGATGTCTAAGTAGAAGTTAGTCAAATTCTATTCCTTTACATTAGGAAACTGATTGATGGAAATGTATTAAATAACTTTGTTATTTTGTGCAAAATAAAAAATCATTGTGCAAATTTGCCAGTCTAAAAGTCTGCTAACGTAAAAGATTGATAGCAGAAGACTATTAAGGCTTCAGGTTCTTTTTTTACCATAATCTTTTAGTTGTCCATTCTAACCACTATGCTATGTATTTTCATAAATGATGAATTTCATAAATTTCATAAATCTTTGTGTTTCTACCCCAAGATAGAAACACTAAGACTCTCGAGAAGAGAAAAGGAGCTGAGGAGAATGAGTGGCTTACTTGAGTGAATCTGTAGGATATTTTCTGGAGTGCTTAAATTTTTGTATATCTAACTTAACCAGCACTTCCAGTATTTGTTTTGTGAATTCAGAGCAACCTTAAAAGAGTCCGTAGAGGTATGCCATGTGCATTGAGAAGAGCAAAAGAAAGTGCAGAGGACTTGGTCCGAAATTATCCCTGGCCTGCTGCTTTTCAGTGTTCTTCAGTGTACAGATCACCAGAATGTTTTCATACATGGAGAATACGGATTCTGTATATGAATTCAAGCTTGTGAATAATCGCCTTAGTTTTTTTTTCACACACCTTTCAAAAGTAGTGCTAGCACCATGTTCTCTCTGGGTATTCATGACCATAGTGTCAGGGCCCTGAGGGCATCAGGAACCTCTTGTCCCACCCCTGGGGGCTTGGCTACCTGATCAGGAGTCTTGGCTTTGGCTGGGCAGCTGCGTGGCTGTTGGGGAGCCATGAGAAGCACTAGGTTGCTATTAGGCCCCATTTGCCACAGGACCTGCTTCTGAGCTGGGCTCTTGTGCATGGCCTCCGACTGAGCTGTGTTGCAGGGACACCTCCGCGTGGTCCCGCACCACTCCAACCCGCTCCCTGGCCAGACCCACTTTGGCACTGGGGCTGGTGCAGCAGCTGCAGCACCCTTGGCCACCTGTGGCATCTGCCCAGCTTCCAGCTCAGCTGCCCTGCAGCTTCTCGACACATAGGTGGACATGGGACAGTGAATTAGTCCAAAGTGGGCAGCAAGGTCTAGGAGAAGCAGAAGTGCTAGTTAATACATGCTGCCCAGGTGGGCATGCAGAGACAGAAGGAGGGCATGTATTTTTCTGACAGTTCTTGAAAGCACCTGACAAGTGAAGCCTGCAGACTTTAAAAGATTTTAGTTGATTTCTAATATTTTTGTCATGTATTTTTTGCCTCCAGAAAGCTGATTTGAGACTTAGTTTCCATATAAAAAATTACAGGGAATTCATGTGTGTGTGTGTCTTTGGGCTTTTTCTTTACACATTGTATTTCTCCCACATGGAAGGTTCTAGAAGATAGAGAAGACCCATTCTGCGAGGAATAGCAGACTGAAATGTCATCCTTTATTTGAATTTAATCTTTGACATTTCCCTTTGAAAGGGGCTGTGATTGGGTATTAGCACATGTTGGCAGAGGTCTGCAGTAATTAATATGTACAAGAGAAAATGCTAACAAAACAAAAAAGGGAATGGGTTGCAAATACTAAATTCAAAAGGGTCTTGATATAACTTTTGATGACAACACCTGCTTACCGCAAGAACTTCATAAACACTGTTGAAGGAAAGAGGAGGACTGGATTTCTCTCAGCTTGTTAATTCAAATGCCCTTAAAATGTATGAAACCCTGAGTTGTACCCATGCTAAATTCTGATTTTGCTAACCCAAACTGATGCCTAGGCATGCTAAGACAGGGTAAAGGAAACTGACTTTAATCGAGGTTCAGTGTTAGTGCTGATGTTTTGGTAAAATGGCACAGAGAGGTACCTGCATTTCCTCACCCCAAAATGTGCAGGTGGTGTCAGGTTTCCAGGCTGCTGAGATGCTGGGATATAGTAGACTAACTAAATAATGCAGGCTGTATAGACGTAAAATCCAGGACACTGAGTTTTTCCTTGATTTCCTTGATTCCAGTGGGTCTGAATTTGGGTGCAAAATTATTTTCCTTTTTTTCATCTAAGGAACAAATTGAGAAACCAAATATGAGAAGCCAAAATCCTGAGTTACTGTGACACCAGTGTCTTTGCTGAAGAACATGTGTGACAGCCAGGGTTGCTGTGGTTGAAGGGCTGAAGGGGTCTGCAGTCCCCGTGGGTCCTCAGCAGGGCAGAAGAACAGGGCTAAAGCTGATCCTCTCAATCCACCTTTAATCCTTGCTCTTCCATGTAGTCTCTTTGTGGTTGGCTTTCCTTTATGTAGTGCTTAGCCCCTCGATAAGCCTTATGTCTGACTAACCTTCCTCAGGAGGACTGGGTGAGAATTACCAAAAACAACGTGAAGTTTGCCCTGGCGTTGTGATTCACATCTACCCATAGCAACAGTGAAATGACTAATAAATAAATCTAGAATATTTTTTGCCTGTTCATTAGTTAGCATTAGCAATTAGAGCTATCTGGGAATAAAACGTATGTTCAGTTTTAAGTTGGGACTGTAAAGATGCACAATGACAACAAATGTTTAATTGTCTGAATATGTCTTTAATTTAGAGAGTAACTTTTTGGCAGCCCCAACATGATCTCAAAAGCAGATTGTTTTTTGACCTTCAAGCAAATTATACAATGCTAATAATACTACTTATAATATTTAGTAAGTAAAGTGCTCTTGTTATCAACAGTAATTTAAAATTCATTTCTAAGCTCTTTATCCATTTTGAAATTTATAATTATTATGCATGCTTTAAGTTGATAAGGGATCTATATTTCTCTGTTTTAGACTGGTTTTGCACTTGGCAAATTTCTCTAATGTACCACCCTATCCCCATGGAAATGGAAATATAACAGCATATTGTGTATGGATTAAAGTTCTACTGATCATCTTATCCAGTCTGATGGGAATAAGGGAAATTGCATGTATGGTCTTAGCAATAAAGCCCATGGGTGCCGTCATCTATTATGACATGACTGAGGCTATATGAAATATTTAGAAGATGGGCAATCTACATTAGGTATGGTTGCAAGAAGGGAATATGAGAAATGATGACTTGCTTTAAGAGGAGCCTGGATACTTGTGGTTTTCAAACTCAGCTCAATATAAATTTTTGTACTGAGCACCGAGGCACACCTTTCACTTAAAATATCTTACATTAGTTTAGATCTGTAATTTTCTGATTTAGGGATGAGTTTTGTTTAGTACAACACATGTGCTACTGACCTAAAGGAAGGGGATTTTCAGATTACGTAATTTATTTTACAGGATAATCTGAAGATATTGAAAATATTATTATTTTAGCATTATGCTCTCCTTTGCTACTGCTTTTCTGCTGAAATCTGTGAAGAATCATGGTCAGATTAAGCATCCTATAATATCGAGGGACTTCTTTGACTTTCTCCGTATCTTTACAGGCTCTGTAGTAATACTCCACAGGGTCAGAGTACAGGCATGAGAGTATGCTTTTGTGTGTCAGTCCTCCAGGGAGATACCTGCGTGATGGGACGAGAACTGTAACTTCTAAGTAATGATGCTGTATGGAACATTTGTAGGAATTGCACATTTTGCAAATGAACTGTAGTAGAATTACATCCTTTTTCAGTTTTTATTTCCCGTTCAAATAATATTTCCTTATCTTTTTTTGGAGTATGAACCTCACCTTTGTTTTGCTTTCCAATTCTGACTCAGCTAAAGTAGGATTTTGCAAAGTAAATAAAGCAATGAGCAACACAGAGTGGATCAGTGCAGAAATAATGTTATTTTTAAATAGAAAGCAAGCAAGAAAAAAAACATCCTCAAAAAGCTAAAGGGGTAAAATAAACTATTATGAGAAGTGGAAAAATCATAGTGGAGTCAAGACTGAGCTGTCCTTGCTTAGTCTTAGTCCTCAACATAAATTATAATATTCTGAGAGGTTGTGGAGTCTCCTTCTCTGGAGATCTTCCAAACCCGCCTGGATGCCACCCTGTGCCATGTGCTCTGGGTGTCCCTGCTGGAGCAGGGGGGTTGGACTAGATGATCTCTAGAGGTCCCTTCCAACCTTAACCACTCTGTGATTGTGAAAATGCAACACTTGAATGCTTCCGTAACAATAATATATATTATAAGGAAGCCTGTTACATTCCTGGCTGACATTTGGTTGATCACAAATAGTGTCCAATTACCCTAAATTTGTGGTGGGATATTATTGGGCACGTCCTTAACTTTCCAAATGATGCAGAAAATTTCAAGCTTAGTCCATCTAAATATCTAAAGAGGCAGCTTAAATAATGGCTTAGATTGACTGCATGTGTAGATCCTTTGCTGGACTAATTGTGCTATGCAAACACAAAGGGTAATAATGATTCAGTGAACCCTAAGTTGCAAGGCTGGCAGTCAGCAAAGGGATGGAACTGGGAAGTGGTGATAGAGGGAGGAGAGCTGCCATCGGGCGTGAAAGGACTGTTGCAATTCTCCCTTCTGTTTTGAAGATATCTGTTGGTTCAACTGCTGGTGAATATCAGAGAGGTTTCCTTCTGATGCCACAGATCACCTCTGTGTGATATCCTGGGGCTTGTGCTCCCGCCAGTCTGCACTTCTTTCCTCAGTTTGCCCCTGGACAGCAGACATTGCAGGTGGCCCAAAATATTGTTAAATGAATGAGAAGAAAAATGCCTTCTTGGCAGCGTGCCTCATGGTAGTGACACCTTAGAAGGGCAGGGACCGAGCAGGGCTGCTTTCTGCAGGGCACTTTCCAGGTCAGTGCTGTGCTTACAGGAGCCCCTTGGCAGTGTGTGCAGCAAACAGGACATTTCAGACTCCTGTTTTCTTCCATCTCTTTACACACTGTGCATGTGCCCTGAGAGTTGCTTTCAAAGCAAGTTACTCAGTGACTGCTTTCTTCTCATACATTTTATTTTCTACTGATAAAGTCAGGATCTGACCACAGATTTTACCTCTTTGCTTTTTCCTTCTTACCTGCAGTGTGGGGAAGTTAGTCTAAGAAGAAGTCATTGCTAGGACACAAATCGTCAAGAAACTACCTGCCCTGTAGGTCTCATAAGGTGGTTGAGTAATCTTAATACTGCAGCATTGGAAAGACATACCTGACACTGCTGTGTCCTGGTTTAGGTTTCATACTTAAAAAAAAAAGGTGTTGATAGTTTGGAGGGGACACAGGAAGAGAGGATCCAGACTGGAAGAGAGCAGTGAGAATGACCAGCAAACATGAGCTCTGAGAAACAGCCAGATGAACTGCAGGAGCTAAAAGGCACACACATTCTTGAAATATGTACTAACAAAAGCAGAAGTGGGAGTGCTAGTCTGTTCCTTGTGCTGGTATAAGAGGTAATGTGCTAAGATTTGTGGTCAGTTGGTAAGGAAAATTGTCCAGTGGGATAATAGGAGAGCCCCACAATAGATTTGGCCAGGGCGCCTCTGTTTTCAGGAACCTCTCCAAACAGAACAACTGTCTGTAAAGACTGATACCGTAGTAATCTTGGAGCAGAGCAGCAGAGGGGACCTCAGGATGTCACTCTATCCTAGCCTGTGGTACTCTGATAATGCACAACAGAAAGTGGAGTAATAGATAATTGGGACTATAGTTTCTTTTCACACTAGCTACAAGTAAAAAATGAATAAATGATAGCCACTTTTGATATCAGTTGTGGATATGAAGGCATACATTTATGTTTTGTGCCCACAGATGGGTATCTAGAACTCCAAGTGGAAGAACTCTAGTTGTGCTTCCTGTGATCTGTGGCTTATCTATATTTTTCCTGTCTCCTTGTGTGATCAAAGAAGTTTTGCTAAATTTGGATAGTCATCTTAAATTGTTTTATATCAAACTATCCTGATAATATTTTCGGGTTCTTACCTTTCTTTGTCAGTTGAATCTTCTTTTCTGCTTGTTTTCATTTCTGTTTATCACCGAACAGAGATGTTTTCACTCACTAGTTCATGCAGAACACAGCAATAAATATAGGTCTTAATTCTTCCTGTATTGTTTCTGCCTAAAATTAGTTTCTTGATGCATTTGGATCACTTCTTGCCTGAATTAATAGCATTCATCAGTATTTTCTCAAAATCTTCTCTGATCTTAAGCAGTATTTTTAAAGGAGACGTCTTGTCACTGGCCATGTCACATACTCCCTCATTGTGCCATTTCCATCGCCCTATGGCTGGAGTGCATTTTGTGTCCGTAACCGTGCCACCACCTCCAGAACCCGCAGCTGCAATCTGGCTGCTGCCTGGCATGTGCCCTGTCTTCTTGCAGCGCGCCTCTGCTCCCCAAACCGTTCCCCTGACACATCTGCACCCTGTGGCCTCTCACACTGCCTGATCTTAGGGATTTTCCCTGCCCTTTGACATCTGTAGCACATGGATGTCAAAGGACTGCTTTCTGATGATCTTCAAGGTTTAGAAGATAGGTTCCAGGGGGCTGTGGATGAAACATGAGGGACCTCACCAGTGCCAGAAATCCCTTGTGTTGCCTGGCCTCTGATAGCTCTTTTTGGAGCAGAGGAGGGCCAGGTGCTCCTCAGCAAGGTGCTGCTACTCCCAGGTGTGTTGTAGCTACTGCTGGCCCTTTCCCAGGACCTGAGCTGTGCATGCTGTGAAGAAAATATGCTCTCTGCTGTTTGGCCTCATGCCAGCAGGGTTGTGGGAGCTGTTGAGGTTTTCTAGTTGATTATGATCTGCCTCTTGCTCTTCACATCAGCTCTTTAATCTTTTTTTGATCTTAGTAAATTTCAGTCTCCAGCAAGGTGACTGAGAAACTTTTGCCAAAGTGCAGCTCTGCTGCTAAGGCAATGCTGGGGAGACTCCTGCATTAGGAATTGTTATGGAAGCAGGATGCCACTGAGGTCCAGGTCCTTCTCCTCTTCACTGGGGCAGGTGTTGGTAGCTAGAAGCAAATATTTATCAAAACACCCATTACCAGAAGAAAACTGTCTCTTAGTCTACATGTGCTTCTAGTTAATGAACTATGTTCTTGTATCTGTTTCCCAGGTAATTCAAGGTTGATTTATTTTCACAATTAACACACATATTTTGGATTAAAGGTAGGCTACTCTGTGTACTACCTCTGCCAAATTAACTAGGACTGTTAGGATTTTCTTCCTTTCTGTCTACAGTGCTGTTCTGCTAAAATGCATAGTGTGGTGGGGAATAGCCTATACTCTCTGCTCAAGGCTTCCAGGAACAGTTTGTTCATGTAGCAAGGTGCGTTTTGCCACCTTCATCTTGAGCGTTTATTCCTGTAATTTGGATTGTTGATGGCCCTTTCCACTTACCCACTTGGATCCAGCAGTAGTCTGTGAACTGCATATTCTCTAGTGGGTCCGTCCCAACACTGATGCATTTCGGGTATTGCCAGAATTGTATCTCTCTGCATATTCTTACCACATGCAGACAAGGGACAATTGTCTCTGTACACTCTTACCACACGGAGAAAATTCTGTCTGTACACCTAACAGAAGTAATTGCAATAACAGGTTGTCTGTTATGAAAAAATAGCATCAAAGAGATGCTATGCTATGACAGGTGGAAGTGTTTTGAGTAAGGGTGGTGATTTAGGCTATGCAGCATGAGTTTTGGCCTATGTCCAAAGGTAGAACTGTGGAGGGCTCTGGGAATGCGGGTTATCCAGATCGCTGGTTTAGGATATTTTTTTAGGGGTAATTTGGGGCACTGGAGGGGCTTTCTGGGTTTCATTCCTCAAGGAGCAGCATGGTTTTCTGGAAGGCCCTTGACAGTGTGGGTGAACACAGACTTTTGACACAGAACAGGGCAAGTTAACTGCTTTTCAGATGTCATGAAACCTGAACTCACCTTTTTCATAAAGATGACTTTCAATTTTTATCAATAAGTTTTATTAAACACAAACCAGAACAAGGCTTTTAAAATGAAAGAAATTAAGATGTGTTGGATGAAACACAAAAGCTTTGAGAGGGATCTCCTCTCTGTCTGTGTCTTTGCAGGGCAGCTGCCTTCCACTCTGAGTTTGATCAGACAGACTCTGTGTAGACACCAGCAAGTGCCTAGGACCATGTCTCTGTTCCCGTGCAGCTTGTCCCAAGATGTCAGAGAGGCTGCTGGTGGTACTTGCTCTCTGCATATGCCTGACCTGCACCCCATGACCCACTGCTGCTGGGGTGCTCTGTGCTCTCCTGCTCCTGCCAGGCATGCCTGGCCTTTCCTGTCCTGCTGCCTTTGGGATGGTGGACACTGCAGGTCTGCAAGCCTGTTAAATGCTGATGATCTGGGTAAGGAGCTTTCTGGTCGCTGAGCTAGCAGCAATACATCTCACCTGGCCCATTCTCCTTCTTTTGTCTGCTTGACTTGAGTATTTGCTGATACTTTCCACTTTTAAAAGCTTAGTCTTTTGAACAGCTGCTTTCAAAAGGCCTTATCAGCATATTTTGGGATCTGCTTTCTCAGGGAAAGGGCTGTTTTTACACAGGGCTGTCTTTGCTGTGCACTGTAGTAACACCCCGGTTCTCCTATTAACTGCTCAGCTACTGTGCTTTTGTGTCACTGTGCTTTTGTGTTGCTATGTTTTTTTGGTAATTGAGGATGCTTAGTCTTTATGAGGCATAGGTTCCTCTGCATTGAAATTTCTGGGTGAACGATTTCCTTTTCACCCTTTGCTGCTTTGCATTTGGCTTACTTGCATTTATTCAGTTAATTTCTAAGGATGTTGCTCTGTTATTGTTTAGTTGCTTGCATTTTGTTCGATAACCAGTTTCTACCAGATGTCTTGGTTTCTTCTGCTAAATTCAGGGATATCTTTGTGTTACTAAATATCTACAAAGGGAAGTGTTTGACTTGTGTTTTTTGTGAAACCATTTGCAGGTGAAAACTGTAAATTAATTCAAAATGCATAAGAACTATATTTTACAGATACATTAGCTAAGTAAAGCTACATAAAATATGCCAAATACCTAAAGGAAAAAATGAAGCTTGTGAAAATGTTTTGCCTTGAAACTCATTAATGAACAGTGGAAATTGTATCTATAATTAGTGAATGAAGTTGGTTGTTCTCAGGCACAATATTTCTTCATGAGCTAATGAATTTCTCCTGAACTGGCTAAGTAAAATGAAATTACTCTTCTTGTACCTGTTGAAGAAATTATATTTAAAAAGGTGGTGTAGTGCTCTAACAAACTCTGTCGTTTTGATAGATTCTTTCCTTTAGCGTTCAAGAGCAAATGTGTTCTTGAATAATGTTGCAATCAAATGCCAGTAATTATAAACCTTACCAAAAAGCTATTATATAAATTCTACATCTTTAAAAGTTAACTTTTTTTCATGAAGTAAATAAAAAGAAATCTCCTCAAATTTTAGCTGACCTACCACTGCAAAGGTATTTCTTCATTCCAGAGTTTTTCAGAGGAAGAAAGGTTGCAGTAGTAGGTGTTTAATAAACTTAGTGGTAGAAGTAGATAGTTGACTGCACTGAAAATCGAAGTAGTGTTCTCCTCAGTCATCACATCAATGTATTTATTTGTTTGTTTGTTTCCTGACAAAAGAATTATGGTATTGTGTATCCTCCTTTCATACTCTTTAGGGAATTGCTAGCCGCCCATAGGAAGTCTGTATTTAGTATCTTAAGAGGACAGTGTGGATGTGGGTTTGTGGAGGAATGCTGGCTTATGTATTCATTCAGAAAAAAGCAATGCTCTATGAAATGATAAGACAAGACTGATGTTACAGCATCTGTGATGGATGCTTTTATGGTGAAGTGTACCTGTAGAGATAAAACTCAATTTGTTGTTCTAAAAATACAGAGAACGCTGAGTGGAGTCAAGGAAAATGACTGTGAATTAGTCTGGGGAATAAAATCTATGGTTATCAAAAATAAATAAGCCTATGTGACCTTTTGAAATACATGTAGGCAGTGTTTGGTAAGAGTTGTTTCCATCAAGAAGCTCTTCGGTGCCCAGTCTGAAGGTAAAGGTAGTCTTGGTATCATGTCTGCTTCACACAGTACAGTCAGGATTTGGCAGGAAAGACTGAATCCAAAACACCTAAGAGTAAATGGACAAATAGTCTGGGGTTTGAGTGATTTTTTTCTTCTGTCTGGTTAACTTTATGAAGGAGTCGAGAATTAAGTGATTTTTCTAAGAGAAGAAGCTTTTTTTTTTCAAGTCCATTCTCCTTTTTTTTTTCTTTATTGCTCATGAGTGAAAATTTATGTTTCTGTCTTGTTCTGATGAATTTCAGGTAGATGGTGACTGGTCCCCAAAATTGCCAAGCTGATGCTTTTCTTTAACTCTTTTTCAGGACTTAGGGCCACTAAGGGCCACTACTACATTGTTCATTTTGAGAATTTCCAATGAGAAAGCATTCCCCACTAAAAGCAATGACTTAACATGAGAATAATACTTAGCTTAAAACTTAACCTGAGAAAGGTGATAAAAGCTGGTCCTAAATAAACAGTACTGGCATTTAGGGTCACTGGGCCTTTCTAGGTGGCCTTCCTTCAATTAAAGGGACAAAAATGCAGGGACTATCCGCGTTTTGAATGTTTAAACAATTCTCTCTTTTTTTAAAAAATATTTTAAAAAGTCAGGGTGTTTTGTGAGAATGCACAATTAAAAGCATAATTCTGAAATACAAAAGCAGGGACTGTAGCAAAACTCTACATAGAAAAACGTATTTGCTGGAACTGGCTAAAAAAGCAAATAGACCTTAACAACTCGCACTGTTTTGTTTTTGTATCCATGTGTGCCTCTGTGTGCACTGTACAGGAGAAAGAAAAGGAGACAAAAGGAAAATGGTACTTCAGACTGTCAGTCATGCAAATATTTCTACAGGCTGTCCCTCCTGTTCTTAAGCTGCTTTCCTGTCAGATACCTCTCTGGTAAGCACAGTTGTTCCTTTCTTTCTTCTTTCTTTCTCTCTTTTCTTCCTGGAGAAGTTGACTGACCCTGATGAAATAGGTTGATGCCTCAGAAGGTTTTGTTAGTCTTTCTGTTTGAACAGTAGGCCTTGTTTACAAATGGTCATTTTCTTCTTCACCTGCAATGGCTTAGCTGTTTTATCTGCCTTATAAGTGAAATGATATGATAGTGCTTCAGGTGGAAATGGGGAGTAACTGAAGTAAACCTACAGCTCTTGACCTTCTTTTAGTCCTCAAGGATATCTTGAAGTGGCACATACACAGTGGCAAGCAAGAAGACTGTGTGTGGTGGAAGAGATTGCAGGCCACAGTTAGGCACCACATCCTGGGAGAAAGAGCCTTTAGGGGGTCAGTAGGGCTGATCCCAAAGGTGAAAGGCAGAGCTGTCAGAGCAGGACACCTTCGAGCTGACAGAGACACATGGGTAAGTAGAGAGATGATTTTGTGCGTGGTAATTATAGTGCTTGCCTCTCAGGTGTTTTTAACAGCTGGAATGTCTTTTGAGGTGAATGCCTTAAACAAGGGAGAACTGTATTATGTAATTCTTATTCATCCCTTTACCCATTTTTGCTATTTTGCAATCCATTTTTCTTTAAACTTCTCTAGCATCTCAACTCATGATTTGAATATGCTTTATCTGAGAATTTTCCTTTTGTGGTTTTCTGTTTCTGCTGCACATTGAGGTTAACTCCCCATAATTTAGGTAGCCCTGCTCATCACTTTAAGTAAAAGAGCTGGTTAAGAGCCTTACCGAAACAACAGCACTCTCAGAGATTCACTGCCTGTTTCAGGTAATGAACAAAGTGCATTTATATTGCAGCCATCTACCTGAGGACAGTGTCACCTTTGAATGCACCATATAATTTGATCATAAGGAAAGACCAAGGGAAGATGGAAAATGCTGTCCTCTGGCTTTTATTCTACTGTGGAGGTTGTTTTACTCAAATGAGCAAAGACAGGATTTTTGGAAGCCTTCCTCCACTGCCTCCCCAGTTCTGCTTGTGAAGAGAAAAAAATGACGCAAGAGCTGGAACTTATATACATAAAGAAACAACATGTATTTTTCTTTATAGAGGTATTCAGAGAATTAATAATTTTATTTTAAGCTAAGAAGCACATATGATTGTCACCTCTGGACTACTTACGAAATGCAGTGTCAAGATACTTTTATTTGAATTTTTAATGCTCAGCATTAATCCATAAAAGCTTTATCACTGTTGATCTTAGATTTTTCCAAGTCATTAGCATATACTCTGGTTTTACTCTCTTCTCTAAGCTTTGACTATGCGTCCATCTTGTAGCCTCAGCACAAACTTATCATGACCAAACTCCTATTTTCATTTTTATCATTTTTCTGTGAGCTCTTCTAATTTGTAGCCATTGTACCCTTCACTATGAAATCAAAGACATTTTAGTGCTCGAGGATTCAGTCAAGATCAAAACGTTGATGTTATACTTGTGTTTATCAGCCTGCTGAAAATGAATCTTATGCTATTTAATTTGCAAGAGATCATTTCCCTCATTCCATGTACCAGTGTACATATCCACAGAAATACATTAATGTCATTTAATTTTCACTGGTTTAGTACAGTGTGGTAAAAAGCTTTGCATCTTCCTAAGGTGCTAATGTGATCAAGAATATTGTTAATAATAACCCTCCTTTACAGGTGATTGTCTTACTTGAATAGCTATGTAGAAAGTTAATTATCTTCTTTTATTTGGGAAAGGAAATTTCTTTTGCAAAACTATTTTTCTTTATTATAAACACTGTAACCCATCATACTGCTTTGTTCAGCAGTCTAGGAAACAATGAAATACAACCACAAATGTGCCCCTTCATGGTGATGTGATTTTTTTTTTCTAACCAGTTCTTTGGAGCCTGTATAGGTATACACAAATATGGATGGTGATGAATGTTATTTGTTTGTTTGTTTTTTGTTTTTGGCAATGTTCTGACTTGGAGTGAAACAAATTAGGAAGCCACTTTATAGGAGAAAGAAACAAGGTTACAATATCCTATACAAATATAAGGGCTTCTACCACAAAAAAAGTGTAGTTTACCTTACTGCAGATATACTTGCATGTTAGTGATTTAGAAGGTGTGTAGAATTTTATTAGGAAACAAAAAATCGTCAGATTTATTTCTTTTTCCTTACTCTCCTAGGTAAGGTTTGCACCGTGGCTTCTGCAACAGGTAGATCTTTAGTACTAACTGCAGATAAATCTGAGTGTAGAAATAATATTACATAATATAATATTCTGAAATGACTTCTCAGTACTTTGCTGATGCTGTTTGTATAAATTCCTGACGTGCCTAGCGTGCCAAAAACGCTTCCTGAATTCAACTGTAAGAGCTCTTAAGCCCTATCCCTGAGCTGCTGATTCTCGTGCTGTGATGCCCGCTGGGCTGTCCAGGATCATTGGCTGATTGCAACATCAGCCCTCTTCTTGGCTACTTTACCCTCTCTGTACCTCGTTGCTGATTACTGTGCAGGTCTCTGTGAACTGCTGGTCCTCATCCTGCAGCTATATCCATCAAGAGTTGGATAGTGGTGAGATCTGTTGGACCAGGAAACAGGAGAGCTGTTTTCTTCTCGTGGCTTTGCTACAGTGAGTTGTTATGATGTGACCTTCAGTGAGTCATGTACCTTCTTTTGCTTTGTCTCATGCTGCCTCATCCATTTATTCCTCTGTTGCTTAGCAAAGTGTTTGGAAAGGGGGTGGCAGGAGCCCTGTGTCAATGCTAAGTGTCATTTTATTCTGTGTTTGTTGTGAATTCAATTGAAAGATTTTTTTTTTTTTTTTGGAGATCCAAGGGTACTTCATCTGTCTGAAGCAGAAATCTTTCAGTCGTAGACAGAAGCCGTTGAAAGGTAAACATTCCCCTTTCAGTCAGAAATGGAAGATCAAGAGTATGGGTCAGATGATTTTTAGAAACAACTCTGGGTATACTGTACAATGTTGTTTGTCAGGCAATACTTGAAGCTACAGCTTGCGTTCACTGATATCAACAAGAATATAGAATTTGAGTTACTTTTTTCACAGTTCTAATACATGCCTGCTGTAGTAGATTGCTGCTCATCATAAAATAATATCTGAAGGAGATTTGGATTCAACACTCAGTACTGGATAAGTATCCTAGAACAAACTACTTGAAGTCTTGGGAAAATTCTTTGTACTTTGATGGTGCAGAATGATGAACATAAGGAATGTGACTGCTTACTTCAGTGGAGCTAGGATTTTGCCATCTCCGATTTGAGCCTTGCATCTGTAAAATGGAGCAATGTTTTCTTTATTCTGCAAGCACCATCTCTTTCTATTGCCACCCAGAGCTCTCAGAGCAGGAAGAGTGTCTCAAACATACTGAAATACAGTATTTAATTTTTTTCCAGAGACATGCTTACTGCTGCTGGCTTTGGCAAATGTAGGAGGCCATTCTTTGCTCTAACAGCAAGATAACTGTACTGTAAAAATAGTCACTCTTGAGAGGAGTACTAAGCCTCTAGGCATGAAACTGATCTCAGTGGTAAAACTTTCACTGATAGGGGAATTCTAGGTGGTCATGTTGGAAGCCACTGAGTTTACCCTCTCCCTCTTTTCAGAGGGTCCTTCTTGTCCAATGAGTGACCCTTGTGCTTTGTTTATAATATGTATTACATATTATTCCTAGCTTTCACATCTGCCCCTGAGTTTTGATTTCCTCACTACGCATACTACTTTTTATTCAAACTCAATTACTTAGTTGCCAGATCTCCTCTGTCAGAAGTTCCTTCTTCTGTAGTTAGCATGATTTCTCTAACCGTTTCTTATTTTTAGCAATGCCAAATGCCTTTTCATAGGCTCAGAGTGCTATTTTTTGAGCATATTGGCAAATCAAATCTTGGGCTAGGCAGAAAGGCTAAAGATACTTATGGTTGTCAATGTTGAAGTATGAGTGAGGTGCAGTTGGAAGAGAAATCATCTGAAGAGCTGGATGCAAAGTAGAATATGGGGAAAAAATATTTGAAATTTCTCTGAGATACCTGGTCATTCTTTTGACTTTTGGGTTTGGGATGTAGGGGGGCACTGATGTCACACACTTAAAACTGCAAATCCAATATGACTTTTACATTTCTTTACTGTACCAGCTCTAAGGAAAAAAAAAGAAAAAGACGAAAAAATACCCCAAACAAACAAAAACAATATTTCTTGTCATACTTCATAAAACATTTCATAAAACAATCATTATTAGGGTTGACAGGTGCTTTGCAGAATATAGTATCATCACCAGTTTTTCTGACTTTTCTTTGTGCTTGCAGAATGCCTTTAGTCTCAGTTTTTAAAATTTCATTCTAGCACTAGGTTGTTGGTTTCAATTAATCTGATGTAGCAGCCCACAGAAATTCAGTGCTGTATGCCCAATATTCTAACAAAATGTAGGCCTATTTCAAGTATCAAGGCCTATATATCAAGTATCCAGCTGCAGGAAAGGAGGAAGTATGACAGCTCTGTCTCTGTCCTGAAGCATGCAAATCTTGAAGGGAATGCTATCATAGAACCAGGTTTCTGGTAAAGGAAGTTCTGAAAGGTTGGGTAAAACGTAGACCTGGAATTATTTTTGATAGGATCTTCTTAATGATAAGCCTGAATAAAACTGAGAAGCAGTATTCACTCTGTAGAGCTATGTTACTAAAATGCTTCATGTGAAAAAAAAAAAAATCCTTTCCAGCATTCACTCTGTTTCTCAGGAAGGGGAAAGGATTGTCTTTGTGGCAGTACTAAACCACATAAACATGGCATAGTAAAATCTGGGGCCACTCTGAAACCCAATTCACTTATTTTTGCTCTGGAGTTGTATTGACAGATAATCAGAGTTTGCTTGAGCTATTTTTGCCTGCTTGTCTCTGGGTATAAATGATGAATAGCATAGAATCATAGAATGCTTAAGGTTGGAAGGGACCTCTAGAGATCATCTAGTCCCACCCCCCTGCACACGCAGGGTCACCTAGAGCACGTGGCACACGGTCGCGTCCAAGCGGGTTTTGAAGATCTCCAGAGAAGGAGACCCCACACCCTCTCTGGGCAGCCTGTTCCAGTGCTCTGTCACCCTCACTTTCATGAAATGTTCCCCTAACTTCCCATGGAACTTTTGATGCTTCAGTTACCTCTAGTTTTATCAGTGGCTGTCACTGAAAAGAGGCCAGCACCATCCTCCTCACTGCCTCCCTTGAGGTACTTACAGACACTGATCAGGTCCCCTCTCAGCCTTCTCTTCTCCGGGCTGAACAGGCCCAGCTCCCCAGGCTTTCCCTATAGAGCAGATGTTCCAGGCCCCTGATCACCCTCGTAGCCCTGCGCTTCTATTTGTACCTATGCATGCAACAGTATTGCTTGCTTCTTGTCAAATTTACTAGCTGTTGCTATTGCCTAAAAATTAATATCTTATAGGGTCAGTACCAGTATAATTTTCTTTATATATAATGATATTATAATAGCATGATTTGGATTAAAAAATATTTCATAAAAGCCAGAGAAGCTTTGAAGGTGTTAATATTTCTTGGAGAAGGGAGAATGAGAAATGACCATGGCATGCTGTCACTGCTCTTAGATTCTCTTTCAGGCTTTGGACGTGTATTTGAAAAGGAGGAATGACTGTGCAGGACCTCATCTTTTAAGGAAAGGCAGAGGTAACATCATATCTGTACAGTAAAAAGCACTTATCCCTACTCATACTTTTATATGCAGTATATCTCTGTCTTGGGAGCTTAGAAGAAAATAAGGGTGAAAGAGATTTGCTGGGTCACAGGCTAATTTGCTGCATGCACAGCCAAGTGGGTCTTGCAATATCTTTCAAAATGTGATCAAGCTCCATCTTTAAACTAGGAAGGCATAGTGATAAGAGAATCCTCTGGGGTGCTTTCGACTTCTGACTCCTTTATTGGTTATGATTTTTTTTTTCTAATCTCTAGTCTAACTGCAGTCACGGTTGCCTCTTCCCTCCTCAGCTTGTGGTTCAGGCAAAACAGTGCTCTGAAATGTACTGGAGATTAATGTTAGCTTCTTGTGACCTCTCCATCCTTCAGTGCTTTTGCTAGCTGGGTAGCTGCAAAGTCTACTTTTTTTTTTCTGTAAGGCAACTCTGCTAATGAGGTAGTTTTAAAAATTTCTGAGTACTTTTGAGAGGCGAGGACAATTTTTTGAGCTCAAGGAATAAGTTGGTGGTGCCGTAAGTACAGCCTCAGAGCTGAAGTTGTATCGTGTCATGTTGCAGCAGCCGTGTCCATGCCAGCAGGTGATGTGGCCTGCAAGGAGCTTCTCTGTGGTGCGACTGCTGCTCTGCCCCTGCAGGACGTGACACTGAGGGCCACTATTACTGCAGGTGAAATCCCCACACTTAGGGGGTTTAATCAGTTTGGAGATGTATTGTTAATTCTTCCATTAAAGTGACACAGAAAAATTGGGTTTGCTGATTGCCCCTCTGCCCAAAATTTGTATTTGATATTTTTAATAGGACTATTGATAGTTTGATAGTCTTGGTTCTCTGCGGGAGATTTTTTTTTTTTCTCATGCTTTTCTGTAACCTACTGAGTTTATAATTGGAGACAAACTGACTGGAGACTACGGCAATGATCTCATTAAAAAGTCAATGCTTACTAATAGAGAAAAATTGGTGTTACAAATGCCTTTAGGTAGAAATTCCTAACAAATCATGACTTTTCTTTCATAATCACTTATACACCTTTTAAGGCTGCATTTCATTTTCAGAATTCATCCATTTATTGTAGAAATACTGAATGAAGATTTCTTTTTTGATATGTCATTTAGGAGTGGACTAAAATGTCATTTTTTGCCATGGAAACAGAAAAATGAAAGGCTCTTAAGTCCTGAGCTTTTTACACAGCTCAGTTGTTATGCTTCAATCTAACGGCCTGATATCAATTTTACCATGTTTATTTTGAAGTCTGCTATGGTTCAATGAAAAAAAATATATTGAAAACAAGAAAAAATAAACATCTGACAAGTTGGAAGGCTTAATGAAGACTGATTATAATTCAGATATTGACTGAAAAATAAAAAATGAAATGGAAGAACACAAATCTTTCTTGGCTTTGTTTAGACCTGCAGATTTGAAAGCATTAGGAAGTACCTAGGTGATGGCTATTAACTCTAATAACCAACTTCCTCAGGCAATTGGTTGAAAGGGTTGTCCTTAGCTACTAGTCTGTCATCCTAAATAGTTGGTGAAATAAGCTTAAAACCAACTCAGAGTTTCCTGTTAGATTAATGCAGAGTGGAAAAACTCCACCAAGCTGTTTGTGGTTTCATCAAACGATGGTCATAAGTCTCTTTGGGACTGATCATGGTTGTCAGACCCAGCAAGGCATTTCACTTTTTGAATATACGCAGTGTATAGATCCATAAAGCTGAACTACATTGAACTTTTCATGTACCATGAAAAGCTGTGAAATTGGAACTGGAATGAAATACCAGTAGAAGGATGGGAAGACATGAGAAGAAATAAAACATGGCACAGCCTTGAAAGAGAATGTCTTTGGAGATAGAAAGGAAGGAATGAAAATAGAGGATAGGAGGTTTGGGATCAGAGAGCAAAAGAACGCACAGTTCTGACTTACCTTTTTTATTCTTCCTTTAGTGGGGTTTGTGTAGGAAAAGACTATCCATTTGTGTAACTTAAATCTGTTAGGGAGAAGTGGTAGTGAAAGATAAGGCATCAGAATCATCTTTCTTGATCCTAATGCACGCTTTCTTGCTACTGGGTTTTGTATCAGGAAATGAATAAGCAAAAAGATTGCATGAGATGTCAAGGAAAGGAGGACCATCACTGACAAAGGCAATCTGCTTGAGATGAATAAAGTGCTTCTCACAGAAGGGAAATGAGCCTCTAAAATACATTTCCACAATAGATTAAAAGTAAAATGTTGTTTGTGACTAAAAAAGCAGCTATGAAGCAACATTAAAACGAGGTAGTATTTAGCATTTGGAATTATTTTCAAAGGTGGAATTTGATTTTGCTAGTTTGGATGGGGTTTCAAATGTGAATTACCAAGTAATGGTGTGTGAAAATCTCTCTTCACTGTTATGCAAAAATCCTTTCCTGCTTCAGGGAGTCCTACATGTCTCCTGGTGTGTTTGCTTCCATGTTTCCTTTTGGAGATTCAGGTAGAAATAAATATGGAAATAATTTCTGATTTTATCCTGTGTGTGATTGAACTTCTGTGTTCTGTGTGAACCCACTGCAGTTTCAGAAGAAGATAAAAGTTAGTCATTAATAGTCAGTCTAAAATCTCCAAAACAATATCCCCAGGGCAAAGTCAGACCTTCCTTGTGGGAAAGAGAAGGTGAAATCTTTCAGTTACTCTTAGTTGCTCCTGAGCGAATGGAACAAAGCAAGGTGAAATTATGGAAGTTTAAAAATAAACAGAAACTTTTTGTAACAGAAATGCTATGAAGGTGTCTCTCATACTATAGTAAAAGAAAGCAAGTGAAAAGCTCGGGTAAGGCTGTTGTGTGCCTAAAATGGGATCATTCATTGTATGTGTTGAAGAATAGCCTCTGTGCTTCATGCAATACAAATAAAAGGAATTTGAGACTTTTCTTTTAATTAAAGAAATGCTCATGATATGGTGGGTATATGACTCAAAAATATGGAGGGAGAGAGTTAGAGGAGAGAAAAAGTGTAATAGTGACATTCAGTCAAATAGGTAGCTCATCCAAAGCCCATGGAAATTAATGATTTTGGTGGGTTTTTATATTTAGCCTTTTAGAGGGTGAAATATTTTTAACTTTGGAAAAATGATGTAGCAGATTATGGAGGCCAGTGTGCTCTCATTGTGGATAGTCCCAGTTTCATCAAGCGTGGTGGCTGCCTCTCAAAATAGTTAAGTTTCTTGTCATTAGAGGACTTCTAGTGAATTGTTCTTATTGTACTAAAACAAAACAAAAACAAAAAACTCACAACTACCTGTTTCCTAGCTGGGAATGCTATTTTTATTAAACCCAAAAGCAACTATTGTGTCTAAATGTGAAGTAGCTTGAATCCTCTATTTTTGTAATTAATCCAGACTAAAATCTTCAAATGAAACTTTCACAGACTCAAAAGTTCAATTCGAATTTAAGATGATCACGTCTTTGTTATTTAAGTATATAACAAACATTTAGTTTTAATTTGGTTTAGGAAAGCTAAATGTTTGTTTAAGCTGTCGTTACACTTTGCACAGACTTGTGAGTTATTTGAGGATGTGTTACCTATCCAAAAAGTCATTGATTTGCTTTTGTGTGCACATGTGTTTCCTTTTATGTGTAACATGGGGAACTGAGGATTTTCTGGACTACTCACATAAACTGCTGATAAGCTTTGAAAAGACAACAAGCAGCTGGTGGCCGTAACGACTCGTGTTAATTCCGGGATTGCCACAGAAGGGTCCCCACTAACCTGCTAACCAGGGGAGTACACGTTTCTTTGGGTCAGAGAAGTCTTGACGGGGACATGTGATATGTGCCATGGCTCTTTCAGGTTTAGGTTAAGATGGAGCTTTTTTTAGATGCCTCCTCAGAAGCTGAATTGTAGGATTCAGTGCTAACTACTACTGCTGGGGCTGGGGAGCTGAGACTTTTGCAGGAGGGGGCTGCTGTAAATGTTGCTTTCTGTGAGTATTCACATTAGAGTTGAAAAATGAGCCAGTTCGTATATGACAAGGGCGTCCTGTTCCTGTTCTGCTGCAGGGGGTAATCGTGATAGCTGCTGTCAGCTTCTCTGTCAAGCTCATACTCTCTGAGGCCCAGTACTGCCAATCCTCGGGGTTGGTTTTTGCTCTCTAGCTACTGGAGCAGTGCAGGCCTGGAAGCTGCGGTAGGAGGGCAGCCCTGTTACCACTTGATTCGTCGTCTCCTCTTCACCTGGCCTGGCCAGGTCTTGTGACGGTGCCCAGTGGTGCCCAGCGGCACTGCTCCCTGAGCCTGGAGGATGGGCAGGGAGCCCCTAGCCACACAGTGCCCTGATATTTTTATTCAGTCTCATCCACACCTCGTTTTGCTCCATCACAATTAGAGGTAGCATGCTGCTATAATTAGAAGCACAGATTAAACTAATCAAAGTAAACATGGGAAAGAGAATCATCCTGAATATTTAAGATAATCCTTGAAGTCACAGAATGATGGGATGCTGGCAAAATTTTATGGACACTTTAGAAATCTTGTCTTTCCTTCCCTCCTTCCCTCCTTCTTTCCTTCCCTCCTTCCTTCCCTCCTTCCTTCCCTCCTTCCTTCCCTCCTTCCTTCCCTCCTTCCTTCCCTCCTTCCTTCCCTCCTTCCTTCCCTCCTTCCTTCCCTCCTTCCTTCCCTCCTTCCTTCCCT
>NW_010577106.1:259269-288088 GCF_000705375.1 Tinamus guttatus | reverse complement strand
AAAAGTAGTAACTATTACTCTCTTATTCACAGGTTTCACATAGATGGGCTGAAACCGATTTAGCTATTATTTATTTATTCTAATTTTTAGAACAGGAGAAAGGGATTGTAGACAGAAGAGGATGGCTTCTGCAAAAATATTGGACTTTGGTATTCTCTTGTTGAACTGGCGCATTTGGCAATGGCTCAAGTGCATGGCCTCTACCAAATACGACAGTGTCCTACACCTCAGTTTCCTGTGTTTCAGGCAAATGCCATAACTTCATGAGATGAGCATATATATTCTCTGATGTGAAATTCATCCTGAATCTTAGCAGCTTTCATTATTGCTGGTTAAAATCATTTTAATGTGCAATTATATTAGTGTATCCTAACTATGCCATTTATTCCAAGCAGATGTTGACATGTATTTGATTTAAAGTAATTCTGAGGCCAAAGTTATTTGCTCAGTTATGGAAAGAAAACTGAAAATGCAGCCAAGTGGGAATTTTGGATAAGAAGAGAAAAAGTCAGTCTTTTCTGTAGTCGGTCATGTCCCATGTAGAATTTTCCAGATCGGCCAGGTAGTTAGGCTTGAATGCAGCCACCACAGTTACTGCAGCCTTGCAAGGCCTGCCCCATTCGGGAAGTTTAATTGCTCTGTCATCCCTTAAAGATGTTGGACTCACAAGTGCCTCCGGCTTTCATGAGAAAATATTGTAGCCTCCTTGAATGTAATGTGTTATTATGGGAAAAGCATTTTATTTACTGCAGCGGCTTTGTTTCTAACAAACCCAATGCTTCCTTCCGTGCAACTCTCAGGTAGCCCTAGAACAAAATCCCAAAATAGTTTTTGTGTAAAGTGCAGAGTAAGATAAATACTTTGAATGTATGCCTGAGAAATCAGTTCCCATAGTAACATTAACTGCTTGCCAGTCCTTAAATTTAGCATCCTGCGGGATCTGTATAAAATATCAGCATTATCCCTGTTTCGGTGGTGGTGTTGCACTCAGCTGGCCTAGCTTCAGACAAGGACTCTACTGTGCTGATAAGATAGAAACACATGTGAAAACATATGTGGCTTTTCAGGGCATGTACTTTTAACTGAGCAGAGGAAAGGCAGTAAGGAGTGTGATAAGGAACAGGAGGGGAGTTAGAGTATGGAAGTAGTTTCCCAGCTATCAGCATGGACTACACGAGGAGCGTTCATCGTAGCTAAGGTTCCTTCCTCCTCCTGAGCTACTCATAGCACCCCGGGTGCTCCTCGCATTGCCTCCAGCTCTGCTGCGGCTGCAAGGGAGCCAGGTACACCACCTGTAATTGTGAGCATCTCTCTGCCGCGTCATCTCTTTGCTTACTTGTGTTTGGAAATCCTTTAAGACAAACAAAAATCCAAGAACTTGTCCTTACAGTTCCCTTGGAAAAGGAATTTCTCCTCCCATCTTTGTGGCAGCAGATACATTTGCCTGTCAGAACAGGTCAGACTTGGGCTTAGCCCCATCCTTGTTACTCTGGAAATGAAGCTGTAATTAATGAAAGCACTCCGTACAAAAAAAAAAAAAAAAAAGCCCCAAAACATAGCACCATAAACAACAACAACAACAAAAAGAAACCCTTTTACATAAGCTGGACTTGCATTTATTTGTTGCTGAAATTCACTGTGGGCTTACAGCATACCTCCCTATATATTAATATGCCTGGTTTGAAACTGTACAGGTCTTTTTCAGTTCCAACTTCTCCCTGTTCTTAACCACAAATTGCTTCCCAAAAGATCTGTAAAGAAATCCAGAGCCAACTTTAAACAACCCGAGGTCCAGTTCGTTCAGATCAAGCTACATGTCAAATCATGTTGGACACTTTTTGCAGGTGAAAATCAAATTAGATTCATCAGCTTCACAGTCTTTTAATGTTTAATGGATGTACATACTACTAAACATTGCTTTTATAATAATTACTGGAAAGATCTTTTTGAATCACTTAGTTCTCACAAGTAAGAAATCTACAATTAAAACCATAATGCAAATAGCCACAGAAGGTGGCTCTATGGCCTATTAACTTTAAGCTGGCAAAGGCTGCTGTTACTTGATTAGTTTTCAAGCCCAGACCTTTGGGTAGCTAAAATTCCCTGTTTCATGTTCAGTAAAGAATGGACTTTCCATGCTAGAAAATTTGGTCCATTAAGTCCCATTAATATATGTCCCTTCAGTGTTAGTGAGCCTGTAAGTTAAGTTTCAGCTGAGTTCCCAAAGATGAAGGGAGCCTGCAACCTGTGCACAAATGTGTGGTGTCACAGCTGTCCATGGAAAGCAGGAGATGGCTCATGAAATAAAACATGAAATAAAAAGTGTTCGTATTAGCCCACAGAACATGTCAATATGATGCTGCTAATCCTTCCTTTAGATGATTGTGTTTTCATCACCTGACAGGTAAAATTAAAACAGTTTAAAATGCATTAAGCCACAGTTAAGAGTTTCACGCCATAGAAGGGGTGGATTGCAAAGCTATTTTACTGGCATTGTTTGCTGTTGTCTCCTTGTCAGAACTTCATGCACATGGTTGGAAAGGATCTTCTGAGTATTCATCATCAGTTTTAGGATAAAGAAAGCAGTATTACTCTAACCAGGTTCCTGAGTTCACACTGAAAAGGAAAAGCATGATTTGGCTCTGGCGTAGGAAGTGAGCTCTGACATGAGACAGTAACATCTTAAATCTCTGCAGGTATTTCTTCAGTCAATAGAAGAAATAGCCCAAGGGGAAGTACCTGAAGAAATAGCCCAAGGGGAAGTACTTGGTGGAAGTATATGAAGAAAAGCTGAAAGAAGTAGTTGTTCTCATATCAGTTTCGATAAATTAGGAAGTGATTTCGGGGTCTACAAGCTTAAATTTGACTACATATGCAATAACAACAAAAAATAATTCAATGCTTGGAATAATCCTTTTGTTGATGTTATTGAACAAAACATTAGCAGCTTACTTTTTTGATGTAAAGAAAATACAAAAAAAAACCACTTTAAGACAGAACAGAAATAAAGAGGGGTTTGAGTAAGACTCACTGTCAGCCAAGCTCTTGCCAAATCTAGCTGTTAACTTCTCTCCCAAGGTGGCTCATCTGCTTTGAGAAATGTTTTTGTTGAGGGGACTGTGGCGGGAGGTGATTTTTTGCAACAGTAGTAAAGATGAAGCAAGTAGTTCTCATGCAGCAAAGCTGTAAATTTTAATTGTTTTTATATGGAATTCCTTTCATAAGATATGAAGATATATTAGATTTTTAATTTTTACTGCTGACTGATGCATGCAGATAACTAACTAAAATATCCCACTGATTGAAATGAAAATATGATAGGAAAAAAAAAAGAAAAAAGTAATAAGAAACAAAGCAAAGAGGAATTCTTCCTAACAAAGAGGAAGAATTTTCAAGGGATGTGGGAAATAAGTGAAGAAAACAACTTTGGGCAGGGAGATATCAATTCTTTAACTATTCAAATGAGACATCAGTATACAGAAGCCCCAACTGTGAGCAAAATTAATGCTTCACAGCCGTACAAATCTTAAATATGCATAGAAGGATAACAACATGATAACTTAAAAGTAGTTTAGTTACCATGGATTGAAATGTTGCCAGAGACTGTTGGATCAACAACAATGTAAAAATTAGATATTGTGCATCCTGTAGTGATAATGAATCTATTAAAAGTAGTACATATTTCTGTGTGCCAATATGCTTGTAGACTATGCAGCTCGCACTAGAGTTGCAGTGGGCTTTGAACGCTGGTCTGTTCAAGGTTTGGTTCTGAATTACTGGCAAGCATTTGCCCAGAGTCTCGATCTGTATCACAAACTTTATAAAGCAACTATCACCTAGACAATACCCTAGGGGCAGGATTTGCAGGTCAAGAGTGACTGCTGATTTGCAAACAGCTTTTTTCTTTTCTTGTACAGAACAACTTATGTGATGGAGATTTGCTTAGAACATGTTTTTTTTTTGTCTCCTTCCTTGGTTCTAGTGAGGAAAACTTGAGAGAAAATTCTGCAATGGGGCAAGATTAAACTGAGCTCTTCTAGAAATTCAATACATAAAGACTACAATAAATACAATAATACAATTGTCTTTATGTAAGACAATACATAAAGAAATGCATTTACTTCTGATTGTCACTTATGGAGAGGACATTTCTGGAGTAGCAGTGTCTGAAAACCTGCGATGAAAACAAACCATGAATCTTGGAGCCTCACAAGGCTTTGACAAGACTGGTTGCATTTTAGCAGGTCACAATATAACCAAACTGTTTCTCTAATTCTCTTTACTTTTACCTTTAAATATTTATCATAAACAAGCCTTATGCATCTTATATCTATCCTTTCTGGATGTGGAAGATGCTTAAATAAAGTACTGCAGCAGTTTCTCTTCCAGAACTAGTAATTTCTATTTAGTTGGAGATATAAAATGGCAATTGTGCTATTAGTATCACCTCATCATCTAGATTTAGTGACCATAAAGTTTCATGTCTCCTTGACAAGCGAAGTGAATTTCAGATGCACAGGAAGGATTATGTTACAGTTTGTTTTTTGAGGGTCTGATGTGGGTTACCTTAGACCTGTCTGGCATCTCCATGCTGAAGGCTGATTTTGAATGTTTAAATTTAGCTTCTATTACATTTTTCTGAAGAAGTGAGTGTGAGGATGTGGTGATGATAGGGCAGTAACTAGAGAATTTTCTGTACCTATGATTACTATGAAATTGAGAGTAGATTATGAGTTTGAGACTTGAAATAAGTTTATGGGGGTGGACGCTGTTCTTCCCTGGCCTTCAGTCAAAGTATGGATCATTTTTTGCAATTAGAAGTAAAGCCTGCTCTCCGCAGTGTTATGTTATTTCCTGAAGAAAAAAAAAAAAAAAAAAGTTTTACTGGAGATGGTTCTGTGGTCATTTAAAAGAGATAGCAGGGAGAGGGGAGAATTTAAATATGTTTTTTCATCAAGTGATATATTATCTATACCTGATTTAAAGCTTTTATGCAGCAATAGCAAGAAAGGATGAATAGACAACTTTGTTTGCTATGGATGTCAGTCCAACTTTATTAGCAGAACTATAATTGAAAGAAAACAAAACTTGTCACTCTAAATTAGCAACATAAGAAAAAATCTGTTGCTGTTCTGGTACCTTTGACTCAAGGGATTTTTGCCATCAGCCTGCAGGAGACAAAAGCTGACACTTGGAATTGCATAGTGTAGTGTGTTGTGCTCCAAGAGACACCCTAATTAAATGGAGCTCATGTTAGCACCACATGACACCAGCATAGCACCAGAGTCTCAAAAAAATGAGTTAGGAGAATTCTTTCTCTTTGTATACTGACAGATGGAACTTCATATTGTGTCACTACAGTCAAACTGCTGATGAAAAAAAAATAATGACTGGAACACTTCAAAAGAAAACTTTATGAATAGCAAAACAGTTCTGGATTTGGTGTGGGAATCTGCCCTCCAGCAATGTGTCATGGAGACAAACATAAGATAGGCATGGAAACATAGGCTTTCAGCTGTGGTGCTGGAGAGTTCAGGGAAAAACAGCAGCACTGACAGTGGTAAGAATCATATGAACTGTGCAGGTGATGTCTGCTAAAAGAAAGTAATGATCTAAGATGGTGAGCCATTGCATATGTTTTGCCAAGAATATGTCATGACTTTTGTAAAGCCAGGTGAGAGAATAGGAGTTGAATGCTCATTCTTGCAGATGGCATAAGAGATAATATGACTAGGAGGAACCTTTTAAGATTAGTTCATCCCCAATCACAGGGACTCTATCCGAAAGTTTCCTCACAACAGGAGTTCTAGCTTGCTTTTAAAAAGTAAATGCTAGGAAGGAGATGTTATAACCTTTTCTAAGTAATCAATTCTTGTCTTTAACCAACTGTGGTGCTTAGAGCAGCATACTCCATTAGTAAGGCTGTTTACTCATGTGGGTTACTTAATGTGCCTTAACTTTTGACACTCCTATTAGCACACAATAGTCTTCCCTTTTGTAAAATAATGAATTGTAAAGTCTCTTTGGTTTGTGGTTAATTCCATCCCCAGTTCCTTTCCTGCAAAGATGTTCCGTGGATGCCCTTTGTGTTGAATTTCCATTGTTGAATATGTGCACAGATGATCTCCTTGATTTGTCAAGATCATTTTAAATGCTGCCTGTCTGCCAAAGTGAGTGCAGTCTTTTCCACTTCATGTGCATACACCATCTTAATGAGTGCACTGTTTACCCAAAGACTGGATCATTAATGTGGAACCCTGTTTGAAATATATTTACTGTTTGGCGGTGAGCTGTTATAAGCTGCTCTGAGTATGGCTTTCCTTAATCACTTTTGTATCTTTATATCTCATTTTAGTTTCCTCCGAGACTGTTTTTCTCAAGCACACTTACAGCAAGGTCATCAGAGACCGACAACAACTTTCCTAAAGTAAGACATATTGCACATCCTGTCTTTTCTCCATCTACAATGGTTATTACTCCGTCATAGAAGGAAATTAGTTTGATGTGACATTATTTGTCTCAAAAAATCCTTGTTGACAGTTATTTATTTCATGTCACACCTGCACTGGTCTTAGCAGAGCTAAATTATAGCAGCTGAGACAGAGAGCATGCATTTTATGGGAATTTTGGGTCAGTTTTATTACTATCATCTACTTCTCTTTCCTCAATATTCATATTCAACATCTCTTTCACGTGGGTGATAAATAGAAGCTGAAAGTTCTAAGAATGGCTTCTAGGCACCAATGCTACTTAAGTTTCCCAGAGTACACCTTAGTATCTAAAATGTATTTACCTCACTATTATGCACATGTGTGTTCCTCCTTAACCTTGTGTGTCTTGCTGCATATGGGAAGGGATACAAAAACTAAGAAGCATGCATTATGTTTATATAGAGCCCTAAGTTTTTATGGTCTCAGAAAATTGCATGTCTGGTCCCAGACTTGAAGAAATACATGGACCATTGAGTGAGAGTCCAGCAGAAAAAACTGAAATCAATAAGAAGTTTAAAACATTTTATCTGTGAGATTGTCTAGAGAAGATTGAAGAAACATGAGAAGTCTTCAGATAGATACATAAAAAGTAGCTACAAGGAAGTAGCCACAAAGTTTACTTTCCCAGTACTCCCCTTCCAACAGTAAGAATTCTTTAACATTGGGGAAAATTGTCTTGGAAGGCAGTGGATTTTTTCTCACTTCTAATTTTAAGGTTAAATAAACTTGTCAGGAATTCTAGAAGGAAAATGGTTAAGGAAATTGGCTGGATGGCATCTTGAGGCCTACTGCATCCCTGTTTTCTGTGATACAAAGCCAAAGCTGGCTAAATTATTCTTTGTCACTCTGCTAGTTTTATGTGAGGCTACAGAGATTTATCATGTAAAACTCAATTATATGTGCTCCACAAAAAAACTGTAAGGAACTGATATACTGATATATTAGTGAGAAGAATCTTCTGGGAAATGGGAAGGGTTTATTTATTTCAGGAATATCTCTCATTCTTAGGTAAAGATTGATCCCAATCTTAATGGAATCTCTGCCTTTCCATGTTCTCAGTTGGAGATTTTGTGCTCCACAAATGGGCCTAACTTGTCAGTGTTTACTGGAGTTTCTTAGTTTCCCTTTTGCTTTTCTGTCCTTTTGTATTTGCAAATTCACCAACCAGTTTCAAGTGCTTTGACACAGGAGTTTTGAACCCCAAGTAGATTAAACTGGACTCCCTGGAGATACCAGAGTTTACTTGTGTACCCTTGATTCAGTCTGGGGTCTGATAGAGGGTTTATGTCTGCCTTTGTCCTCACAGAGTTGAGGTGTGATACAATTCTGCACTTAATCTCAGAATGTGCAGAAAGAGTGGTCTGTGAGCTGTGAGAAAGACCTAAATATAATTTCAGGTTCACTGCCAAAGAAGTCTTCAGTGTTCCTGAGAAAAAGGAGTGCTTCCTCTTAAGATCTTTTTAGTAGTAAAAAACACACATCATAAAACCTTCTGGTCCTTCTGTATGATGCTAAACTAATTGCAGAACGAACCTGTTTGTATGAAAGGATTGCTGTTTTTTTTGCTTCTCACTGGACACAGACCGATTTTGCTGAATGGAAAGTGAATGACCATTGCAGAGCCACCATGTTGTCTATTTGGAAATATTTATTCTTTTCACTTGGTTATCATATTAACTTCCAAACCATTTCATTTTCCTTTGTAGAGAAGGACACCAAAGAGCCACTGAGGGGCAAGAGTGTTCTATTTTCATCGCTTCAAAATGATTTAGGGGAATGATAGACCACAGTTGCAAATTACCTCTTTAAACATTTATCTATCTTGGGGCAGCATGGATGATGCTCAGCTTAATCTATTTACAATCAATTTTGTTTTTAGAGGCAAACATTTAGTCAAATCTTGCCTTAGTCATGCAATGCTCAGGACTCAATAGCTTGAATCAGTGAGAACTATGAATACTTATTATATCAAGATGTTATGAGTTATGCCTGCAGATGTTTAGTCTTTCTAAAAGTTTATCTCATAATGTGATCAGTCACATAGGTATGACAGGAAGGATTTCAACCACAGTATCTGTCTAGCATGTCTAGGTATCTGTTATTCCAGTGTCCATAATGCAGATGTGGAAGAGGAGTGGACTGCCTGCATACCAGAGTAGTGCTTTCCAATGTGGTAAGCCTCAGTATTACACTGGAAACAAGTCTTCCAAACCATGAGACCTGAGCAACGTAACTGCACTGCTTTCACTGCCTGCAAACTTACCATGTTACTGGAACATGCATTAGGAGCTGGCCCACAGCTGGAAAGATCTTGGGCTGTGGTAAGGTAGCCAAAAGAAAAATGGAAATTACAGTACATTTAAAACATAATGTAAAAACACTTCAGTTTTTGTAAATCTTGGGGAAACACAGTTGAAAAGAAAAGAACATTTCTATGTGAATGCCAAGTGAGCACACGTGGCAAATATCTCATTTTTTCTAGCTTCATCCTAGACAAGTGCTTGACTAAGAGGCGCTAGGAGTGGAGGGTAGTGATGAGCAATCCCAGGCTAAGGAAATACATGAAAGCATAAGGGAAAAATGACAGTAACTGTTCTGAATAAATGTGATTTTTCCCTTTGAGTTTTAGTATGCTTTTCTGAAAAGGAAAAAAAGAAGAAGAAAATGCATAAAATTGTGCCTTCCTTATTACACAGTCAAACACTCATGTCTCACATGTTATCAAATTAACCTTTGAAGATGGGAGTATTTGATATGGCTTTAATGCCTTTCTATAGAGCAGGTTGGAAATTCAAAAGGTATAAAGAGAGACATACAAAATTTCTCTTACTCAATCAAAGATCTATACAATAGAAGAGAAATTTCATCTCATCAATGCCTGTTCTAATGTTTAACAAAACTTAATTTGCTGAATCAGTTTGTAGACTCCAGAAGTTTCTGGTGTAACAACTGTTACCCAAACATCTTCTGTGCATTTCTAGCCCTTCTTATGCAACTGTTATTGCCAGCATCACCGAGGTTTCTTGCAGAGAACTACATAAAGACAAGATCCAGCTAATGCTCTAGCTTTTTACATACATCTGTCTGTTTGTTTATTTAAGTAAATAGTTTCTGTGGCTTCCATATGGTTATATTTACAAATATCTGCTTGTGACTACACAGTAAGTCACAGTAAGTCATGAAAACTATACAGAAAAGGAAACTGAAAACATACACTATTCCTAATTGGTTTGGTAGTAACAATTAGGTTAAAATCCTGTATTGAAGGAAAGAAGTCAGTGATTTTTACAGATGATAATATATTGTTTGTGTACAGTCAGCTACTGTTAGTAGTTGTTAATATGTATATTGGAGATGAGACTCTTCATTTATTGTAAACTTTAAATGCATTTAATGTAATTACCTTTAAAAGAAGAAGAAAAGAGATTAAAAAATATATATATTCTTGTCCAGTGGATCTTGCTTTCTTTATACATAGTGGCCCTGCTGCAGCAGGAAATCCTGTAGATACCATTTGCTCCAAGACAAGCCTAGTATGTGGTGATGGGCTGTCACTCTTGTGGTTTGAATCACCTTAATCAGAGGAGGCATTAGTCCAAGTCTTGGGAAAATGCATATTTAAGACTATTCTGGTTGGCCTTATAAAGAAAGGCGGGGGTGGACATGGAGAGAGGAAAAGAGAAGCTCCTAACTCAGAAAGACAATCCCAGACCATGAATTGGGAGTGAATGGAAGAGCCTCCTTGATTAAAGAAACTTGGGAGAGAGCTGAATCGTTAGGACATTGATCATGTTAATGTCATCAGATTTGCAGTGTTCACCTTGAGGCCAAGCCGAAATACAGGAACAAGGGTGTGGAAGCTACCTAAGCTAGCTGTATAAGCAATTTGTACTTCCTAGCTCAAGGTAATGTGCTTTGAACAATTTAGCTTATTCAGTTTCTGTCTATATCCTTAACAAACAACTCTGCAACTCATATAGAAGGGCGGAAGGTAGTTACTCAATGCAGTTAGAAGGATGAATATAGGCAAATACACATAATGCTTTACCATTCAGCTCTGTGGAGATATTACATCATCAAAGACAGAATCATTGATGCTGTTTGTCATCTCATTTGAATTCAGCAAGTATATTCTTACAAACCCTAAAGCTTTTGCTGATAAGTTATGAGTAAGAGAATTCAAATGAACCACTGATATTTTATCTTTTATTTGTTATTAAGGATTAGTCACATGGGAGATAAAGGTAGATTCTGACAGAGAAGATGCTTCTGGACTTATACAGGATAAATACCAATATATCTAACTGAATGCTGTACACATTCAGTAGGCTGGACAGTTGTGCTCGTTTCCTCCTTCATTAGATACTTTTTTCAATACCACGGCAGAAGTGAGAGAAAGAAATAGTAAAATACTAGTTTGAGAGATCTTCCACAAAATAGGAGATGAGTTTTTGCCTTCTTTTTTTATTATTTTTTTTTATTTTTATGTCATGTATGTCTGTGTTCAAGAGTGATTTCAGGCTTAGAATCCGAATTGCGGAGATATTGCAGATGTGATACTTACTAATATGAGAGATGGGCCACAAATAAGGTACCTTTGTATGCTTGTGTTTTCCTACTAGCTAGGTCTTGCGGATCCTCTTGGAAATCTGTCTTTCTCTTGCACAGGGAGCCTAGGTGGCTGGATTCTACTGTCCTCAAGCTAGATTTTTGCAATGCTCAGCACTGTGATGGCAAGTTGTTTTATGATAAAATATGCTAAATGTAACAGTTACAGAGAAGGTACAGCAGCTAATATTACTATAAATAGATGTCTGACTCAGCAGCCATTGAAATTAATATTTTTCGTTTACTCCAGTAGGCACTTGATCCTTTTTTGCTGAATATTTGATTTTTGAGGTGAGGAATTTGACTTGTATTCTTCAGAAAACAGAAGGCTAAATGGTAGACTTAAACATAATTCTGATAGGGAATTTTAATAAGAGAAAGGTATTACAACTGCAATTTCACTGCAACAACATGTCCCTTACATGGGACAAGGGAAGTAAAACAAGAGTTTTATAAGCCTGCATAGATTTTGCCTGCTTTTAGAGTGTTCAAACATGTAAAGGGCCTAATATTTGAGACTAGATTCTCAGCACTTTCAGAATTTCAGGCCTTTTTAAAGAGGCAAGCCAGAAAATAAGGCAGCCAAATTTTAAAGCAATTTCTGAAAAAAAGAAAAAAGATGTAGAAAGATTGGGTTCTTTAGGTAAAGCTTCTGTATAGATGAATGCTACATATGTCAAGATGTAGACTAATGAATTGAGCAATGAACATAAGGTACGGTTATACATATATAATGGATCAGAAAACATACTGTCAATGCAGTTCTTGTGGTGAAGAGATCTAGGATTATCTAGTTCTCTCATGCTTCAGTAACTTCCCGTTTCTCCCTCCAAATTAAAATCAAAGCTTTTGTACAGAATTTATCTGCAAAGTACAAATATTATGTAGAATAATACTGAAGTAGAAAGCTGTCATTTCAGCAATATTGAGTGCTGCAAAAGCTATAACTAAAACTAAAATAGATCCGTTTTTTTTTTTTTTTTTTTTTTGGTCTTTGGCTTAGCCACGGGAGGGAGTAGAATAAAACAAAGGGAGTATGAACCAATGTCCTATATATTTATAGACTGGATATAAATAGTCCAACTGCAAATGCTGGTGAAGCTCACTTTCTTCATATTTTCCTTGTTTGCCTTAGACTTGCATGGCTACAAGATAGGTACAATTATTTTTGTGTAGATTGCTACTGCTGTCTCTGTTAGATGAAAGGAGAAATTAATATATAAAGTGGATTTGGCTTATCTTTCATTAACCAAATATCTCCACTACAGAGGTGCTTCTCTTTTAGTATGATCAGCGTTTCTCAGCACTGTTTCATTTTTTGCTCTTTCTCTTTCAATAATCCCACTCTTATCTTTCCCGTTCATATAATTGAAATCAGTACTGTGGACTAAAGCTTCCTCTCAAATCCACTTTACTGAGGAAATGAAGGAGTGCCATGGAAAAGGAAAAAAAATCCTAAAATCTGAAATTTCCTTCCTCCTCCTTGCCCCCCTTTCCTCCCCTCCTGCCAATTACAAACAAATGTTGGGGTAAGAGTCTTTTTGGAAAGATGAAGGAAAATGTTGCATGACAAGTATTGACGAGCTATCAATGGAAAACTGACTCAAGGATCATATTTCCATTTTTTAAAAATTCAGTCAGACTGCAATTGCGTATAGATTAGTAAGTATAAAACCCAAGCTATTGCTGCCATATGCACATAGGACAGCAGAGAAACTATCCCTTTTAAAAAAGGCCTGTATAGTTTCCACTTTAAAATCTTCTTGCTCTGTTAATTCAGGTATGTGAATAATCTTCCTCTAAAGTCAGAGTCAAAAAAAGCTCTTTTCCAGGATTAATTTAAGTCTCCTGAAGAGTTTGTTGGAGGAATCACTCTCTTCCTCCCCTGACTGAACTTGATTGCTGTGATTGTGCAGCTACATTTCCACCTTTGAACAGGTACTCCTGCTATGGAATTCACACTCTTACTCTCCAAATTGGCAAAATTAAGGTACATTGCATTTTATTGCAAAGTTTACTCATATTCAGCTACTATTTTCCTTTATTTCATTTACTTCCACTGGCCTTTGTGGAAGAGCATATAACATTACCGGTGCTGCTATGCATCATCTTAGGACTTACAAACATATTCTTACAGCTCATATGCTAAGGGAAGAAAATTAAATATCCTATTAGAAATGGGGAGTTTGATAAAGTAAGTCTCATTCAGTACCAAAAAACAAAATGATTTAATATATTTCAGTGCCGTGATCTTGCTACATAATAGTCTATTTTAGACCTTAAGAAAAATCATACGGTACAACGGAGAAAAAAAAAAGTAATGATTTACTGCAAATAGAACTTGATTTCAGGGTCATAGTTAAACGTCTTTTTAGAATCCAAGTAAAATGTATCAAATGATTCTCACTTGTTAAAATACTTGCGTTGATTTCTTCAAGGAAATCCATCACACTTTTAAATATGGCCCCTCCTCAAAGGGAAGAAAAAAAAGATGTTCATTATTCCCCAAAATTATGATCATCCATGTGTGTGTTCCTTCTTATTTTACTGTAGTTTTTACTCATTTTCACAGTTCAGAGATCAGCTTTACTGATCCATAGTATCACAAATCTTTCCCAAATCTTGGCCATTTTCCAGTTTTCTGATGTTGATGCAGTTTTAAATAAGAGGTTATATATTCTGGAACTAGCAATTTGTCTGGTTCACCTTGCATCACAAAATGCCTGGGTAAATCCTGATTTATTTGTTTTATTTGCCCTGTCTTTATTTGTTTGTCCTTTATTCTTCTTTACTGATAAATCAATATGAGATAAGTATTCGAAAAGTCAGTTTGGATCCCTTCTTTATTGTGGAATTTTAAGAAAATACAAGGTTGGGATTTGAGGCTTCAAATCTTCCATCACATCTACTACTTGATCATGCAGATGCTCTTTCTTCTAGCAGTTTTGTTCTTGAGGGACTTCATTTTGGGGATACCTAGGACTTAAATCTCGCATATGTTAAGCAGTTAAGTACCCAGTTTATGTCAGTGTCTGCTCAAAACAAAGCAATTGATTCTGAATATTCCTTGAATATCTCTCACCATCCCGAGCCCACTCCAGTAGGCATCTTTGTAGCTCACTAACTGTATCATTGCTCTTCTTCACTCGCTCTTCAAAATAGAGGTGCTTCTACCTGTTCCCTCAGGTTCACTTGTTAAATAAGGTTTTTAGCCTGTGCTTTGGCGTGGCTGTAAGACCATGCTCTGGGTATTGTCAATAGGATAAAATCTTAATTCTGCCTCTCCTCCCTCTGAGCTGAATTCTGTAATTCCTAGAATATAGGTAAGGTTTTCCGAATCACTCTTGCTGGTAGACTGAATATTTAAAGAGCCACTGCAAAGCTTTACAGACGAATGGCTGAAGGAATCACTAGGGACTTGGGCATCTGTATTTCAGCCTCTATTCTTAATGAGTGCTTAAGAGCCCCAGTTCAAAAAACCCTCTAGGTGACTGACTAGAACTTTCAGCTAAAAGATGCACATTGAAACTCCTCAAGAAAAGGAATATGCTAAACCTAATTGTTCTGCATCTTGGAAGTGTGTGTTGACTCAGCAAACCTGGCATAGGCCTTGCTGTGTCCTCCCTTTCCCATCCCAACTATGTATGGAGAGGAGTGGGAATACTTCTTGTGTCCAGGCAGAGGTGCAAAGTTGTCTATGTCCTGTTAACTGGCTGGTGGCATTTACTTCTATAAAATGCTGTAGTTCCTCCAGATGCAGTTGTCTGCTGGCTAGATGAGGTCCCCATGTAGTGTTGTTGTTACTGTAATTTCCCAGATAGATGACTAACGCTACCCATGTATTCTAGTTGTAACCCCCTAGCTGAAGGTTAGATATTACATTAAGTGGCTAGATGATAGCCAAAAACTGTTACAGTGCTGAGCAGTAACACATTTAATTCTATTGCTGATGTGGGATAGAGTTTTTAAACCTAGTTCTTGCCTCAGAGGTTAAGTCATGCTCCATGGAGCTGAGCAAGTAGTTAACAATGAGAAATTTCCCTGGATAAACATTTTAGAGGCAAAACATTTATGTTCCAGTTTAATAGAATTTACTGCATAAATGTACTCAGCTTAGAGATAATTAATGTAAATCATGATTAAGAAATCTTTCTACTACTGGCAGATAGCAGATCATTAATTTATTCTATGCAAGCTAGTAGGCAGCTATTAAAAACAGACAAATCTTGAAACGAGAGAGGGTGTTGTGGGATTGGACAGGGATGTGCCTGGAGTGCTATCAGGGATGGCTACTTGAGTAAACAGGCCAGGTGGGGGAATTGCTCTTTATGTGAGAGAGCAACTGGAATGTGGAATTGGTCTTTGCCCAGGGTGGGTGGAGAGCTTAGGGGTAACAGTTAAAGGACAGGCTAACATGGAGGACACATTTGTAGGTGTTTACTGTAGGCCATCTGGTCAGGAAGAGAAAGGCCATGAGGCCGCCTACAGACAGCTGGAAGTAGCTTCACAATCTGCATCTCATGGAGACTTTAACCACCCTGGTATCTGCAGGAAAGACAACACAGCTAGGCAAGGACAGTCCTGGAGATTCCTGGAGAGCACTGGTAACTTTTTGACACAGGTGGTGGAGGAGCCAGTGAGGAGAGGTGCACAACAAATAAGGAAGGGGTGGCTGGAGATGTGGAGGTTGAGATAGCCTTGGCTGCAGTGATCATGAGATGGTGGAGTTCAGGATCCAGTGAGGGGAAAGCAGGGCAATAAGATGGATTGCAACCCTGGACTTCAGGAAGGCAAAGTTTGGTCTCTTCAGGAGGAATCCCATGGACTAGATCCCCTAGAAGGAAGGTGCATCAAGAGAGCTGGTTAGTATTCAAGCATCACTTCCTCCAAGCTCAAGACTGGTGCATCCCTATGAGTAAAAAGTCAGACAAAGATGGCAGGAGACTGCATGGATGAGCAAGGAGCTCCTGGCAAAACTCAGACAGAAAAAGGAAGTAGGTAGAATGTGGAAAAGAGGACAGGTTCCTTGGGACAGGCTTCTGAGCACCCTCTCAGCGAGTTTGCTGACAATACAAAGCTGGGAGGAGTGCCCAACAGGCCAGAAGGCTGTACTGCCATTCAGAGGGCTGGACAGGCTGGAGAGTTGGGCAGAGATGAGCCTTATAAAGTTCAACAAGGAGAAGTGCAGAGCCCTGCATTTAGGGAGCAATAACCTCATGTGCCAGTACAGCCTGCTGGTGACCTGCTAGAGAGCCACTCTATGTAAAAGGACCTGGGTGTCCTGGCAGAAACCAAGTTCACCATGAGGCAGCAGTGTGTCCTCATGGCCAAGAAGGCCAATGAGATCCTGGCCTGCACCAGGAGGAGCGTTGCCAGCGGGCCAAAGGAGGGGATCCTGCCCCTCTGCTCAGCCCTGGTGAGGCCACATCTGGAGTATTGGGTGCAGTTCTGGGCTCCCCAGAACAAGAGGGACGTGGAGCTTGTAGAGAAGCTCCAGTGTAGAACTACAGAGATGACCAGAAGACTGGAGCATCTGTCCTATAAGGAGAGGCTGAGGGAGCTGTTCAGTCTAAAGAAGAGAAGGCCAAGAGGAGATAGTATCAATGTGTAAAAATACCTCAGGGGAGAATGTCAGGGAGGGCAATGAGGGGAGAATCACAGGAATTTCTGCTTGAATTTGAGGAAAACTTCTTCACTGTGAGGGTGACGCAGCCTTGGAACAGGCTGCCTGGAGAGATTGTGGAGTCTTCTTCTCTGGAGATCTTCCAAACCCACCTGGATGCCACCCTGTGCCACATGCTGTGGGTAACCCAGCTTGTGATGATGATTTCCAAACGTTTCTTCCAACCTCAGTCATTCTGTAATTCTGTGGGATATATAACATGTATTTTTTCTACCCTAAATGAGCACCTTTTCAAACTAATTTCTAATCCTGGGTAAATGCAGATCCAAGGATAGGACTGTGAGGTATTGTCGAGGCCCTAATCTGGAATCTTTTTTAGCAATTTCTTCCCCTGCCAGTGGAGCTTAGTGCTTCACTGATCATTTACCATTCCATAAGTGCCAGGTCTCTAACATGTCTTTAATTCAGCTCAGACACACACCTAGTGTTAAACTGACTCACTGAAAGAAGCTGTTAGGAGACCAGCAATCTGGGGACCAAAAATGACCCCCAGATAGGTTCCTTGAGAGAGGCAAGGAGACGGTAGATATTCAGAGGATTTTGTAACAGAAGTTACAGTGATACACTTCTTGCCCATGAAGAATAGTTTTACCTAGTTTATTGTAAAAAGGAGAAGTTTACAACTATGATAGACTGGAAATGGCACTGCTGAAAATATGTCTGTATACAGAAGCTGGGGAAAAGAGAACTTAACAGTCAATTTCTGTTTGCTGTAGTTTTTAATTTACTTGTATTTATGCAGAGTCAAATGATGAATTTACAATTCACCAGTGACTTTATTCTTTCATTGTGCTTTCATTAGATAAAATGAGAGGGATTCTCTTTGGTGAAATAGATAGAAGGAGAAAACTGCCTAGCATGGACAATTTTTGGAATTGCATAAAATCACTATCAAATAGTTCTCCTACTTTCGAAGTGCCTAATAGGCTACACTGTGCCAGACAGCTATATAAACCTAAATGACAGGGATGCTTTCTGTGAAAAGTATATATAGCCTTTTATCTTTTTTCGGTCAGCTTGCATGCTTCATTCCTGAAAAGAGTATTCCTTCATATATAACTAAGAGCATGCTCAAGCATGTGTTCATGCAATAAAAACATATTTATGCAGAAATTTAAGAGGGGTGCAGTAGTTGTTTAAAAATAAGAACATTGTGCACAGTTCTTAACTTGCAGATGTAAATCTCCTGGGTCTCTTGGGCTTCTCCTGAAAAGCTCTTGTTTACCATGTCTCATTTGTGTCCACCCTCATAATGTTATTGAGAAAATGCTTTCCAATTCTCCTGAAGCTCTGACTTCAGGCATTTATTGAGTCTTTTCATGTATTCCCCTCCTTCCTGAATTATCATAATTCCAGTAATCTATTTTTGATGTAATGCTTATATTCATGTAATACTTTTGCTTACTTTAATATAACAAGAGAATAAACACCATCAAAAATAGCAGTTCAAAATCAAAACTGCTGATCAAAGCTACTGAGATTTTCTTACTCAAAATCTTTGTTAGTATTGTAGTAATGCTCTTAGTTTTCAGAGCTGCTGAGCACCCAAACATTCAATTGTCAGTTTGATAGAATAAATATACTAGGCAGTTCCAAAAAAAATTGGCTCATGGCCTGTAAGAGTTTGATACAACTCACAGAGTTCCTAAGCCACATTTTTCACAGATATAACAGAAACGCATCTTTCCCCATGATGGCACTGGTCTGTTATGCATACATTAAGAAAAAATGAACATTCAAAAGCCTCCTGAAAAGTAACCTAGGTTAATCTTCACACATGCCTTAACAGGATAAACTATGTTACTCTGAGCTGTTAACTGCTTATTATGAGTTCTTTGCTTGGACATTCTAGATAAGCTTGGCTTTAAAAAAATGATTACAGAGAAAAGCTGTGAATCCTGAAGAAATTACTCGTTTAATATAGCAATAAATTAATATTTTTTTAATCTCTCACAAACTGACCTGAGATGGAAATATTACCTGTGACTGCAGCTAGCTCAGTGGAAAGTTTCAGGATGTGGTTAAAGCCAAAAATGCATAACTAATAGGATGAATAATAACAAGGGGATAGTTTTATACATTTTTAATTGAAGACAATGGTATAGCCTCTTTGAAGTGCTGCACTGGACATTTCATTTTAAGAAGGGTATTATGGCACTAAAGGAAGCTGTGAAGGGAATAATTTGCATCAGAAAACATAGAAAATACTTGTGAAAAAGATACTAACTTCTCGGGTTTTTAGACTAGACTTCTAAATATTTGCATCTCACAGTGTTATTAGAATAGTCATTTAAATAAAAGGGACTAAAAAATAAAAAAACATGTTCCCCAAAAATATGAAGAGAACCTGTGTCTTCTCTCTACTGCCAGAAAAGTTAGTGGCAAAAAAATGAAATTTTAGAAATTAGAACACTGAAAGTTTATAATGGAGCTCTGTTTCATAAAATGAGAACCTTTGCAAATTATTGCCTTTATAAGCCTGAGAGGTTAAAAGGAGACTCATATAAAAGGAGAGTGATATCTATCAGTTTAGATTTATAGCTGGCATTTCAAATAAGAAACTTTACAAGGGAGATCAAACCTTCTATCTCATATCCACTGCTGTCAAAAACATGAGGGAGTGGAGCTAAGCTGGGCTGGCGTGTCCTTGCTGCTGGGTGAGGGTAGGAGAAAGGTCTTCACGGAGCCTCCACCGTGGCGGAGCTTTGCTCCTTGTAGCTCCACATTGGCTCATCTTTCTGTGCTGACCAACAGGCTGTTGTTATCCTGGGCACGTAAAGTGTCCGCATTATCCTGCCATCACTGTCTAAATGCCAAGGGGGACAGGTTGTGCCCGCAGCTGCCCAGTGCTTGCAGAAATGCTGCTTGAAGGCTGGATACCAGGGACTTTGCGGATATGGATCAAGCCTGTGGAAGGACAAGCTTGCGGTAGGATTGTTCTCTGCAAGAGGATGTGTCTTGCATCAGCAAGGCAACTTTTGTTATTCAGGACTTACGCCAAAAATTATATTCATGTTCTACATGAATAGATTTTTTTCCAATTTCTCGTTGTCATTTAATAAGTGATATTCTTGCTTTTTAAGAAATTTAGTGCTGGTGGCACATCAAGTTCAGACAATTGCTTTTATATGCATGTTGTATTTCTGGTCAAAACATCATCTCTCATTCTTGTAATTATACTTTTCAGTTCCCCTGTCTCCAACTTTTTTAAATGTCTGCTGTCACATCTATTTTGGAATTGCAGCTTTTCTTAATCCCTCATTATCATTCTTTCCACCTCACATAGTTCAACTCTATAGTTCCAGTATTCTTTCACAGTGACTGCTGTCTTGTTTTCCTTTCCAGCTCCACTGTCATGTATTACTTTTGTATTGCAGGTCAGAGACTCCTGAGCATACTGATCCACATGAGTGGCTTTTATCCACTTACAAAGAAATTGTTTATAAGTATATGAGGGAGCATTTTCAGAAAAGGTCAGGCTGTGCCTCAGGACAAGCATGTGTGTCCCTTGCACACCCCCATGCAGTATAAAAAATGCCTATTCATTTTTAGTGTGTTGGTAACTCTAAATCTCAGTCTGCTTGAAGTTCTGCATCAGTTCAGGTGCAAGTGCAGTCACAAATGTCTTGGCAGAGCTTGTGCCTACCATACAGCAACCACCTTTCTGCAAACGTTAGCCATTGCGTTTCACTGGAAAACAACACTGAATTGTTAAGCCTTTTTATTACTGGTTCACATATTTCACTTGCTGTAGATTTATGATCCTAACCTAGATTCTGCATCTGCCACTGTCTTTTAAGGATGGTTTTTGAAAGCAAATATTCAAGCCGTGTCTACAAATTACATGTTCTCATCTGCAAAGAGATACTTGTGTAAAAAGACATGAACGGTTTTCCTGCAAGAAATACATTTGGTCTGTGTAAATAATTGCCTGTAGAAATGAAAGCTTTACATTCGAAATAGAGTGAAGCAAAGTTGGAAGGAGTAAAAATGTGTGAATAACTTATTTTTTGTCAGGAGAATTAGGAGGTTTAGGTTCAGATTCAACCAGATTTAAGAGTTCATTTTAATCTATCATTAAACTGGAAGCCCTCAACCTATAATGGTATTTAATATTTATAAAGTTTTTAGCTGTCATAATAAAAGCAAAACATGTGAGCAAATAACTTAATAGTAGGTGGCATTACTGTGTCCCTTACTCACTAGTTATACGAGGAACTGTGAAGCCCGAGTCTCTGCCCTGCTCTGCCAGGGGCCATCGAGCCCAGCAGCACATCATAAAATCACAAGATGTTCTGAGCAGAGACGATCTTGCACCCTTTCCATATTGCTGTGCCAGGCACTCCCTGGTCATAGCTCCCGGCGTAGAGAGGCGTGACTGTGCTTGGGGACTTTTTGTTTAACGCTGAATGTAACAGCCTCAGGTGGAGGAACTGCAACACTCTGGCAATAATCCCTCGTGTGCCTCCTGTAGCCTGGGAAGTGTCTCAACTGGGATCACTGAATAATGGCTGATTATTTGAAAAATGAGTGCTGGGATTTATTTATTTATTTATTCCAACACAGTCTGACATAATTTATCTCTGTCATGGAACAGCTTGGGAACAGCCTGTGATTTTGTGAAAAATGTAGTCTGTCATGAAAAAAGTAAAAACAACAACAAAAAAGACACCCAACATGGCCGTTCATCTTTAGGGAAAATGTGGAATTTGAAAATGTAACTATTTCTTCTAATTTGCACTGCAAACATATTTGGCAATGTTACTTTTAGTGCTTCTTATAGCTCTGTCCAAGCTTTATGAAATTGCCACAAGATACAGTTTTACAGCCTTGCCTGCTTTAGTTTTTGTAATACCACTGATTAGTCTAAGAGGCCAGAAGTGTACCTGAAGTGCAGTTTCTGCAAAGTCATACTGTTTAATCGTAAAAACAGCTGTCCTATCCATATTTGTGGCTATGAAAAAATAAAGCAGAACTAAATTTCTAACTTTTGTGTAATGGTCTTCTGGATATAGAAGATAAGAAAAATCAGCCACATATGTGATATTTCATTTTTGCACTGTGGAATACTGATCTGGGAATTCTGTTAGGTAAATTTCTGGTAGATCAGAAAAAAAAATAGTCTGGGCTTTTTTTTTTTAATAAATAAACCATTTACTTTACTAAATTTACTTTTTTTTCATTAGTGCCACACTTTATATACATTTATTTTTTTTATGGTGCCACAATATACATACATCATTTATAAACACTATAAATAAAATTATTTATGTATTTTATTTCAAATAGCATTTTTCCCTTTTGCGTATTATGCAAAACATTATTTTAAAGCACAAATAGTAGAAAAGCTTGATAAAGGTGAAAAAGTACTTGCCAAGGCTCAATGGAGCTGGGCACTGTTCATGGAGAGGGGTCTGTGACTGGCTCTCCTCTTCTTAAAATCACAGAATCACAGAATGCTGAAGGTTGGAAGGGACCTCATCCTGTTGGAGTTCCTATTCGAGTTCCTGTTCAAGTCCTACTCTGAAGAGTGCAGCAGGTTTTTGACTAGGTTTGTGTTATACCATGTGTACTCTCACTCTGTCTGACCCAGCAAATTTGTCACATATTTCATGGTTACATAACTGTAAGGGGTGGGATTGGCTGCCCTTCCCCCAGCCACTTTGCAGCTTGATTTTTAGGTCCTGCTCTCTGAGATGCAGTAGGTGCCTAAGCTGCTCCAAGTGGGAAGGAAGGAAAACCACATTTGCTTCCCTATTGTGTTTAGGTGGAGCAGAAATACCCACATGTTTTTAGCCATACATCTTGCATTTGAAGAGAAGAACACAGTTGTGAATTGCTTTTAAAACAAAATGCTTAGGCACCTACGCTGTCAGGAGGCAATTCAAGGCTGTGAAAGCTGAAGAGTCATTGGTTAAGTGTTGGTGTTGAGCAAACAACTCCTCTATCCTTGGTCCGTATTCGTGATTAGCTCAAGCTTTGCATGTGGCTTCTGTAACCCCTCTAGTTTATGGGCTTGAGTTCTGCAGTCGAGGTCAGATGCCCAGAAGCAAGGTGTGCAGAGGCAAGTGCAGGCGTTGCCATCTTCCTCCGCCTGCGAGTGCTGGCCCTAACTGCTTGCGAATGCCACCATGAATAACTGTGCATCACTGAGTGGCAAATGACATTTCGACAACTTGTCGCTCTCAGCATTCGCTAACATCTGTATTACAGTTTCCAAGGTTGTACAGGGAGCTATCTTATATATTTACCCCATTTTTCTGTGATAACAATCATGAAGGGGAGAATGGTTCCCCACTATGCCTGTGGGTGGCCTTCCTAATCAGAGGGTATATAGTTTTATATATATATATATATATATAAATCTAAGTCTCTGTGAGACAGACAAACTAGTTTTATTCAGACCAGCTTGTATGTCACGGATACATTTTTAATATCAAGAAAATTAGTCTGAGAAGGAACTTCTAGGTCATTCTTTACACCAAAGACTTCATAATTAAAGTCAGAAAACCTTTTCCATTTTAAACTTGATTTTGTCCTTCCAAAGACAACAAAATGCTGTCAGAAGTGAGGAAAACATGCTTTCCACGTATTTCTTGTTTCTGCATCAGACTTCTCTAAAGTAGTACCTCTAGCAGAGTATGGATTTTGAATGTGTGAAGATGTAGGCAGAATTAAAAAAAAAGTGGTAGTTCTTTCTTTTGAGGAATGGTCTGGTCCTCCGACATTTTTAAAAGCAGTCTGCAGTGTTACATGTATTTTAAAATGTCACTTTGTAAGTACGAGAGCTACCAGTCTGTTGTATTGTGTTTCAGAGACGATTTTTACCCAGCTGGAATGTGGGAGATTTAGCTCTATGGCTGTGTTTCCTGAGCAGGTTAAGATTTTATGGGCTATGTGGCAAATGTTAATCCTCTTCTCTTTAAACGTAGCTTTTGCAATTAAAAGCATCTAGTCTTTTTCTCAAAAGAACAGTTAATTTTTGGTTGAGTCATATGGAAGCATAGACTATAAAGGAGAAAAGTAGGAAGAATTATACTTCAGGGAACACAAATTTCCATAAAATCTTTTGGCATGTACAGTTCCTCCTCCTGGTCTCTCAAATGCAATTAAAACCTACAGGAATATGTACTTATTTTGGAAGGGGCTGGATGAAATTTATAGTCATCATCTGGTGGATGGTATAGCAGGAAAGATGGACAGCTTGGTCCCATTTCTTCTGTATCCTTTCTTACACAGAAGCTACCAAGAGATCAGCTACAGCCTTCGGAGACTTCCCTCTCTTCCTTAACATAACTGTAAGTCTAGCCAAATCACTTGAGGGGAAATTTCCCCCCGTATTTGTCTTACTTGCCCACTTTATATCTGTTAGTAACTTAAAAAAAGGAAAGTCATCTCAAATAGTTATTGGATTGCCATCCCAAAGTATAGATGTCTTTAATACTGGCCTACCTTGACAACAGTTCAAGAGCAGCATAATTCTTCCCTGCCTTGCGTCATTTTAGCTGGAGGTGCTATCACTCATCATAAAATAAATGTCCTATTACCTCTTTAATAGGGAGGAGCGTGAAGAAGCTCCTGTCTTGGGCAGGACAGCTGAAAGAGGTAAGGTGGAGGACAGCATAAAGGAGGAGGTGATACAGACCTGCCTAGCTGGAAGGGAGAAGTGAGATAATCTTCTCTCATTCCCTGAGTCAGCCATCTGCAAAATTAAAAATCCAGCCACACAAATACAATTAAGTCTGTATCAGGTAGACTGTGGTTCTGCAGATGGCACAAAAGTGGACATGGACTTTCTTCCTGTTCTATTTATTCTGCAACTGTATTAATTTTGCAAACTCGTGGGAGATACAATTTCTACAAAGGGAACCACAACATATAATGTCATTTGTGTATAATATGAATGCATTTACAAGGCTGTAGGTATGATTTGGTCACAAGGTCACAATAACAAGCTGATGGAGTCTTGTAACTTGAGATTTGACCCGCTAGATTTGACTCTCCAGAAGTCTTGGAGTCTCTCAGGGCATTAAAACTGCAGGAAGAAATAAAACAGCAACCAAAGAATCATCTTAGTCTTCCCATGCATTTTGAATTGTGATGGCTACTGACTGTAGATACAAAAAACTCTTATACCTAGATATAAGATAGATACAGTGAATTTAAGATTCCAAATCAGCTATACACACCATTTGTCTTCCGATAAAAGCAAAAGTCTCTTCCTCATGTCTTACAGCTTAATAAGGTATCATGCTGTTAAGTGTCCTAGTATGAATTTTCCAACCCAAATGAAGAACAAATCCTCAATAACTATGTTTTAAGGTAAATGAAAGTACTGATGATAGTGTATCAATGGAAAAAAAAGTATTTGTTTTCCACGTATGGACAAATGACACCTTATTACTTGGAATCAATTCCTATGTGACTCAGACATATGATATGTTTTGTGGAGATGACGAGTTCTGATAAGATATTCAACTTGTATACTGCCAACTTTAGCTGATAAAGCACTATATTTAAATGTAAACACTGTCTCACTGCACTTATATGGTCAAAATTCTTTAAATAGTGCATTTTGTAATGTGAAAAATAGGGACACACACTTGATAACCCTCACCCCAAGTCCCTCCCTGCTTTGGCATAGTCTGCAATAGAAATACTAAATGATATTATGACATCAGTGATTGCCCTGTGTTAAAGTTCAAAAAAAACCAACCCCAAACTGTCAGATAATAATAATAAAAGGTTAGTTAAATTAAAAATAATGTAGTAGGCACCTCCTGAGCACTTTCAGAGGCTATACAGAATAGTATTAAAGCTGATTCAATTAGCTAGATAAGAAAATCCAATGCACCAAATACTATCCAGAAAGGGTGGATAATTGAATTAAGGGAAGAAATTTTTTTCCCATCTGATTTGCAAATTCCCATCCAGTATTTTAAATTTGCTTAATAGTAATAAAGTATTGTTAGCAGAAAAACAAAACAAAAACTTGTAAAAGGGCCTATTGCCTGGAGGAAAGGCGTGCAGCATTTCTGAATCTTGTTATTATTTCCTAGGCTGCATCCCCACTTTTGAAAAATTTTCATTAGGATGTTAAAGCTGCCCATCCAGGGCCTTGTCTTGTGCTTATTCCCAACGTCCCCTTTCACATGTGCTGGTTTTGATCTAGAACGAGCCTGCATTTCCACTGGTGATACACTGGGAGCAGAGGAATGTGCAGAGCAGTGGAAGAGATGGAAATCCAAAGTAGAAATTGTAAAGCATGCCGCCTCCTCTTCCTTCTCCTCCTCACACAACCTTGTGCTCCCTGCATGGAGTGGTTATTTGGTGTTTCCTCTCCTTTCCACCACAAAGGAGACAGGGTTTCATAAGCCCTGGAAGCGAGCGCAGGGCCAGCGGGGCTGGGTTTCCTGCTGGAGCACATAAATAAGTGACAGGAGTTGCCGGGGTGGCTGTCAGGGCCATCTGGTGGGTGAAGCCCTACCAGATGGTCCGCGAAAGGTGGCGTGCACATGTGGCTCGCACCGCTGCTGTCATCTCGCAGTGCTGGCAGCCGCTCTGCAGACGTTTTGGTGGCGTTCCTACTGCTGCGTGGATGCCCCGAGCAGCCCTCTGATACCACACTGCTGCCTGCGTTAGCGCCGGTCTCCTTACGTGGCTCTGCTTTCACCGAGGGCCTTCCTCCCGTGTATGTGCTCTGCTGCGCACCTGCCAGCTCTTCTTTCCATGTGGTCAAGGCTGCTCTTCCTTCAGTGTTTTCCCAGGCCTTGTGCAGGATGTGCCTCCTATGCAGGCCAAAAGGCTGTTATAGAATTTCCTGTTCTATTTTTTTTTCTATTTCATTTCCTTTTTCTAATTCTATTTTTTCATATTTATTTGAACACTTTTGCAAGCACAAAAGCCTCAGTGACAGGAGCCTGGCATGAGTAAGGACAACAGGATAAAAGCCAAAATATCTTTCTGATAGCCTTTACTGTATCCTGTAGGTGTTGTACCTTCTTTGGATGTTTTTATGCAAGATTCAAAAATAACTAGCCATTAACTGTCACTTCACATTTCATAGTGGGCTTTTTTGCTCTCGGAAATCTAATTTTTCCCATGTCTGTTGAGCTTCCTGTCCACTTCTGGTACATTTTTGCTTTACAGTATCTATCTTGTTCTTGCAATTAGTTGGTTTGGGAAAAAAAAAAAGAGGAAAAATAAAGGGAAAAAAAAAGTTTTTTTCCAACCATCTCCCATAAAAATCATTATCAATGAGACCTGCAGTGATTGTCTCTCACACACTTTTTTTTTTTTTTTTTTTTTACAAATGAGCATATACATATGTGTAAGAACACATATGCAAAGCAGCAGCAGGATCTATGATGATCAGTTACAGTATTTTCAACCAGTGCATAATGAAAAGGTACTAAAAATAAAATGCTCACGAACCCAAAGAGATCATATTTGTTGTGCAGGGGTTCCCTGTTCCCATCACAGTCAGTCTTAGCAGTTCTAAGCTGCTCATGCTAATTTCGATGTATGTGGCGATATAAAAGAATACAGAAATTCAACTGACATCCACACTTCTGAAATGAAATACACTTTAAAAGTGAGCTATAACAATATTTTTAAAAGATGCCTGTTAGATTACCTGGCAAAGTGCTTATTCATTACTGTCATAGAGAGGAAGGTTTGCCTCTACCTGTGGAGAAGGAAACTGTCACCAGTTCCTACGTGAGACCTTGAAACTGTGGTAAGATTTCAGAAGCGGAACTGAAATAAAACTCTGTTTTAACATGATGTGTGATTAGTATGACCTCTTGTGTTAAACACAGGAACATTCCTTTGTTTATTGGCATAATGAAACTATCAAGCAAGTAATTAAATATCCAGAAGCTAGTAGCAGCAAAGTCCTTGCCCAGTTCTACAACCCAGCAATAGGTATGTCAAAATAGGAATTTGTAGCTGTTATTTGTGAATTAGAAAAAGAAACACAATCATTTCCCCATTTAAACACAACAGCCATCTACTAAGAATTTTAGAAGTTTTTTTTTTCACAATTCTAACAAAAATCTTACACAATCAGAATGAATGAAATTCCATGACATATCCTTGTTGACTTCCGAATAAAATATTCAGATTTACAAATCTGTTGAAGTCTTTCATGCTAAACTGGAGCCTGAGGACTTTATCTTCCGTTAAAAAGAACACTTAAAAGACAGTATATTTAAGAAAACATTAGGGACATGTCATGTACAGAGAAGAAAGGATGGAAGCTAAGCATATCTAAATCTTTAATCACTTCACAAAGCATATATTTTGACAGGACATTTGTGCAGAACTTTTATTTACACCACGCTGGAAACATTTTCTGATTCATGTGTTTGAAATCACATGCAAAAAAGGACCACTGAGACAGAATAGAACAGTGCTTTTTTAGAAACAGGCAGTGGAAGATGTGAAGCTATGTTAAATGGCTTCATTACTGAAAGCTTCCTCTTTTTTTGGTCTTAGATGCTTGAGAGAACTGTGAGTGCTTTTTCAAAATGGACTATATGGTGTAAATGTACTTAAAGATTTTGGTTGGTGGTGGCTTTCAGAAGAACCCACCTGCATATTTGAACCATAGTGTTGACTGCATTAGTGGCGGCTGCTTGATAGTGCACTTGCAATTCATGCTTGCTTTAAAGGGCATGTTTTGGCTCAGAATTAAGTAGTAGAAAATTTATAGCATATTTTAAAACTTAGCGATAAAACTTCACCCAAATGACTTAAAATTCAATCCATAAGAGCGTGCAGAGGAGAAAGGGATGTAGTGTGAGATGCAGAAATTGAACAGGTGCAGGCTTTTGTCCCAAGAAGGCTTTGTGAGTTTTGTGCTTAACGTGACAGAGACATTGGCCATGTAACGAGATCTTCAAAAGTGCAATTTTACAGTTGCAAACCTGGCTATTTGCAAAGACAGCAATTCCTGAGTGAGTATAACAAAACAAACAGTAAAACAAAACAAAACAAATCAAGAAGCGGGAGTCCCCGGCGGGCGGGCGGCGGG
>NW_010577106.1:245468-256901 GCF_000705375.1 Tinamus guttatus | reverse complement strand
CATAAAAAAAGAATAACAGATGTTGTGCCATCTACTACTTTACTGAGCTCTGATCATTTTAGATCAAGAGATGAAAATTGTGGATTTCAGTTAAATTGAAACATAGAACAGTTTTCAAAGTTCTGAAGTGAAAAATATGTGTAGATATATTGATGCTTTTGCTAATTGGAGAGACCTTGGAGAGACTAGCTGGAATGGCAGTTTTCAAGAGCAAAGAAGGCTTTTTTTGGTTGTGCCAATTGAGAAAAAAAAATAAGAATTGTATAGTTCCTTTCTTTAAAATGGCTATTGTAGTAGTTCTTATGTGAGAGAGTACCCTAGTCTTTTACACAAACTAATATTAAAGGAAGTATTGTGTTACTGAATGAACTGTTTGCAAAAAAATGCAGTCTTTACGCATGCTAAACTTCTGTTTCTGGCACAAAAATCACTTTCTTTATATTAGTGTCAAAGATGGACAAGTGCTTGACCTTACTGTATTCGATAAATAAAAGTTACTATAAGAAAATATCACTAGAAACTGTTGGAATGCTAATGAAAAGGTTTCTGTATTTATGGAAAAATAAATGAATTAGCTACCACATTGTGAGAGCCTTCCAGTTTGGTGTACCTTGAGTTGCTCGTAGGACAAAGCTGAAAAAACTGTGCAAGGATTTTAAAAACTGTGTAAGGATTTTTTTTTTCTTTTTGCATTTTCCAGAGGTTTTTCCCCTGACAGATACTGTGCACTGCAACGATTGTGGTAGGGCCTGGACTAACTTGCGGCTCCAAGGGAGATGAAGGAAATGAGATTGTACCACAGCTAGCTGTTAGGTATCTGATAACTTTTTCACTTAGGCGTGGTGTGTTTCCACACATTGACTTCTTAGAACATAACATGAAAACATGCAGAGCAACATTTAAATGTGTCAGTGGTGATAAATTTATGCTACAGTTGATACCTGAAAACAAGAGATACATTTAAAATACTTAATGGCTTAGAAATGTAAAATGTACAGAACCTACCTTTTTTTAAAAAAAAAAAGTTTATAAACCCATAATGCCATATAAACCCAATTATAAACCAAAGCTTGTTTTTTAAACAAGCTTAAAGCTGCTGATTTTCTGAATAGGTTCTTTTAAGGTGAATTTCTCTAGGCTTTAATTCGGACAAATACCCTCTAAGTGCAGTCTTAGAGTGGAGTCTTCCATGAATGAGATCTGTGGAATCATGTGCACAGATGGTTGGTTGTGTCCTGCAGGACTGTTTGTACCAGCTATTTGTTAATGCTGTTCAAATTTCATTATTTCTTTCCATTTTTCTCTGAAAAGTACTTAGGCTCTGTCAGTAAGTATAGAATAAATTAGCAGGAATTCACTGGAAGAACACTCTCTTGTGTTTGTGTGTGTTGAAGAGCAGAACATCAACACACTATGCTTGCAGTGCATCTGCCAAACCTACTAAAAGAAAGTCAGTTTCTTCTGTGAAACATGAATCAAAATATGCTGGTGAATAAGGTGAAAGTTTAGCAGTTACTGCCACTTCCAGATTTAATATTTAGAACTATCTGACAACCTGAAATATCTACCCAATGAAATGGGCTTTTTTTTTTTTTTTTTTTTTTTTCAGTAGTCTGTTCCCTTGATTTCTTAGTAGGAAAGCTGAAGAGTCACACTGCAAGCAAACCTATTTAGTGCCCAGTGGCAGAGAAGGTGACTGTAATCAGTCCGTTTAAATGACCTTGCCGGTGCGTTGTGCTTTGGCAGCAAATAGTTAAACTGGGCCAAAAGTTTGCCTGTCGCAGACCTGCCTAAGGTCCTGCTTTGGAGACGAGATTTTGTAAGACTTGCAGAGCTTCTTCTCAAGAGCATTGCGTGGCTGTGAAACAAACGCTTTCACGGTGTTTATTTCCTTTATTGCCGGCTCCCTGGCTCCCCGGCGCGCAGCCGGGATGCGTTCCCGCCACCATCCCGCACCCAGCCTTTCCCACAGTAACACGTCATCATCATCACTAATTCTTGGTCCTGCAACAAGCCTGAACACTGTTTGACAGATCAAAGTCTCCACAGTGGTGTTACTGTCACACTTAGACCAGAATCCTTGCCTAGTTCTGTGAAAAATTTGAAATGTGAAAATATTTTCTTCAAATAGGCTTTCAGTGATTGCAGTTGATTCATTTAACTCCATGAGTAAAGCACATACTGTTATTCTATTTGTTAATGTGCATTAATGTTAAGATTGCAATAAAAATGAATGAAACTAAGTGGTTTTAAATTAGAATTCTTAGCTTACAATATCATTTACATAAGAGGGAAGAAAAAAACACAAGCAATACTTCTTTCACCTCCACCTCAAAAAAAATCAAGTAAACAACAATAATTATGTTGGAGTTGAGTATGGTGACAAGCCCGAGTTTGTGCATTCAGTTCATTGTTGTTACGCTTGTGATAGTGTTAAAAACACCACACTTTGAACAGTATTCATTATTCTTTCTCTTTTCTCTTTTTTGATTTGATTCTTTTAAGAAAGGGTCCTTTGTTTGAAAGGCCACTAGGAAAAATGTAACTCATTATTATCCCAGCCTGAAATAGGTATTTCTCTATTACTACAGTTGAGAAATACTCATTTGAGCAGGTGGAGGAAGGAAGACTATCTAAGAAGATAGCTTCATCCAATTATGATAATAATGTACAATGTTTAAATTACACGCTTCATGCATAAACTGTTTGTTATTTCATAATATTTTACCTAATTAAAGCAGCACTATACAATATGATTAAAATTGTTATAGACAATTGATTGTTCCATTCTACTTTTCTCTAATGGAATTTGCTGTTAATAATCAGGTGGAAGTTAAGAAACTTCTGGATAAGCATTCATATGGTAAAGCTACAGTTTTACTACTTCTACTGGGACGGTAGACCTTGTGTGCTCTCTCTCTCTCTCCCTCTCTTGCTTTCTCTCTCCCTCTCTCTCTCCCCCATACTGCTGAAGATCACACAGAATCCCAGAATGGCTGAGGTTGGAAGGGACCTCTAGAGATCATCTAGCCCAACCCCCCTGCTCCAGCAGATGGAAATGCGTTTTAAATTGACATTCTGAATTTTTACTGATACTTTTTTTTTTATGTTACTCAGAACAAAGAATTAACCCTCAGATTTCTCATGTGATCCCCTTAATCCTTTTTCTAGGGTGTTCTGTCACAGCCCGGTATTTATTCAGATGATTGCAACTGGGTAGGACCGTGCCCACTGGGAAATCTGTGCTTTGATGCTGGAATACTTGGCTTATCTGTTCTGTAAATAAACATTGCTCTTCTCTTGCCCTTTGTGAATAATGGTAACCTGTGTTCCCCTGAATTGAATCTGAACCTCTTCTCTCTCTTCTTATTTTTTTTTTCCCACTGACACAGGTGTTCTTAGTCATGCAGAAAAATGAAAAATGTAGATATTTGGCAGAAATTAATAGAAATCTTCAGTTCCTTGTATGTGTATTGAAATTTTAAAATACTTATAAATTGGTCTGTCTGTGCTCAGGCAGAACTCTAATGGAAAGTCATGCAAACTTCTAAGATAAGGTTAAGCCTTTGCTCTCACAGCAAAGTTCATTTTTAGAATTCAATCCATCACTTTCCAGGACTCCAGGGAAAAGTACCTTCAGTGCCTACTGTTCTGAAGTGATGGAAAATCATGTGGTGCTGATTTGGACTTTCAGTCTCCATTTGCTTTATGGAATATTATCACTGATGTGAGCCCAAACACCTTGCTGAAGATTAAAGAATCTTTTCTCCTTTTCCCTGTCTCCTGAAAAATGAAGAAAAGGAGCAGGCAATACTAAAAAACAGTGGTGGATATTAATAAATACACTTCATGATTTACTGGTTAAATTAATTTCACAATGCTTGATTATAAGAAAAACTATTTATGGAACTTTAGTCATCTTATTGACATCAATAAAGGTTCTTCAGTACAAATCCTTCGCTTACTAACAAGTAAGAAGTTAAACTCTTATGGTTTCTTATCATAAGCAATGATGAGTATTCTGCTGGCCAATTATTTATGTGTTTATATCTGAGTAATCCTTTTGCTTTCACCATGATGATACATGTTTACGTCATTGTCAGTCATGATAGAAGTCTGTTGACTTTGCGCGAAAAGAAATGGAATCTAGCTTGCTTTTACTTAGGTTCGTTGAATCATCAGGACTAACAAACACAGACATTAAATCTTAATGGTGCTGTGAAAACAAATGAGGTAGATTAAAAGTTAGTATAGAAAGCAAGTCTGTTAAGTGACAGCTGAAATAAAATAATAAACTTTCAGTAGTAATTTTATTCTAATATAAACCTTATGGAGAATTACTGAAATTTTTCTGTGTATTGAAACAAACCTTGGATTAGATGATAGCAGAGTTTGCCATGTGGCAGTTTGGTCCAGGATGTGGTGGCTTCACATATAAGTAATATAGAAGACTGTATCCTGACAAATTAACACTTTAGACTATTCATGTGCTATTTTCTTTTAGTTCCATTCAATGCATTTTTGAATAGATTATTTCTGTACAACCTATTGACCTAGGAAAAGTTACAGATGCCATGTGTCTCTGAATATAGAAGAGATGTTAGAGAGATGAACATATAAGGCATAGAAGGCAGCAAAGGGATCCCTTAGCAAATGGAAGAATCTGAGGCCTTTTTATTTAAATGAAAAGCAGAAGATGCTTAATTCCAACAGACCCATTTGGACACATTGAGAGGTTGTTTCTCATGGTCAGACTGCTGAATGATTCACTTGACAGTAGCTAGTATTGGCTATTCAAATGCACTGTTGTTCTCAGTGCTCTTTAATGTTGCTGTTCAAAGTTCTTCAAGTCATAGTAATACATAATAAAGTGTGTAAAGGAATGTTACATAGACTGGTAAGAGAACATTTGTAACTAGAGACCAGATCCATGAATTTGGAAATCAACAGAGAAGCTATGGTGTACTAGTTCAGAGGCATTTTGCATGCACATCTTAATCTAAAAGCATTGTATACCTTAGGTCTTTCACTACTGAAATTTATCTCGTTTACTTTCCTGTATCTCTGGTTTACATAAATTTAAGTGAAAGGAGTACCAAGCTTTACATAGATAGATAAACATTCTTAAGATTCTTTTTATATGTAACACAACAAATACACAGAATTTTAGCCTTTGATTTTGTTTTGAAACATATTTATGATCCATTTTGAATAGAGATCAACACAGCAGCAGCTGCTGTGTAGAAATTCGGAGTGTCTGTGAAGCAATGTGGAAGTTTTTGTACAAGTTCAACTGGCTTTTTTCATCCTTGATTTTTATCAAAAAAAATCTCTGTCACATTCCCTCACTAAAGGATATATTACTGCTTTGAGCCTGTGTAGCTCCTTTTAAGACATAAATTACCCTGAAGAGAGGAGGCTGTAATTGATCTTTTAACTGGCTTTCAGGTAAGCTAAATACATTGGTCATTGTAGAACATTTATTTTATTAACTGAAAATCAACTGTAATGCAAGCAGAAAGACAAGTAATTTTGTGTGGAAACTCTGCTCTGTTGAAAGGGAAAAAGTCATGACAACACGAAGAAAAAGTGTTTATTTTTTTTTTTTATGTATAAGCTATATTGCACTGAAAAGGTGAATGGAAACCTTCCACTTAAAAAAAAGTGATATGTAAAATATCTAGCAATTTTATTTCTAAGGGCCATGTATCTTTTACTGACGCAAAAAAAAAAACCCAGAATTTAGTCCAGTTTAATCTTGAAAGGTGCATTAAGTAATTTCTTATACTTGTCACAATCTGAGAAGAGATTGTCATGGCAGCATATTCTACAGCCATAGACAGAACACTTTCTCTAAAGTAAGCAGTAAAAATAAGCATTTTTCTCTTTAAACTGATATATCTAAACTTAGAGTTTTGCAACCAAAAACGTTCACTTTATGTCATACATCTATACTTTATAGAATACTGTGTAAATATAATGACTAGAAATCACATATTTGTACCATATTGGTTCATTAAATATCTTTTCTTGAACTGTCACAGCAACTGCTGTCATTCACCTGTGTGATAATAGTCCTAAAAAATTAGTTTTGTACTGACATTTAAAAAAAAAAAAAAAAAAAAAAAGGAATGAAGGCTGAATTCTAAAGTGGAATATATGCATCTTTTAGGATACTCCTGTATTGCACTAATTTAGTGGGGTGTGCAGGACCTTATAGAAATAGTCCCTTTTGGAGAAGTAGTAAACCCTTTCATGATAGATAAGATATATGAGCTCCATATTAAAACAAAGCAAACAAAAATCCTCAGAATGTTTAGACCTTAAATACTTAACGTATTTAGATTAAAATAGACTTAAATAGTATTTATATCTTAATATTGCTACCCTTGCTTTTTAAGGCGTATTTCATTGTATTTTGCTTTTTTTTTCTCTAAATGAGCATATTTATTTAAAGAACATCTACTCTGTCACAATGTTGACTTTGATTCCTGTTAATACTGTAGGATTATTCTAATGAAAAGAGTGGAATTAGGTTCTGTGTTACATTCTTGGCCAACAGAATTGTTTATTGATTTCTAATTGAACATGTATGCCAAAGTTATTAGGCAATAGGTGCTGTGAGAGTCATAAACAGGAAATTAAAAGGCTGTACACATGTACACTTGTAACTCAAAATATAATCTGTCCTGGAAAAGTTTTTTTTTTTTTTTTTTTTTGTAATAGGGACCTACTGCTAAGACCCTACTAGTAGGACCAGGATGCTTGATCCTGAGTCTGAGTATTCAGAAGTGGATATCGGAATATTTTTGCTTGTAAAAGAGCAAACTGGAATACGTATTTTGCTTGTAAGAGAGCATCCTGGAAATAAAAATGATTTGAGAAATAGATTTACATAGCCACATATTCATACATTGCAGTGACATCTATAGATGGTATAGATAGGTATATAGAGTTTCCTGAGCTTTCTTGCCTGTAGTGTGCTAAGTATGGTTGCTTGCAGTATATGATGCGTAGCAGTGTGTCTTCCATAAAATTATACATCAGTTAGGTGCTTTGATGGGTAGATCTAAGTCAGTCTGTAGAAAAGTAAAAGCATATATAACAAGCTCTTATATTGCATTTATCATTGTCACTGGAAATTAACTGGAAGCATCACATTTTTTTTTCTGCCAGTTAAGAGATGGTTTTACAAAGGGAAGACTGAAACTAAGAGTTCAAGTGCTTTGGAAATGATGTGGGATTGGCTTCAGCTCTGCATTTGAAGCTGAAGCTTGCCTAACTCATAGTCTTATGATGAGACCAGTGACTTCTCATGTAAATAAAATGCTGTCAACCAGCTCGGCCTATAATTTTCAAGAATAGGGTGCTGTGGATGATGTTGCCGGATGGTGAGTTCTGTGCTCTGCAATATCCTAATCAGGTACTGTTGTGGATCTTTATGAAGTATTTTGTTTCTGTAACAATTGTTTTTTGCAGCTTTCCACTGCAACATTTGTTAAGTAACATTACTACAGGTGTATCCAGTCTTTTCCATACCCTGACCTATGACAGTAAGGTCTTTCAGTAGAATAATATGTTGTGAACTTCCGCTTAAATCTCTTAAAAAACACAGAATTTCACCCTAGTCTGTGAGCATTATTTCTTGCTTTGAGACAAATCACTGTGCTTCTAAGAATAAGATCTTTTGCAGCCAGGGAATGAGGCATGTCTTAAGTAAAATCAACAAGAATATTGCATAGTAGCTTTGATTCAGCCTGTAACTTTGCACCCGTAAGTCCTGCATGCAAAGAACTTTGTTTACCACCTTGGAATGTTCATATGTGCCTAGATACAATATAGTAAGTTGTTTCCCTGCTGAAACAAATAGCAAATATGATTTATAATAGCTGTCAGTGATGATTCACTGATACCATGCAGGTTATTACTGAAGTTTTAATCAAAAGTATTATCAATGAATTTCTACATACTATTAACTGCTATTTTTTTTTACATGAGCCATGCACATTTGAAATGTCTTTTGACAAAACATGACTTGAGAGAATAATTCTTGTTTGTGAAAAAGTTAAAATTTGAAGGATTTTTAGAGCACTCTAGTTCAAAGAATCTTCATGATATTTTAGGGGTTTGTTCCATCAAGCTCCCTCACATCAAATTTTGTTACTAATAATACTTCTTTTCAAAGAGATTCAAAAATTCTTGACTGGATATGGATATATTAAAAGCTAAGAGGCTTGTTACCTATTCCTTCTTTCTCCAGGGAGCTGCTTGCTTGTGTAACTTGTGTAGTTTAGCTACTAGAGCCAGTTGTGGCTGCATCTATTCCTTTGATTGTAGGATATTGCCCAAGTATTGTTCTTAGACAGTGCATAGGAATGAGCTGATTTAGGAGAAGTTTTTGTCCGTCCAATCTGAAAAGATATTCCATGACTTCTACTACAAGGTATGATCTGATTGGCGTTCTGGGGTAAGGAGGATTCACAGTGAGCTCTCTGGTTTTGTTCTCTTTCAGTTTTGGGTTGTATGGTACAGAACAGTCATTTCCATTCTGTTGTGATTTCTGCAATGCAGTGACTTAAAATAGTTACATCCTTACACAGTAGCATAGATCTGTGCTTTCTATGCTTGACCAGAAGTATTCCCAGTTCAGTTTCCAAATATTTTTAAGATAGTCTAATAGCAAGATGTGAAAAAAGTTTTTTTTTTTTTTTTTTTTAAGATGATTACCTATGGCTAGTCTACATTCCAGATCTGTTTGTGAGACAGGAGGATGTTTGATTATCCATCTTCATTTGCAGTCATGTATGAATAGACATTTGTCTGCCTCCCAGCAACAGAACAGGGTGCAACAAAGCCAGATGAGAAATCTAGCAGTGTGGTTGGCAGTTGGCAGGACATTCTTTTCTCCTGCCATTTGGCACTTACAAGGAAAATTAAAAAACATGAATAGTTCTCTGGATCTGGCCTCTCATCACAGATGTCAGTTAGCTCACCCAAAATTAATAGTTATTATGTTTCACTTGTGAATTCTGTGGATGTGTTGTGGTTAGTGTAGTGATGCTCACTGCTGGACATGAGGCTTTTGCTGACCTGAACTGCCCCATTTGACATGCTTGTGAAAGCAAAGCTTTCTAAAACATTTTCAAAAGCAATTTTTATCTTTAAGTCATGGAATATGGTGGAGCTGACAGCACCCAGTGCAAATATTTTGTTCATTTGGTTTGCAGGCTTAAAAAAAAAGAAAAAAGTATCTTTGAGGGTAGACAGAGCATCTTTTACTTGAAAGAATTCCTGTAAACCAAACAGGTTTGATGATGCTGTAAATTCAGATAGTAACAGGGCAGCCTCAAGAAGAGTGTATGCCAGGGGAGGTGTTTGATGGAAAATGCTTTTGTTTGTATTTTTTTATGCATGAAAATACTCTGGTGAACCCAGACAAGTTAAGCTACTTGTGCTTCAGCTGTACCTGGTTGTCATCAAGTGAAGCTCTTCACCTCTAAGAAACGTATCACTTGTATCCATGCTTATTCAAGCTGATACTGAAAGTTACCTCTTCTGAAGATATTTTAACTTAATCTGTGAAAAAGTATGAGGACTCTTTTATCCACTATATGGTTTAGCCAGAAGCCCACCTTAGGCCTCAAGGAGATAACAGATACTAAATGGTTGCTTTGTTGCCTTTCCAGCATTGCCTGACAGCATGTGTTACAGAGGCAGTGCTTACGGGACTGCTGCAACACAGTCAGGGTCAAAGCATGATGTTGTTTATATAGATTTTTAAATATGAAAATATGCCTAACTCTAGTTCTCTGGCTGCCCAAGACATTTACCTTATTTAAATAGTGCTGCTTTAGGATGGTGCTCATATGCTTAGGTTTTGCAGTTCTGTAATTAGACTTATTTTAAATATAATCTTAAATTAAGTTCTAGATTTAAGTGTGTTTGTAAGATGATAGACACATCGCAGGGACTTAATAATTCATATGGTACTGATGTGTATCACCCATTACCAGTTAAATAAATCCATTAAAAAAAAGAAAACATGCAAATTGCCCCAAATAAGTCATACATAAGCACTAAAGGAAGATCTTGGAAGAAAGTTTCTCATGTATGTGCTGTGTTGATATCATTATTAGTCTCTTTTTCTTTAGCAAAAATTCATAGATCTAGAGTAATAGGGGTATTCCTTTGGCAAATAAAATGAATTCATTTTATCTAGTTTTAGATTCAGCGTTATGTCCTTTAACTTGTGCTTCACCTATGCCTTCGCAAAAAATATTGCCAATTCCTTCAGTACACATATATATATTTTAAACTGGTTCCAGTTTTCCCAGTAGTAATGAAGCTGATCTTCCCTGAAGAGAGTGAGGCTTCTCTTATGTTGGGAACAGTAGCAGATGGCAGCTGTTCTGGGAGATGGCAGTTTTCATGCAGCGATCTGTAGAACAAATTACTTTTAGTAATGAATGAAAAAAGCAAATCAAATGAAAAAGTGTGAAGAGAGTATTTAAAAATAACACACAAAAATATTGACTAGTAAATGATTCTTAACAACTTTTGTTTCTACAAGATTATAGAATCAAAGTTATTTTATGTCTGAGATATTTGCAAGGGGGAAGAAGTATGACAAAGAACACTAGTTTTATTACAGAGTCCATGCTAAATCTCAGTTTTGTAAAATAGTACTGTTATTGTGGGAAGATGCATCCTTCAGGCACAAAGTTTTGGAATTCTGCTTCAGTGAAAATGAAATTCACCTCTAGCTCTGGAATCTGATCAATGCTCCTGTAACAGTATTGCCAAGGTTAGCCTAACAGTTACAGAAGACCACCAAAAAGCCTAGCAAATGTTTTTAAAGAGATACTTTGCTTTGAAACAATTTTCTTTGTTTAAATTTGTTCAGTGTGGTCATTTGATGTTTATATTTGTGAAAGAGCAAATTCAGTATTTGTTTGCAGCTTTTGCTTTCAAGGTTAGTAAAACTGACTTAGTTAATGTCCTTCTACATCTCTTGTCTTAGTGATGGAAATGAGCAAGAACAGGCCAGGAAGGAGTAGGGAGTTGTGTGGAGTGGCAGTAAGTGAGAGTTGGGTTTTGCACAAGTTGTATTTATGCAGCATGATTGTTGAAATGGTTTCTAAAAGTTTGCTCCAGGCAAGTAACCTGATCTGTCTTTATTCACCTTTGAACAGATCATTTTAAAGCTACATATAATTTTCAGTTCACCTCTGTAAGTTGTGTGGAGTGATTACTCTGGATTGCTCTGAGTCGTCAGTACCTTTGCTAGTAACCATGCTTTTTTAACGTAGACTACTTTTTTCTTTCTTTTTTATTTTGTTCTTATGTTTTAAATTACAGAACAAAATGTAGCGTAAAACAAGAACAATACTTTTTTAGTTCACTGGTCCCATTTCCTCCTGTTCTGCATTTTTG
>NW_010577106.1:196384-245433 GCF_000705375.1 Tinamus guttatus | reverse complement strand
AAGATACCATATTCAGAGCTGTAAGTCATGCTCCTTCTTCATCAGCTTGTGGGACAATTTTGACTGTCAAATCCAAGCACAAGGGCTTTTGGGAACTGTTTATCCTGAAGGCAAACTTTCCAAATGTTGTAATTTAAAGAACTTACTCTCATTGTATTTATAACTGTTAAATGAAGAATATTATTAAAATGAAAAAAATGCCTGTAGCAGATACTGAGTTTGAAATAGCTCTTTATTCAGTATGTTTACTTCAGTATCTCAAATGAATATGGTGACCCTGAGCAGTGGATTTTTATTTCTAGAACTCTGATTTGGTTCAAAGGTTCATAAAAGTTTGTATAACTAAATTTCTCCCAAAGTTATAAATATGAAGAGACTCAAGTGAAGATTGTTCCAGCAAGAGTCTGAACTAAGTTAAATTAAGAATTTGCCATATGGAATACCTTTTTCAATAATGAAGATGTAAATCTTTTTTGTTTCGGACTGTATTGCATTTTTGGTAGAAGGCAGTCCTTTCTATTAACAACAAGCTTATTATCAAATTCTTTGGATCATGTTATAAATTTATAAGCTTTTGAGGATTTCTTAGTACATTATATAATTATGTTTTCCTCAGGGGTTTCTTCTTCTGCACTGTGGAAGAAATATGGATATCTAAAAACATCCTTTTTTTTCTTTTGGAGTCCTTGCATTTCACTTCTTGACACCATCTCCTGCATAAAGTGTTACTGAATAGAAAGGATTATAGTTTTAGGAGAATCTTACACTTCGTGTCCCTGAAGCACAAACATAGGGGGAGAACTACAGGCATGGATAATCTACATGTCCCAGCAACTGCTGAGTGCCATCCTTCAGCATTGTAAGCTCTGAAGGTTTTAGCTATTTCATAGTTAGTCTGAGACGTATGATAAAGCTGAAAATGTGGTCTGTAGCATTTAAAAATACTGAGCAGTGCTTCCTTTGTATTTCTGTGTCAACATATCCTCACAGTCTCACAGCAAATTAGTGATATTGTTTACACTTTTTTTTTTCTTTTTTTTTGACCTCTATTATAAAGGCATTCTTAAAAACTGGTTAGTTTACTTTGCTCTGCACTCCCCAGTGTCCTCTGATAGTCTGATGTGAATTTGTTTTGATACATAAATCATTTACAAAATTAACTTCCCTACTCCTGTTTCAAAGAACTTCAGGGAGTCTGTGATCTAAATTGTCACTGTGTGCAATTTATTTACTCTGAATTTGTTTCTCTTTTTTCATGTAGTGTGTTGTGAATTTAGCACTGTGTTATGTAAATATACACCCACCTCTTTAAACATCTATGATATGACATTTATACAGTGTGGCAATAGAAACATCAGACTTATTTGTTGTTTAAGGTTGATGCTTGTCTAACTTTTATATGTTGCTCCACATGTTGGGAATGCATTATTTAATTTCAATGAAAATAACTTTTCTTAATTTGCCTTGGACAGTGCAGATTTAGTAAAAGTATTCAATAATCCTCTATTAAAAGAAGCTCTGAAAAATACTGACATTAAACAGTAAATTATTAGTGTAACACTGAGCTTTAATATGAGAAATTTGAAAGCTGTAAACAGGCATAACGTATTTGACCTTGAATGGAGTTTGGCCTCCTGTGTAGACCATAGGATTGAGTTTTGTAGCAAAAAGCTTGTTCTTTCTTTTTTGCTAGCATCATTCAGCCTTGCAGTGGGAAGTAGTAACTTGAACATGATTATTATAACAGAGGGTATATGTATATCTGTATACACAGCAGCAGCAGCAAAAGGTATATGTGTGTGCTTTATATTTTGCTATTTAGTTGTTGTCTCCTCTGATTTTCCTTTCCTGCTCTCTGAATAGTAAATATACATAGCCAAACAAGCAAGCATTCACAAATATCACAATATTTTCAAATTTAAAAATGAACAATCACATATTTTAGGTTGCATAATTCCAGGTGTACAAAATGTACATGAATTCCTTAATTCTTATGTATTTTCAGAACATTCTATTTTAATTGTTATTCACAGCCTAATTTGTAAAACCATATTTGTTCCAGAATGCTTGGTATTCACATATTTCACTGTTTGATTATGGAGACACAGAACTGTTTGGAAATTAACCTCTTAAATGTGATTTGAAATGTTAATATTTTTAGGAAATAGAAATGTTTGTACTGGATCTGTGGGCCTGTGCAGCTTTTGATGGTTTCTACCTTCCATTAAGGAGTTTTCACCTCCTAAATCTCATATATGACAGCTGAAGGTGTTACCACTTCCAAATATTATTTTTCTTAAAAACAATTGGCATCACTGAGATCAAGGGAAGTTGATAGGGATTTTCCATATCTGCAGACATCACACATTCCACTTAACATTACCAAGAAACTTATTTCTCTGTAGCATATTAAGATTTTTTTCTGCTGACAAGTGAATATGTTCTCAAGTATATATTGCATAATGACATCTTAAAGTTAAAACATGCAAGGTGATTAAATAATATTTTCTTCTATGAAAATTGTAAGATCAAATTTTAATGTCTAACTTAACATTCTTCTCTTCTCATTTTTTAAAAACTGAATCAGTACTTAAAGCATCATTTTTCTTCAATTGCCTTTCTGCATGTAGTATTCTTATGGAAATCTGTGAGGGTGATAGGTAAAAAACAAAAAAAGGACAGAAGTGTTGCTTTTTCAGTAGTTGTGCAGCTTCAAAAGATACTATAAAACACTGTTGGCTTAATGTATATTTGGAATATATCTGGTAACTGAAATGTTCGGCTGTGTTTTCGACATACTGTTTTCTTCAGAAAGCTGCATAGCATTTGTGGGATTTGATATTAGGTATCTCTTCTCCACTTAAGCTGTTTACTATTCATCTGTATCATAAGTGCTCTAATACCTGGGTCTCTTTATAGCTCTTTGATTGTTTTCATGATTTGACTGTCAGCATTTACAGGCTATTCATAAGAATCAGATGCACTTGAGCCTCATTGTGTGTGTTTCTTTTTCTTATTTCAAAACCATTTGTGTTTCTGTAATGCTATTGCATTGGAGGTAAGAACTACACCTGGGGTAGATATAAAGCACAATGGAGTTAAAAATGGGTCCACAAATGCTAGAATTTTGCCTTGGTTTTGTTTTGTATTGTGGTTAACCTTTCTTTCTTTTAGGCTAATAGGGCCAGCTGAACTAGAAAAACCATTAGCTTATGGTCATTGTTTTCTTAACAACAGACTGGAGCATATTTCTGAGAAACAAACTTAATATATTGGCAGGAAGTTGTAGAGTGTGTTTTCTGTCTCTAAAGCACATATACAAAGGGTTCAGACTTTTGTTTATAAACTTTAAAAAGATGAAGAGGCAAAAAGAGCAATGCAAATGAGGATTTTTTTGGCTCTTTATATGCTGTATAGCATATTGGAAATACTTTCCTAACCTTGAGGAGGACACTCTTTGGATATTTCTCCTTCTCAGTCCTTCAATTGCTATTGGATTTTGAGTAATCTACTACTGTGTACTGAACAGCTACATGTAAATTCAGATCACAGCTCTAATACTGGGTCAGTCCCCTCTCACTCCTGAGTTTGTGTGCTCTTTGAATTACGGGATTTTTTTTTTTTCTTTCTTCCCTGGCATTATCTTATTTCCTGCTTCTTGCACACCCCTGCTCCCTACTAGGGACTAATATTATTTATTTAGTAAGGATTCTGGAAAAATATTTACTAAACAGTGTGAAACGTTTGGTTACTTTTGATCTTGGATGGTAAGCTGAAGCCCCTTGATCATGCAAGGACTTACATGTGTACTTAATTTTCAGCAAATAATAGGCTTCACCTGGCTGTCTGGAAATATTCTGGTGTTTGTAGGCTGCTACTTTTTTCTTTTTGAAAGTGTGGCTGAGCATTTAAACATGCTCAGCCTATCTATATAGCAGCTAGTTCAGGTATTGCTAGCAGTACAATTACAGTTGAACTAATTTTCAACGATTTAGATAATTTTTTGAATGGTTTTGTAGCCAGCATTGATCTATATTAGTACCTAAAGTTACAGTTTGGAGGAAAGATTGGATATTTCTACTGAAGCTATAATCTTGTCCTAGCTGGAGCAGGGGTATGCTTAAAATAAAACTAAGCGTTGTGCCTTAAAAAATAGTTTAAGTTTGTAATGTAAATTTCCATCCTGAAAACAGTTTCTTTTTTTCCCCCTCAATTTTATTAACTCTGAATAATTAATTGATCTTGAAGGGAAAAGGCTTAATTGGTAGAAAGTCTTTTTTTATATATATATAAGAAATACTCAGGAATAAATATCTTAGTAAATAATATGTGAAAATTCAGTTTTGTATGCAGTTTTTAAAAAATAGATGAAGAAAATCTTTTTGGCTTGTCCAAAATTATATTTCACTTCATAGTGGCTTGTGGAGTCCTTTGCTTAAATGGCATATATCTTTTATTTTTAGTGGCTATTAGCAGCTCTGAAAGCAAGACTTTTTTTTCTTTTAATGGAATTTTAACAAGTTTTGTTAATGACATACTAAAGTTAACTTTATATTTTATTATTTCAGTTGTTCATGGTGGACAATGGAGCAGATGACTGGAGAATAGCCATGACTTATGAGCGTATTTTCTTTATCTGCTTGGAAATACTGGTGTGTGCTATACATCCCATACCTGGGAACTATACATTCACATGGACAGCCCGGCTCGCCTTTTCTTACGCTCCATCCACAACAACAGCTGATGTGGATATTATTTTATCTATACCAATGTTCTTAAGACTATATCTCATTGCCAGAGTTATGCTGTTGCATAGCAAACTTTTCACTGATGCCTCATCTAGAAGCATTGGAGCATTAAATAAGATAAACTTCAATACACGTTTTGTTATGAAGACTTTAATGACAATATGTCCAGGAACTGTACTGTTGGTTTTTAGTATCTCATTATGGATAATTGCTGCATGGACTGTCCGAGCTTGTGAAAGGTAAGGTTTTTCTGTTTGGTTGGTTCCCTTTCCTTCTATTTGTCTCTCTTATTTTCTGTTTTGGTTTTATCTTCAGGAGGACCCAAATGTTTACTGGAAAGGTGTTTGCAGGCCCTTGATGTGTGAAATGTTAGGTGCATTGCCCTGATTGTCAGGAGTGCTTTGTCTTTTAATCTGAAGAACTTTTGTAGAAAACATTGTGCCACAATGTTTACTGTAGCATTGCAATTTGATTTTGATGTTTTGATCAAACTTATATACATATTTGCTATAATAGGGACAAATGCTATAAAATGTCTTTAACGGTACTTGTTGATGTTCTACATTAATATCAGCTTTCATTTGTGTTGTTTGTGAGCCAAAGACCTTCTTCAACATGTTTAGGAGATTCAACTGTTGGTTGTTATCATTTTCTTTTTCCATTTCTTTTCCTTGCGCTTTTTAGAAAAAGTTCAGAGGAGTTATTTGTGACTGTTAGTTGATTTAGGCCAGCACTTAGAATTCAAGCCAACTATTATGGTCAGGTTACTTCTTGAAGTTATCAGTTGCCTTACCTCTCTAGTTGTTACAAATTAAAATAGTTGACCTTATAAACTGATTAAGGATATCATCTTGACCTTGCTACTTTTAATTTCCCCCAAGTTGTGAAATATGGTTTATTATAGTAAATGTCTTGTATCAGTGTAGTTGCCTTGTGCAGTTCCATTATGGCAAGGCCGTTTGATTTCTAAACATACCACATTAACATATTTCACTTTCAAAATACTGCCTGCCCATTGTTGGGGCAGGCGGAACATTTCAGATGTTAAATTACTCTAATAGTGCTAAAGCTGTTCTCTTTGTCTCATATTTTTGACTGCTGTTCTCACCAGTTTTCTTTCAACAACCTGGAGCTGTGTAGGAATTTCCCAAGTTGTCACTTTTTAAGTAGTTCTGTGGTAGTTCAGCATCCACTGTCATCACTACACATCCTTGGGAGGAAGCTTAGTTGTGCAGTCAGGTACACTGAACTGTGAATTACGATCAGGACTGACCTTTGCTGAACTACTGGCAGATACTGCACATTTCAAATTGCAATAGCTGCTCTTGAAGTGACTGTAAGGTTTGGGATGACAAGCTGAATAACCACTGACTTTTAAAAACAAAATTAAACTAAAAATAAGTTAAAAACAGACTTGAGTGCTGGATTAATGTATCCCAAGTATAATTATCTTCTTCAGTGGAGTTCAGTCGAAGATCATGCACCTTAACATTTAACAGATGAATTTTGCATTTCAAAAACACTAAAAGGAGTAGTTGTTGTCTTTGAGAGTTAATTGGACACCCAGTTTTATGCATATTTTGCCTCAGCTTTTCCCTAGAGGGAATATATAAATATTCTGCTGAGTGGAAGATTTTGGTTCTAGCTCCTATTTACTAATTAGTCTACTGAAAACTTTTACCCCGCAAAGAAGTACATGTAACATTCCTCTTCACACACATATGCACAAAACCCCATGCCCTTGTGCAATTCAAGGCTTTTGTCATTCTGCACTTTGAAGTGCTCTAAATAAATACCCCATTTTATATTGGGATAGATAGATATAATGGCCATTTTTTCACGGAAAAGGCCTTGATTCTGAGCTGTGTAGGACAGAGTGCTCAGTCTCTTGGGATCTTAAGGGATTTGTTTTGCTCTAGTTCACAGAAATTAAATATACTTCTTTCATTTGTGCTTAAAGTGATTTTATTTTTAATTTTAAATAGAGGAAATGTTTATTTGATGGAATAGGCCATTTTATATACACAAAATAATTTTTTAAAAAGTTACCTTTAGAAAGAGTTCTACCTAACAGTATACATACATGAAATCCTAAGGTATTTTGCTACATTTGGCAGAAATTAGGATTTAGTCAGCAGCTTGGAGACTTTTTTGATGAGTAGGAATTTACATCAATGAAACTTAATGGTCTTAAATCCAAGCAGTTCTTATAATCATTCTAGCACCAAGCTCATTAAGAAGAATCATATAGAGGTCTTACACAGGGCTTTGCATTAGTGTTTTTTAGTATTAGTGCTTGTTATTAAAACAGTTTGCTAGCTATCCGAATTAGAAGGAAATGATGGAGATAAGATTTAATAGATTAAAATATTATAATTATGGAACGGGGAAACTGTGGATTCTCAGCAAAGGCCATTGCTGATCTTTACAGTTGCTGCTCAGGCTGCTGAGACAGCCTGACTTTGAAAACTGTTGGGCTATTTGAAGTCAGGAGGTGTTCCACTAAAATCACCCTGCTGTTGTGTGAATGGAAAGAGCTTTGGAAGTGTAATCTTTGTAGAGAACAAAGTGATGCAAAGAAGCATCGTTATGCATTTCTCCTCAGCAAGCTGTGCAGAAACAGGCTATGTTGGCAGAGCAGGTCACTCCCGTGTTGTGCTGAATGCAGCCTTGCTGAATGTACACTGAACTAAGGCAGGACATGCGTCTTTCTCAGTGCCTTAATGGCTTTACTGTTAGCTCCCAGAAAGCTAATTATAGCCCGTGACACTTTATGTTGGTGAGCAGGGTATTTTCCAGGACTGCAGTTTAAGGTCATCTGTGAGAGTAGACTGGTGCGGACACTGGCAGCCAGCGTACGCAGAGTACAGGCAGGTTGTTAAGGCTTGACAGCCGTTTGGCCAAGGGAGCTTGCAAGGAAAAGGTGGAGAAAGCACTGAAGGGTTTCTGTATACACAGTGCCAGAACCTCTTGGTTTTTTAATATTGTGGCTTTTATGTCTATTTTGAGGGAAGATTACATAGGTTTGAATAGCAGCCTTTTAACTGCCAGACTCAGTATATTGCTGTCAATCATATATGGGCTTCATATTGAAAGTAAATTTTTTATTAGGCCTAACTCAATAGAAGTTTGCCTTCGTAACATCTCTGAGGGACATGATTAAGAACAGGTGTGAATATGTTTCTTCTGTGCATGAATCATGAGCCTTCTAAGTGGATTCCTTATTGTGGTCTCTCATAATGATCTTGTTGCTGAAATAGCTCTGTGCATGGCAATTTATAGGTTTTTAGCAGATAAAATAGAAACTACTTCCAAAAAAAGTTCACACAATGTGCATAGTATTATGTCATTTAAAAGCCTGACAGACTTGTCTCAGCAGTGAGGAGTAGTATGCCTTCCCAGATTGTATAGGGGAGAGGTGTTTTCTTCCTTTTTCTAAGCAAAGGAAAAAAAACCTAGCATTCTGGATGCAAACATGGGCCTCATACATGGGGTATCAGGTCAACATGAGCCACATTTGCCCACACTATGCTGTAGTGTGTCCAGAACAGCTCACATCACATGCCTGGATTTACTGTGGATTTACAGAAGCAGAACTGAGAACAGAGCTGGATTTTTTGCTTCCCCAGAGATCACATTTTTGGCACCAGTTTTAGTTCTGTTTGTACTTCTGTCTAGCTTTTGGCAGTGAAGTCTGTTCAGATTGAGCAGTTTGTTTAGTCAGCGTTTTTTGTCCATTCAGTTTCTGCCCTGTATTTTTCCTTAATTTAAAGAACAAACAAACAAAAAAACAACCTCTGTGTGTGAAGGTGAAATCCTTCAATGCTCAGTGTTCGCTTGTGTTTTCTACAAATAAATTTATCGTAACTTTTAGAAATATAATGCCATCTCAAAGCTTTCAATAAGCAGCTCACAGATGACAGCTGCTAGGCAAATGCTAAGGATTCATTTGATAAAAGCAGATGGATGCAGCAAGATTCTCAGTTGTAACTCATGCAGGAAAAAAAAAAAAAAAAAAAACGTTTCCCTAGCTATCTAATTTCCTCATGTTAATGTGTTTGGCTTCTTTGATTGACTTGAGGATCTTGTCTGAAATTGTTAAACTGCATGAAAATTCCCACACTGAAAAGTGTCTTCAGTCTCTGCAATGCCAGTTTGGAGATTTATAGTAGCAGTTTTAGAAAGCCAAGTTTAGATATTTAATTTTAAGCCTATTTTAGCCCACAAATCTTCCTTTTCTAGCTGTTACAGACAAAATAATGTTTGTGTATGGACAATACTGCACACTTATCACCATTCTTTAATTTTGCTTGGTGTGGCTGAAACCAAAATCTCCTACATGCAGTCAGATTTCTCCAGTGGTTGTAAAGGTTGTAACTGCCAAATGTCCAACACCACAGTGATCAAATATGCCCTAATGTCGCCTTGGCTTGAACCTGTGCTACAAATGATCAAACACCTCTTTGCTTTCCAGTTTCCTTACAGTTCTTGATTTTGCAAAGTCAATGTAGATTAACTGTAAATATTATGTCATTCTTTTATAATATGTATACCACAAAACAATTAATAAATAAAGTCAGATGTAACTGTTTGAATTTATCCTTTTTGACTGAAAATTTACCAATAGACATCTGGTATTTTATGAAATAATAAAAGCAGCAAGGGAGTCCATTGCAGAAGTATGTCGGTATATATAAGATATATCGACAGACTGAAGAGGTTAGTGGATCCACATAAAAAAATTGGCTTCCTTGGTAGATCCTGAAGCAGCAATAGTCAAATGCTATATTCTCCTACAGCTGCTTGAGGACAGAGAAGAGTTTATGTAGATTTAATAGAGAACACAGGGGAACACCTTTCCTAAGGCTTATAGATTTTGATTGTCATTCTTTTGGATTCACATATTCCTTCAGCACACTGCTAGTAGTAAGATTTGTTAAGGATTTGAGGAATAAAAGCCAGAATGCTTTTGCACTTTGCATTATATTCTTCAGGGTTTCTTTTTGGATTTACAGATTTAGCCTTTTAACTGTGGAAAGTGAAAATAACTGGAGCAGTAAGTCAGTGGGCATAGTCATCCTTTAACTGAAATGAATCAATACAAGATAGTTCAGCATTTCTGTAGTCTAAAAATAACAGACCAAGCTTAGAGGAGGGCAGTGTGAAAGGTAAAGGGAAAAACAAAACAAAACAAAAACACAGTCGCAAGCCAAACAAACCACAAGCCCCCATGATGTAGGCAACAGTTATATGAGATTAGAAAGAAGTAGAAAATTTTATACGTACTTCCAAGGCCTCATGGTAACAGTAAGGTAAAAAATGTTTGTTTTTTTTTTTCACTAACCACAGAAGGCTGGAACAGAATAAAAATACCTATAAAAGTAGTATTTGTCTGCTCTTGAGGACAAAATGTATTTTTTTTATTATTATGGAATGTGTAAAACACTGAATAGAGGCTGTCCTTTCTTCTGTTTCCTTTCTTGTGTTTGGCAAAAATGGTGGTCATGTTCCCACTCCACATCTTTTTCAGAGAGCAATTTATGGACATCTCTCCATCATCACTCCATCACTGGGCCAGGCATGCATGCTCTGGCCCTTACATTCAAATTTTAAATGCAATAGTTCATCTTTTTAACCATTTTTAATACCTGTTTTAACCAGCAGCTGAACTAATTCAGGATATTTTTCTTCAAAAAGAGTCAAAACAATTCACAAAATTACTTTGAAAGCAGTCCATGGAAAATATAATCACTCTGAAGCAAAAGCCAGTTTATTATCAACTCAGAATTTATAGCTCCAGTAAGCTAATATATTTGGAAAATACAAACTGAATTTATTTATTTATTTATAGATATTATAACAATTCAGCCATTAAAAAGTCATATCTATAAGGTAATTTACAGTGGATAACTTCTGTGGGAGGAACTGCACAATTGAAAGAGACCAATGATCGTATGGAGGGAAACATCAGAAGGTGCTGTTCAAATATCTTTACATGTTCTTTGATTTCCTTTTCTGTGTTCTCCACCTTCCCTTCTTTTATTTGTTGTTTTGTGTTGCTTTGGTGATTTTTTTTTTGTATGTTTGGATTGGGATTTTCACCTTGAAAAGTTCAAAATCAGTTATAGGTTTTGTTAAAGTTTGTATACCTGTTCTTGAGACTGCATTTGAATAGCAAATTTGTAACTCATAGTGCATGCAGAGACATCACACTAGCAATTTATGCCTGTAGTGACCTAAACAGCTGTGGAAAGATACTATATGAAAAGTCCCCATACTCTTCATCTGTGTGGATAGAGTAGCTCTGCAGACAGGTCTGTACCACAGACAGGGCCTGTCGTGTTGTATTTTTACAAATTACTTCACTTGGGAATGTAATACCAATACTGTCTTGTTTACACTCAGCTCTAATTGCCTTTTATTAAGACTCTTCATTTAAAAGATACCCAATCCCATTTACTTCAATACAACTCTAGTATCAACCCTTAGCAAATTCTAAATCCCTTTGGAAACATTTGATATTTAACTCTGTAGCAAAGTTTCAGAGAAATTACAAAGAGCAGAATTTGTGTTAGACTGTGAAATATTATTGAGAAAGCTGTGGTTGTATCAAGAGAGAGGTTAGAAAGGGCATTTTTCTTCCCCTGCTGACAGTGGTAAAGGGCAGAGCTCTGCCTGCATGGCTTTAAGAAATCACTGGGTTTAAGAAATTAGTTAATTCTGGAGGAAATAGGTTCTGCCAAATGAGAATGAGGGGTGCAGCAGGTACTGGGGTGAAGTCCCTTGACCTGACACCCACTGGTCAGCCTATGAGAGAGGCTGCTGCAAGCAGGCAGGTCTCCCTGCAAGTCAGCCAGAATCCTACAATCACAAAGTGGCTGAGGTTGGCAGGGACCTCTAGAGATCATCTAGTCCAACCCACCCTGCTCCAGCAGGGACACCCAGAGCACGTGGCACAGGGTGGCATTCAGGCGGGTTTGGAAGATCTCCAGAGAAGGAGACTCCACAGCCTCTCTGGGCAGCCTGTTCCAGGGCTCTGCCACCCTCACAGGAAAGAAGTTCTTCCTCACATGGAGGGGGAACTTCCTGTGTTTCAACTTGCACCCATTACCCCTCGTCCTGTCACTGGCCACCCCGAGAAGAGCCTGGCCCCGTCCTCCCTACATTCTCCCCTCAGGTACTTGAACGTCTTGATCAGATCCCCTCTCAGTCTTGTCCTCTCTAGACTAAGTAGGCCCAGCTCCCTTAGTCTTTCCTCATACATATGATACATGCTCCAGTCCCTTCATCATCTTAGTTGCTCTGTTTGTATTACTACAAACTAATTTGTATCCACTATGGAAGCATTCTCCAAAATGCTAGCAATTTCTGTGCGATCAGCTTCCATGGCATTTTCCTTAGTATTTATTTTTTTAATATGGTGGGCGGGTCAAAGGAGAACAAAGTAGTAGAAGAAAGTGTATTTTTCCCTGTAGATTCATTGCCAGTGATGAAGCTGTTTAGCATTTTGGTCCAAAACACAGAAATTGCCATATCCTCTTCCTAGTACTTCTCTGAAGCTTTAGTTGTATTTCTTTATTGAAATCCAGAAATCTTTTGAACATTGCTTATATTGAGTTATTTTTGATGTTTATAAAATACCATATGCTTCAACAAGTGTAACATGTTTTACATATTTGTATTTATCTGAGTAAAAGGAATGTATTATGATTTTTAAAAGGTGTTTTTTGTTTTGTTTTGTATCCCCATTTCTCTTCCATTGCCAGCAGGACTTGTATATGTTCTCAGAATCTCAGGATTCACAGATACCCAGTGCTTACTAACACTGAATTTAGAGTTAGGGCTATGTAAAATATTTTTTCTTTAATATTTTATCAAATGCTTATACAAATAACATATACAAATGTTTTATGAGTCACCTACACATACCTTTTAGATTCCAAAAACAGTGATGTTAAACTAGATGTAGGCTGATCAGTCAAAATCATTCCTGAGTTAGAAAATGGAACATGAAACTACTTGAATTTTTTTCTCTGTCAAACACAGGAGTTATCATAGTGATATGTAATATTTGTTTGTAAGCCTTGTTCTGTGTTAAATGAAATCCACTGGCAAAATTTTGATGGGCCTCCACAAGAGAAATTCACTGAATCCAGGTATGTTAATGAAAAACGGAAGCTACTTGTGCAATGTAAATCATCGGGGATACCTACCAATTTAAGTTGCAGCTTTTGGGGCGGAGGCTGTATTTTTGTGCAGTGCTCAGCACAGTGATACCTGTGAATAACTTCCATTATGCTATTGGAGCACTAATAAGCATAGTAAATTTTAATCAGGAAGAAAGAGAGGTAAGTGCTGCTGAAAGCTACTTCTGGTATTTAGATGCAGACAGATGCCTGCATATACTATACAGGAGTTTAATACAAACTGTTGAGGTTCAACTTATGGCAGCTCTGCTGCCGGCTTGTGCCGCACACGCTGCCCTGGCAGGAGAGATCCTGGGCTGATCGACTCCTGTTCCTCTTGGAGCTTTGTGGTCTGCCATGCCAAAGGCTGAGTCAAGAGTCTCAGTAGTCCTCGTTCACCTACAAATGGGAAGCTGTGTTCATGTCAGCAGACTGGGCGCTCCTTGCAAACTGTGTCCAGCTCGGTGCCACAGGCATGTGTCAGGTTGAGCTGTAGCAGACTAACCACATGGGTATGATATAGCGATTTCTTGGAGTCTTAGCGTCTTGGATTACCATCTTCCTGAGGTGGATAAGAGTAGAAACAGAAATAAAATAAAGCCCAGTCATGGGACTCCAGCAAGGCTTGGGACCTGATGGATGAAAAAATGAGTGTATTCAATGTGTAATCTTGCAATGAGATTGAGACAAGCCTTAGATATAAACTTAGGTATCAGCTGTAGGGAATCAAATTTTAATTGTCCAAAATATGCTTTGTATTGTGAGGAAGTTGAAATTACTGGCATTGGCATAAATGAAAACCCATGTTATAATCACCTGGTGTGTGTGTAGGCCTGAGACATAGGAAGGAATAAAAAGTAGAGTATCTGGCAATTACTGTGAAATAACATTTATTGAAGGCACTAAATATTTACAATTTGACTTGCAAGACTATTTACAAAGCAAATATCAGTAGCATATGCTGTCTTTGAAGCAATACAATATACATGAAGATGACATGATACAATGACTAAAGGTAAAAAAGTGAGACAGAAGATAATGAATTAATGTTAATATAGTTTCCCCTTATGACCACCTAAAAGTGAAAAGAAATGATTCTTTTTATATAAATTGGGTGAAATTTATATGAATAAGTATTGTGGATGTCCCAAGACTGAAAGATTATACCCCAGTTTGTGAAGTGTAATAAATGTATTGTTCAAACTGGATGTATTTTGTTATGATGGCATAATAAAGCAGGTAGTGATCATGTTAGGAAATATTCCTAATAACCCTAAATTTGAGGATAAATTTATAGATATGACTGTAGTCATGGTCACATAACATGTCGTCTTACCTGACAAGTTGCATTGAAAATATTTTGAGTTGTATGTGGCTTTGGAGTACAAAGCAAGGTTATGAAGACCTATATTTTCTGTATGGGCCAAACACACAAATATATTCTTTCAAAGATGAGGATTTTATATAAGGAGATTAGGATTTAGTTTGCTCTAAATTAAATTTGCTAAATTTTGTTTGTGCAGTCCAGTGATTAACTAATAATATTAAGTACACCTTTAATTTCCTTACCTGTAGTGCTCTGCTCTGACCTTCTTTGGGTCAGAGTGTTTGGTCAGGACTGAAGGTTTTTCCTTCAGTCGCGTTAAAAGGAAACTTATGGGTAGGGTATGCAGGACTGAGAAGCATAAAGCAGTCCTACACTTGGTAACACCCAGGAGGTATAGCTAGGATTTTGTACTGTTCGTATGAGCTTTGGCATGCTCAGCACCCCAATAAGACCCCCGAGAGGCTTTGCTGAGCTGGTGGGGAAGGGTGGCCTTGGTGGCTGCCAGGTGGAAGGCAGGTAGCCTCAGTGCTGCTGTGGTGCCGTACAGCATCTCCACACCGGTGGCTGGGCAGTGCCTCACCAGCCCCAGGTGGACAAGCCATCCTGACTAGCTGTTTTTTCCTCTACGTGTTATACTTTTCCAGGCTGGTGCTTTTTTCTCTCGAGTCCTTGAGCTAGTAGCCATTCCATTGCAAAAGTCGTGCCTCTGTCTGTAATTTCAACCGTCTGTAGTTCCAATTTTTTTTTTTTTTTTTTTTTTTGTCTCTACAGACTTTCTCACAGTTCTTTTTGGGAGCTGGGGCCAAAGTGGTGATTTAGGCTATACTGAGGAGGGGGGAAGTCCACAGCAGGAGCTGCAGAGAGAGAGCTGCAATAAAAAGGAGATAATTTTCTCTCTCTTCAAACCCTTAATGCTTATAAAGCACTAAGAGTTTTTCAGTTGAATAATCTTAAGTGACAGTGAAAGTGCTTTAATTTTTAAATTGCCTATTGGGAGACTATGCCTTGTTAAACTTGATGAAATTAGTGAAAAACTCTTACAAAACATGTTTAATTTAAGCAAAAGAAATTCCAAAATGGCAGGTTCTAACAGCTGTTTGATTTTAATGAAGTACCTTTTTATAGCCAATGTGTTGTTGTTGGTATTGCTGTTGGGATTTTGATGATCCTGTGTTGCCAGGTCCTCTGAAAAACAAGAATCTGCGTGTAAGTGAAACTCATCCTTGTCTGATTCATTTTACCTCAATGATGTCTCCAATACATTTTTAGGCAAATTACTCTTTAGTTTATGTAGAGTGTTATTTGTTTAAACTCACAAAAGTATTTGTGCTAACATTTTTAATCAAATAGGTGATTGCATTTTTAATTGCTGTTATCATAGGAAGAGAGGGAGTATATTTATAGTTCCTTCTATTTAGAGGAAAATTTAGTGATTGTGACCCCAGGCAGTGTCAGCTTATGCATATCCATTTTCAAACATGTTCTTAATTGTAGAGTATTAAACATATGCATCTTGCTGTTTGAGCAGAGTAGCTACACATCCATTTTTAATTCATGCTCATATCTCTGATTGAGTGCTTCATTTCTTCGCATAAATAGCAGAACAGCAAAGCTGTAAAGTTTCAAAGTAATGTGCTTTAGATAGTCACACAACACAGCAAACACCCAAGAAGTGCTGTGACTTTAAAAATTTAAAAAGCTTTTAAAAATTTGTGGGTGTTAGCTGTGTGAGTCCAACCTGTGACCTCATAAATTAAGGCAGCCTGAGCCATGAAAATGCAGGGTACGGAATGGATCTGATGTAATACATGATTGTGCTCAGTCATCTTGGAATTAATAATTCTACAGTGTGGAAGTGTCATGTTTGAATAAGACTCTCGCTGATGCTGGACTGTTTTCTTTAAAAGCCATGATCTTTTTCACAAATGTGGGTACTATTATCTCAAAAAAAAAAAAAAGTCTTTGTTTACAAAAAGCACTCTAAATTAGTAGTCCATTTATGTCCTTAACTTGCCATTTCATGCTGTCAGGATGTTATTGAAACTAAACAAAACAACAGAGAGTCAAATGAGATTATTTCCTTTGTTGACTGTGCAAGTGCTAAACAAAAGGATTTGATCTCACTGAAAGCAATTTTTCTCTTAGCTGTGTTTCAGAAAACACAGCCACTGTTCCAATACCTTGAGTTAATGGTGATCTTGTATGTTATCCTGTATTTTGAAGAATGCAGTAGATAACAGCCTGAAAATATTTCCATAATCCAAAATGGTAGAGATTCCACGTTATCTGAAATTGAACAGGGAGATTTCAGATCAAATATACATGCCCAAGTGTCTTTTTCTTTTGACTTTGTTTTTCATAAAATCATCATCTCCTAAGAAAATCATCATATACCTTCAGACTTATGAACTTCTGAAATTATATTCCTTCCTGTTTAAACTTCGGTGTAAAAGTGGAGTCCTTTGCAGTAGATCTTTCCAAGGCATTCAAAACCAAATGATAGATTACATTTAGTTAATTTAGCGTTAAAGAGCCTTGTCAGCTCTCAGTAATACTTACAACATTAAGTTTCCTCCTTTTCAAACCATACCAATGTTTAACAAAAGCTGTGCTTGATTATTTTTGATAATACTGCATTTAGAGTGGCAACTTGTTCTAATAGTTGCATCATCTTGCAAGCAGATCACATCAGCTGCCTTCCCTGTTCTTTCTGTGCTGGTAGGTAGATGACCTGCTGACACAATCAGAGCACCGTGGCAGGACACTGTTGTCCTTAAGTGATTGCATTTCTCATGGTAACGAATTTGATTTTTCTTGATTTTGCAAAATGAGGTTTGGCACAGACAATCAGTCCAAAAGCATGGTGGCCTGATGTTCAGTGTCCATGGGAGACAAGACACTGCAATCTGCACCACAAATAGAACAGCAGACCAGTTAATTTCCATTTTTTTTTCCAAAGGAAAATAAACATTCAAATTCAAAGAGTTTTAGTGTGATTTTGATAAGATCAGCCCTAATACTTGGCTATCATTCAAGTGGCAGGGTCTAATTCAGATAGTAAAGAATATTGAAGTTAAGGTTGTAGTAGTATACCAACAAAAGTATGTTGAATCACAGAATCCCAGAATGGCTGGGATTGGAGGGGACTTTTGGAGATCATTTAGGCCAACCCCCCTGCTCAAGCAGGGACACCTGCAGCCTGTGGCAAATGTATAGAAATCATTTATAAATTCATATATATATATATATATATACACATATAAAAGTAAAGGGTCAGTGGAAAATGTAGCTATTTAAATATATAGATGATGTTCTGTTTGTTAAAAGCACGGGGTGGAGACCGTACCTTATAGATCTGTTGAGAGCTTAGACAAAGTCACTTAAGCTCTGTGTGTTTGTTCCATGCAGGTAATAAATATAGATATAGATGTATCTATAAATAGATAGATCTTTGCTTTTTGGCATCGTATCTTTATATGGAATCACAAAGCATTTTGAACTTACCAGCAAGAAGTGCTATGAAAGTATGAATACAGTGATAAAGCTTTCATGTCAGTTAAAATCACCATACAGGTAGAGAGATGCAATCTAGTGGTATATATTCTGAGCAGGATATATATTCTGTATATATTCTGTGCCTTACAGGAAACCTGTGGGAAGTCATGCTCCAAGATTTTTTTTCCATCCATTTTGCTTAGTTTATAGCTATTGAGCCATTTGAAGGGCTATTTTCCTGCTCCTATTTTGCTAAGACATGCCAGTATTTGGGGTCCAGTGAAGAATTACATTGTTAAGCAAGTTCTGGATGTCTGATGTAAAAAACAGAGATTCTCGGGTTTAGAGCTAACTTGCATTATGGAGAACATTTAATTAATTGTTTTGTTGTAACTTTGAACATTCACAAGTTTGGCAAACTAGATTTTGAAATACAGAGTTTTAACCTCAGAATTTGAAGACCACCAGAATAAGCATGAGCTCTTATAAATATGGTTAATGTCATGCATATAATCTATCTCAAAAGCTATAAAAAGTCAAAACCTAGATTTTTGTTTCAGAAAAATGAGCCAGAAAAAATATGTATAGAGTATTTGTTTTGCTACTTTTCCTTCCTGGTGCTGAGCTGTCCTCAAGGACAGGACTAAATGTGTGTGTATCTTTGTGAAGGATAAAAAGTAGTATAAAGTGATGGAATTAGACTGCATTATAATACTTGAGCCCAAATAGTATGAATTATGATTGCTTATTGCAGCTTATTTACTGCTTGGACAGCCAAAAATGACTATTAGAATCTCAGTTAGCCTCTTGAGAGCTGTATAGAGGATGTACAGTTCCTCTGTGCAGTCTGGACATGTACAGGGGTTAGGAAGTGAGAATTCAGTCTCTAGCCTTTAGGACAATTCTGTGGAATGTACAAGAACTAGTTTTATTTTTCTCAGAGACTCAGGATGACACCAAATGTAAGTGAATTTCAACAAAGCTGGCAAGAATCCTTGAGCCTGCATTGTAGCTAAGGAAGCTAGATCTGTCTGGAAAAAAAAGGTCAGAATGGAATAAAGTGCATGGGTGTAAATAATTAACATTGTGCAAAATTCTGCACAATGGATAATTACTAAAAGTTTTCTGAAATTGAAAGAATCATTCATGTAACTGTAACAATAGCTGTTGCTTGTAGTCCTAACTCTAGTTTTTGAGAGTGAGAAAGGGGCATTCTCACCGGCTCTGCTATTTCTCATGTGTGTTTTTTGATTAATGTGAGTTTTTGATTAGAATATTGAGAAACAGTGAGACTGATTTCTTTTCCTCTGCTGCTGATTTCCATTCCTGTAGTGAAGGAACAATTTTAACATTTTTGTTTGATCTTGTACTTACAATGAGACCAGTGGCGCACAAGTATGTGAGTGACCTGTGAGAGAGAGGCCGTTCCATTAGTTATTTGAACAATGGATACAAAGAATATACTGAGATTTTATTTTGAAACTTTGGGTATTTTATGGCTGTCATTATTTTTTTCCTCTTTGAGATAGTTCATCTATGATTGCTTAGTGTTACTGTAAGGAAAAAGAAATCTAAGGCAAATAATCTCGATGAAGAATTTAACTAATCTGAAGCTTTGAGTGATAGGCAGTTGTCAGGTCTTGTGACAGGTGTCCAAGAAGACCTCTTGGAACTTACTGCTCCCTTATTGATTAGCCATCCTGCTAGGAAGGAGATCTCTGGGACATGGCAAGTTTTGAAAATGCATGTTTCTTGTCCTGAAACAAATTTTCTAATTTCCAAAGCCATTTCCATGCTGGGTTGTGCCTGTATGCTGCATGAGATCCTCCATGCCCCTGATTTCCTTCCAGGCTTTCTGTTTGCCCATGAGGTTGGCAGCACCAGCTGAGCTTTTGCTCTCCTGTGGATTGCGATGTGTTGTGTGGGCTTATACCAAGCAATAGGCCTACCCTGGTTATTCCTGCTTGCTTATTTCACCTTCTCGTCTCATAGCTTAAAAGTGTTCATGCCTCTTGGGCTCTCCGTGTGCAGTGGATTTTAATGATGAGGCTTGGTGTGCTGTTGCCCTGCCATGCATTATCGTTTTGAAAGTAATTCCTTCCACAGATACAGGTTTATATCATTCTTTTTTTCTGCTTTAAATCAAATACAAATTGCCAAGAGATTACTAGATCTGTCATCACTGCCTATAGGCAAAACTTCTTAATCCCTGACACTTAATATTTACCTTATGCTATGAAACATCAAGATTAATATCTTTATACATTATACATTTTTATCTGGAGATATATATATATATATTCATATATACATGTATATAAAAAACCTGGGCTGTTCTTGTTATACCTATCAGACAGTTCAATTTTGAATCCTCCTACAATCTAGTTCTCCAGTGATACCTAGTGTCAAGAAATACTTTACATTTAATAATAGTACTTGCTTTATCCATGTTTAACTTGTTTCTTTCCTTTTTCATTGAATCAAATGCAGTGTGTATGAGTTCTGCTACCAAACGATATACAGTTTTGTGAAAAAGATCGTATTAACAGCCTGGATCAAAGACAAAAATGACTAGAATCTTTGAAATCTTGATGTTGTTTCTATTGCTATATAACTTTCTCGTTACCAAAGTAGTTTATCTTTAAACAATGCTTTCTTCTCCTGTTCTCCAGGATTACTAATTGTGAGAGAAGTTGGATAGCTGAGTATGCAATAATATACAGTCTCTATACTGTAACAGAGTTGTGGCTCGAGGCAGAAGACATGAAAAAATACACATCTTTTTTTCGTGACTTGTTCTTTTGTTTTAATAACTGCACTGTGTCATCTTCATTCACTGTAGAATTCAGCCTATAGAAAATGTACTTTACAATGTTATCATTCACAGGCAGATTCTTCTTTTCTTCCATGTTTCTCTAAAAATTTCTTTTATGAAATTGCTTGTGGGAGATAAACCAAATCTTAGTCCTAGGCAAATGTTTAACCAGAGTATTGTTTATTCTGAGCCTATGTTTAGCAACAGTGTTAGTGACTCCAACCTACACTTTTCTGAGGGACTGAAACCCAGATTTTTCCATTATTATGGTTTTGTGGGTTCAGTTCAGGAGAGAGTTTAGAACTGGTAAACCCAAGTATCTCACTCTCTTCAGAGTATCTCACAGTTACATGATTAATCCCCTGGAAGCCAGACCCTCAGTGCTGGTATTTCCTACTGAATATTATCAAGTAATATTAACTTTTGTCATCTACAATTACATAATATTTACATATTGTTTTACCACTGCTTTCTATAAGAGTTTGTAATCTTACAGAGTGTCTATATATTAAAATTTCTGAACAAAATCTTGTAACTGACATACGATTTCCACAGAAGTTCCTGTTAAAAGGACTGAGTTGATGTAATAGCTTCATGTCTAGTAAACTCTATCATTATATTGCAATCATTCTAGGCTACATGCCAAATTGAGTATGTTTATAACTATCGTTAGTAAGGGGTTTTTAATGAACAAACTACAATGTTCTTTCAAAACAAACACAGTTATAGCTGTTGCATTAAAGCAGTAAGCAGAAATGGGCAGATGAACTGGGAATATGAAAAAGAAATTAATGACACACGCTGCTTGGGTGGAGATTGTAACTTCTATATACCAACGATGGAGCTTAAGAAAAAGAGGTTGAGACTATACTTTCTAAGATGAGGATTGCTAAAGCTTTAGGAAAATACTCAGTAATACAGCCAAGAAGAAAAAAATCTGATGATAATTCTTGGTTCTTTTTAATATTATTCAGGGCGTCATCTGTAACCAACACTGAAGGAATAACGTGTATGAGGGTGAAAAGAGAAGGTAGCTCCTAATACGTTGTGGTCAGTACAGCAGTACTGGCCTCAATGGGAGAAATGTTGCTGCTCATACAGGGGCATGGCTGCATCTCTTCAGCTAGTATTTCTTGGCTCCATATCCCTGTGCTGCAGCCTCATATTTGTAGGACAGGTGATTGCAGAAACAGTTACAAAGGAGCAGAAACAAGGTCTACCAAAATAAGCACTTGTTTCTCAAAATGGTCATGGCAGGTTTTTAGAAGAACAGGCAGATGGTAGCCCAGTAGAGCATAGTCTGGTCTCTAAGGGGTAATGCTGACAGGGTGTTGTCTAAGACATAGAGTATGGCTTTCCAGGATCTTTACTATTATTCTTTGTAATATTGGATCACAACAAACATACTGGAAATAAACATATATATAACGGCTAAGTTTAAGTTCCCAGATCACAGAATCACAGAATGGTTGAGGTTGGAAGGGATAATGTTTCGTATCATTTTACACTTCTAAATGTTGGTGAGAAGTATGTTTTTATTTTTTCTTTTCAGTTTAATTAGGTATTTTGTTAGAAAGTTTCTTGACATATGAAACTACATTCAGTAATGAAGTTTTTTTGGCTTCCAAGCTATGAGGTAAAAGCAAAGTAAGAATTCTGAAGTGTGTTTGTGGAAACATTTTAAAGGATGATCAGCTGAAATTATATTAAAAAAAAAAGAACAGAAATCCTGGTCCCACTGAAGCCAAAATGAATGTTTTGTTGACCTCTATAGACGTAAGATTTGATTTCTGTTATGACACCGCAGGAGCAAAATAGCTTGAAATTCCTGGAAAGAACATAAAGAGGATGAGAATATGATTACCTTGGAGGGTAAGCCAGAAAAATAGGTGTTTTAGGGGCATTTTGTCAGGGGAAAGTGGCTGACACACCACTCAAGAAGGCCAGAAAAATCCTCTTTGAACAAAACAATTTTAAAGACCTTAGAATTTTCGTATAATCTAAGGCCTTTGGAAACTACGGCACTGTTCATATAAATTGGGAAAATATGAGGAAAACTGTGTTTTTCCTTGATGTGAGTCTTGTACATTCATGGCAAAGGAGTGCTGGAAAAGCACCTCCTGTTCTTGCTTCTGTCCTCTGTTTCAAAAGAAATCTGGCCATACTTCTTACCCATCACAGACAAAAGTTCTTTTGGAGACGTAGTATAGATAAATACACTGGGATATAGTATAGATAAATACACTGGGATATAGTATAGATGAATTACAGACATATTGATTTTGGAATACATAAAGAATATTGAGGATGGATTTTACTGGGTGGAACCTTTTGGTGTGATTTATCTGTGGGTAACTTGTTAGAATAAATATTATCTGCGGGCAACTTGTTAGAATAAATATTATCTGCTTATGCAAAATTAATGCACAGGTCAACAGTGGCATGTAACCTAGAATTTGCTTCACTAAAAATCAAATTTGAAATAATTCCTATATGATTTTCTTTGAGAAATGAGTTCTTCTTCTTGCTAATCAAATAATGCATGGGCTCTTAGGATAAATTAAAAAGTTCTAATAAAACCTTGAGAAACAGTTCATGTATATCTGAAATATACACAGGTAGAAAAGATCTGTGAAATTTCAGAAAATCGGAAATATCGGTAGTAAGAAGTGGGTCTTTTAAAAGGTTTGAAAAAAAGATTACTTTTTAGGATGTTGTAGTTGTGTCATGTATTGCGCATTTGGGCATCAGTTGCTGGAAGAAGCTTGTGAAAAAATCCTTAAATTTTGTCATTGGCTTTAATATAACACAGCTACAATTGACTAGTAAAATGGACACAGCTACAGCTGATTAGTAAAATCCATGGTCTGATGGAAATCATAGAATCATTAAGGTTGGAAGGGACTTCCAGAGATCATCTGGTCCATCTGAAGGTCCTCCTGCACATGCAGGGTCACCTAGAGCAACCTGTTCCAATATGTGCATTTCATTTTTGCATGTGTCCAGGAATAGATGAACAACTAACGCATGTCTTTGCTGTTCAAAGAGAATTTTAAGATAGAGAATAAACTTTTTCAGACAATATGTGCTTATTAGCTAAAAAAATTATGTGTTTGGATTGCCCCAAAAGCAATGATTGTTTTAATATTTCATTTTAATTTGATTTTTTTTAAGAAGTTCACTTTTATGTCATTTTTAAGCCAGGGAAGTACATATAATGGGAACATAACATTCTAAACTGATTTAAAAGAAGATAAATGTGTCAAACTTTATCTAGTTATAATTGTTTATTCAAATCCACAGTAGGAAGAAAATAATAATAATAGTTCCTGTGATTGCAATTCCTGTAAAATTTCATTCTTAACAATCATCTTAACAATAATAGAAATCAGAAATAGGAAATTTCAGTCTCAGCTACTGCTGGTATAGTTAAGCCTTACAAAATATCATAGGAAGATCATAACTTGTTACGAGTTATCATAGCTCCATTTCATTCTAGGAAATATTTTGTCCAGTCTCAGATGTGTTTTATTCTGTGCTTTTATTTACTGGGGAGAAAAAAAATAGAGAGAAAAAAAAATAGTCTCACTGCATTAGAGAATAAAGATTTGGTGTATTTCTTGAAATTACTTTCAGGGATAAGTTGATCAACATGATTAGTCTGCCTCTTTCCAGAGGGACCCCTTAGGATCACAAATAATTTGTATTCTTCCAGAAAAGAAAATTAAATGGAATCTTAGTGGATTGCAGTCTCTGACAATATTAGAAGGTTCCCAATCATGCTACGTGTAAAATTGATCCAGCAAAGTCTGTATTCCAGGCAAATGAAAATGTGTTTGATAATAACAGAACGGAGATGGTGCAAGTCCTCTGGAGAGGAATGTGTATAACATACATTTCGGGCAATGCTAGAACCTTCCATATCAACATCCAGGATTTTGCCCAGTCCTCAGATGAACTGCAGCCATTTTTTGCTATATCCTAATTATGCTTGTGGCCAAGTGTCATTTCCGAGCTGATGGGAATCTCCATCTCCCAAGATTACACACAGGTTTACTGATTTAGTGGAATATTATCTCTCTACATCTTCAAGATCTCAAGCAGTTGAGGCTGAATAGAAGTTTGGAACACTATGGCAAAGTAATAGCAATCAGTCTTTATTCCAGTATTAGCAATAGAGCAGTAAAGCAGGTTCCCCTTTGCCCAGGCATCATGAGATAAGTCTTTGAAAGCACCTAGAAGTTTTAATTCTTTTCTGACCTCTTCCTTGTGTTTAAACTGCAATTTATATTCAAGCATAATGATGCTTCTTTAAAACATGCCATCTTACCCTTCAATTTCTGTGTTTATTTCTCTCTACCTCCTTTGTCATTCTTTCTGATTATTCTTTCTATGCATTTTAGTTAACATAACATAAGTGCTAGTTATATAACTGTATTTGACATTCCTCTGTTGGACTTACTAATTTTCCATTACTCCACAAATAATAAAGAGAAAAATAACTAACATTTTAACCCCTGCAGAAGCACTTTAAGATGTTGACTTTCACCCTCTTTCTTGGGTTGGGTTTAGAATTATTGCGGTTGTGAATTGATGTAAAATCCAGAGATTTGGTTTAGGCAGCTTGCACTTCATGAAGCCTATTTCTGTGACAAGAACGTTTTGTCTGCTGCTTGTAAGTATTTGGGGGATGCCAGGAGATGTGTTAGAAAAAAGCGTGACATCCACTTTTCAACCACCGTCTTGGTGACCCTCAACCCTCAGAGGTAGTCAAAATTTCTTATATTGACTTTATTAGCTTCACAGTGAGGGCCTTTGATTTTTTTTTCTTTCTTTTTAAATAGGAGAAAGTGAGAAGGAATAAAAGGACTTGTCTGTGATTGTCACTATATTTAAAGAAAAAATTCTGCGAGTGTCTACTGTATTACTAAGAGTAAAAAGGCACTTAGTAACAGAAAAGCCTCATGCTACGAGTGAACTCTAATAGCTAGTTAGCTCAACTGGACTCTAAACTGACAAGAATCTTATCTAGTGGGCCGAATCTATTTCCTCATATTATTAAAGTTGAACAAGAACACTATACATTGGCGTTGTATTGCTACCTGGAAATTTCTGTGTAATTACTATACAAGCAGTTTGTTTTCTTTGCTACAGAAAGAGTGATCTTTTCAACTTATTTTTCAGTTCTTTCCTTGAGTTGTCCTGGCAAGGAAAACTTAAGAGTGCAGAGTTATCAGAGGTTATCAAGGAGGCAAAATAAGCTGCACTGAAGCTTCTAAGTGTGAATAAATGCATCAGTGGTTAAGTTAATGTTAAATTTTATTTCTTTTTATTCATCACTTTCCAAGATAAGTGTGAATTAGATGTCAAGATTAAATCAATGGGTTATAACTGTGTACAACTAAAAAGTGGCTGTTGTATCAGTTGATGGGAACATTATCAAATATGAACATAATTCTGAAGAAAAACAACACTGAAAATCACACAGAGAGTGAATCCAGAATCAAAGGACTGCTTTTTAGTGAGGAATCTGGACTATTGCCTTGGCAACCCAAGTTACTGCAATACTGTCAGTTGAAGAATATATTTATGTCTTCTCGAGAGGAATGGTAAAACTCCCACACAGTTTGGCTTGAGGAGGAATCGAGTCATTCTATTTCTGCACACATCTAATCATTCAGATTTTTGGGGGCTTAAATTAGAGTAGCCTGAGGACTGATACATGCTGCTTTCTGAGAAATGAACAGTGGCTTTTCACAGGAGGAGGATTGTCTGGAGAGTAGCATGCGATAGCTCTAGTGCTACCTGCCTACCAGCACATTCCTTACTAGAGAAGAAAAGAAAAGGTGATAAATAGGACTTATGCCTGTTTGGCTTCAGCCAGGGATTTTCCTAGCTCGAAGGAACACACTGATATTTTAAATGGCCCTTTATTCTAAGGCTGTTTGAGGCTGGCCATGATCCAGAAAATCAGGCTGCTCATAGCTGCAGTTTTAAATATTAGCTCTTATCTTCTATTCTGAGTGGTTCACTGTACTTCTAGTGCTAGCTTTTCTTGGCTGAAAATAGTGGGCTTTAAGTAGTTGAATAAATGTTTTTTTTTCCAATTAGTCTACCTTTTTTTTTTTTTTTTTTAAAAAAAGCACCTTGTCAAAAATTAAAATCTAAAGCTAAAAGTTAATGTCAAAAATTACAAGTTTGGAATCCATCTGGAAGTGACTTTGTGCCGAATTTATTTTTTGAATAAAAGAGTTTTCTCTTTTTTTTTCCTAAAGCTTTTGATTTGTTTTTCATAGGGCCTGTGACAATTAACTGCATATTCTTATCAAGTTTGAAACTCCCAACTGTAGAGTAGTGTTTCTATTAATTGATCACTGCTTAATGACTTTGAACTATCTCTGTTCAGAGATTATCTCTGTTGAAGATGAAAAATATCTTGTTGAACTGAAAAATACAGTGGTAAGAGTGACTTTTTTTTTCCCTCAAGCCTTCTGGTGGCTTGAGTGCAACACATTAGATTGATGGAAGGGCTTGGGGAAGTTTAATTGCTGCATTATGCATATTACTTTTCCCTGGAAAAATGAGAGTCTTGGGGTTGTGATATGTGTAAAAACAAGTTGGAGATGCAGCGAGAAAATTTTCCCTCCTCCCTAAAACAAAGCTGTTTAAATGTCTCATGCTTATTTTCAGTAGTTTTTTCCCAGGACTGTACAATTATGATACTACAATTTCTACTTCCGCTTCATGCTTTCCACTTTTGATATGGATGTAATGATTCTTTATTGGATGCTAAACACAGCACAGCCAAAATCAAAACTTGTAAGTTCTGCTGTTGCCTCCACTCAAGTCAGAAGAAAAACTCTGTTGCCTTTTCTAGTTCATGCTTGAATCCCCAGTGTTCATATTAGATAAATACAAATGAAGCTCCTGAAGATCTATTCAAACACTCCTGTAATGTTATGGAAATCAGCATTTAAGCATGTACTAGAATTATTAACCACAGAAATTCAAAAATTCTGAGTCATACTACCGTAAAAAAAGTCAAAGTAACACTCAGTCATGTAAATCTTTCTTAGAAAGTATGAGATTATCAGGATAAAGCCACGCATTTAGGTTGCCTTTGTTTTTCTAACAGATTTTTCATGAGAAGAGTTGGTTACCTCCATGCAGTTGTGGTAAAAAAGCTTTACTGAAAGATGAAATTATGTTTAATTGCCATACTTAAGGAGTTGAGCCCACGGTGAGGATACAAACTATCCTTTGCAGTTTGGTCACAATAAAATCATAGCTATTGTTGATGATTTAGAAATTAAGTGTGCCTATCATTTGTTTGCTGACCTACAATCTTAAAGTCATAACCAGATGAAATATTCAAAGTAGAGCTGAGCTAATAAGATAAAAACATTTGAAAAGGTCCTTGAAGTGCACTACTAAATATGGATGCAGATGGCTTTAATGAATATTTCATCTAAGGGACCTTACTAATTAAGATCCACATCGCCAATGAAATCTAAAAAATACAGTGTTGATAGTTACACTTTTTCAGTGTAACCCTAGGTCACCTTTGTTATATGATCTATATATGGATTGGGACTGTGTTTTCTGGAATGAATAAAAGGGAATCCATAAATACTCTATTATTTTTACACTGCATTACTCAAGGTTCTGAGTGAGGTTTTAGTATTCTTTATCTGAAATAGGTATTTATTTCAGGAGCCCAGTAATTTGTATTTGAATGCCTGGTTTTCGGTCATATCAACATTTCTGAAGTTAGGTGCATGTCGGTCTGAAATTTCGTCAGGATGTAACAATTCAGTCATTAACGTGGGGAGAAAAAAAAGCATCACTTTACTGCTTCCTCTTTTCATCTTTGTAGGTAAATTATTTTCTGTCTGAAATACAGAAATGCCAGTTTCTGAAGGAAAACATGAGCATCATATGAATGTCTTTAAATAATTAATGCAAGCATTTATTTGTATTTAATCGAGTTGCCAGCTTTAAAGTATCAATTGTGGTTCTAGTTCACATATGTGAAGTTTATCCAAAGTGTGTGCGTTACTTACATGATAATCTGAAGAGACTTGTATGACACATGGGTTTTCTTCTGGCCGCCTGAATGGGATGAATACAACTCTCTGTGCATCTATATATTTCCACTCTTTAATTGGCAAGTTAATTAAATGAAGTCTGAACCCCGTAACATTTAGTGCAGCATGAAAAAACAAACAAAAAAGCACAGGGCCAAAACAGTGCCAGATCTCGTTGTGATTGTGACTCTGTGGTAATGTGTTAAATCGAGCTGCTGCTGTTTTTGTTCCTACTCTTGTTGCTGTTGTGGCTATAGCTATCCGTGCCGTTGTCATCCTCAGGAGCTGCAACTGCAGACTGTTACGGTGTTGTAAAAGAGCAAAATATTCAGAAGTTTGGGTTGCAAACAGTGAAACTGTTTGGGTTGCAACAGCTTGGATGACCGATATAGTCTCTGTCCGTCAAAGAGTTTGTAGGTCCTTGTAACCACCAGGGCATAGGTGAAACTTCAAAGAACAGAGTGAAGATATTAAGCAGACACATGCAAGGAATATCCTGCAAGTGAGAGAACAGGGGATTTCCTGAGCCTGGTTCTGTGCTGTGTTCATTCCTTTTTTTTTAGGTCTGGAAGGGGAGAAAACTGAAGCAATTATTTTGGTGGCGGAAAGTGGGTTTCTTATGGATTTGTGAGCTAATTCTCCCATAGTACCCCGTGACCCACTGTGAGACACTGACTTTTGGATTAGCTAAAATGAAACGCTCAAGGACCCAACCACACAGATAACTAACCTGAGGCTTCACAGCAGCTGCAGAGGTGCCTGCAGTCTTGAGAGAGCCTCTGTTGCAGAGCTACTCTGCATCTGGAAAGCAAAACTGCATCTATATTAATCTATTATGCCTTTCTTCCTCCAGAGAAAGTGGTAACAGCAGGTTTTAGCCCTAAAACTTGTCCTAATGGCTCCTTAGTTGCTCAGGTCAATATGGAATATGAAGACCAGATTATTCATTTGACCTTGTTTTCTTTAAAGGAGATGATGAGCATACTCCATTCGAATATAAAACTAAGATACCAAATGGCACATCAGAAAATTACATTTAATAGCTGACATTAAGACAAAAGGAAGATTTTCTTATTTTTTAAGGACAAAATCTTGTGGTGATGAGGAACACAACAACATATTTTATATTCTAAGTTCTATTTATCTTGAACATGCTAGAGGGGAGCAGGGATCATAGGTTTTTTTAATTCAGCATTCGCATGATAGTGTTGTTAGATTTCTGATTAGGCCAAGGAGATGGGAGATCTGCTCTGTTCTGCCTGTCCAGATATGCAAGTTCCATGTATGCCTGAGACAGCAGCATCTCTAATAGGCTGGTGGCTTATGCAACTGCAGAGGATCAACAGGACCACTAAGAGATTTTATTAAAAAGCAACGTTTCTGCTATTTTAATAACAGCAGAATACTTAATATAAAATGTCATCAGTATCCTTGCTACTGTGCTGTTGCTGTAAGTTCTGTTTTTTTACTGCTAGTGTCACTGCATTTGAGTTTTATGTTATCTCATATAGTTGCTTTTAAAAAGAAATAATGGTAGAATACAAGAAGATTTGGACCACCATTCAGTGATAACCCTTTGTGTCAGCACAAAAATTTACTACAAGTTTTTGTGATAAAGAAGTTTTCTTTTTTTTTTTTTTCCTTTTTTTTTTTTCCAGGTATCATGATCAACAGGATGTTACTAGCAACTTTCTTGGAGCAATGTGGTTGATTTCAATAACTTTTCTATCCATTGGATATGGTGACATGGTACCTAATACATACTGTGGGAAAGGAGTCTGTTTACTCACTGGAATTATGGTGAGTCTTCCTGAATTTATTTACCGGATATGAGATTAGGTTTGCTGGAAGTAGCCCCAAAAGTCTTGGCTATCGTAACAGAAAGGTTGCAGAGTGCGTAGGCTTAACTCTCACTGCTCCCACAGTCCCTTATTCCGTCTTATGGAATGGAGGGCTTTTGTCCTCTAGAGTTAAAAGGAAGAGCCATGTAATGAAATACAATAAAGCAAATTCCACCCTGATGTAATTCGCAGCTTCAAAATCTCTATAGTGTCTTTCATTAAATGTTACAATGTCACATTTTCTTGATTGTCTTTGGACTCATGTGATTGCACCACTGATAATAATGAACCTTCTGATCTGATGTTTGCTTCTGAATTTTAAGTTACTTACAGGCACAGAACAGTGGTCTTGGCAAGTGTACTCAAGCTTTTTTGCTTGGGCATAGTTTTCTACATTATTTCTTGTAAGTCTAACAACATTAACAGTCCATAGGTTTCCATTGCTCTAAGTTTTTTTATGTAGTGCTGTTTCCTTGCGAAATTTTGCTGACCATTGATAAAATGCGGCAACTGTTATTCTGTACATATTCAGTACATGTTTATGGCTAATTTAGTTTTTGTGTGTTGCACCATTTGGCAAAAGAAGCAGTTCGCAAGGGAGTAGGACTACAAATTGCTATGTCATGGAAACTTCTGCAAATCCACAGTAACTTAGTAGCAGTAAAGCTCTTTAGCCTGCCATTTCCCTCTGTAAAAAGCTCCTGTGTAAATTTCCCTGTGAGTGAGAAAAATAGAATGGTCATCATAATATATTACATCTGATAGTAATAAGTATATTTGTTTCTGCTTTCTTATCTATTGATTGTAATGCAGCTCAAAGATCTATCTTCTGTTAAACAGATATATAGAAATTTTGGCCGAAAAAATAGTGGCAGAAAATTTCTTCTTTTTGACAGGTGCTGTGGTAATTTTGTTACTTATTAAAATAAGTATACTGTGTGCAAAGAGTAAAATGGATTAATGCATTCCTTTGTTGTTGAAAGTTTCTTTTCAAATGCTTTCTTATTTTCTGAATTTTTAACATCTTGACAAACATCAAGTCCTTGACCTTTATGGAGAAGGATTGTTAGTATGTCTTGGTGGTGGCAGCACCTGCATGTCTCTTTAAATACAGAGTTTTAATTTAGTGGGAAAACACAGGCTGAAGAGGAATGACTCAGACAGCGTTTCTAAAGGCTGTTGACTAAGCTCAAATCTGCCATCTTCTGGGGTACTTGCCTTTGTTCCTCGATCTCAGAAGGAGATTGTTGCTAAAGAGGATTAATAGTGCTGTAAGTTCATTAGGAAAAGAGCCCAAGTAGCACATATTGCCACTGGGATGTGCAGAAAGGGGACACAATTCTGTTATAATACTTTTTGTCTTCCCAGAAACCATTTAGAAGTAAAAAGCAAGCAAATGCTTCAGGATACAGTTATCAGATCATTATCTCTTCTCATTACCGTTTCTGACTAGGCTTTTCTTAACAAAACCAGCCGAATTCTGGGTTAATTTGAACTGTGAATATACACTCAAGACAAATTGTTCAGCCCACTTGGCATTTTCTGTATGGGAAAAAAAAGGTACAGTAACAGAAATCTTAGGAGTTGCTGCTGAAGTGCAATGAGAATATAAGTATTGATACAAATCATCCATGGATTTAACTTTGCTACCAGCTTTATGTTGATGTAAATGACATTAGCACTCAGATGGGTATGAGAGGTTTGATGGCTGTGGGTAGCCTATTTGATTTTATTATAATGAGAACAAGGCAAAAAGGAAATCACATAAATGTTCTCTTTAATTTTTTTCAAGTGTTATTCTGCACACTGGTGAATGAACCACACAGAAGGTGAAATTATAAGCCATATTTGTCTTATGAATGTCATATTTACTTATGAGAGCACCATTTGGCTTATCTGAAAACTGTTTACAGCAGTTATTTCCACTATTTTGGAGAAAAGCTTAAAGTGCTGAAGTGCTAGTTAATATACTGGTTAATACTACATCTGCATATATAGCTTTTCTTTTTCACCACTGAAACAAGATCCCTTTGAAAATTTGGTATGTAAAATGTAAAGATGGTTCTCCCCTCTCTTATCCCCCCCCCACTCTGATTTAAACTTTCTGCAGATACCTTGGAAGCACTACGCTGAGTGCTTAGAAGTATGTATATGGTCAGAACCACGTGATAATGAATTTGGGATAAATGCCTACAAAGACAAGAAACGGGTTAGGTAGTTAGAGAGTCATGTTAAAACAGTGTGGAAAGTCTTGACCATTAGTTGCATTTTAAAGGAAGTCAGTAATATGACCTTGGGAAACTGTCATATTTGACAGAAAAATTAAGGAGCAAAGAGACAAATCCAAATGTTTTGGTAAAAGTTCTGAAAGATATTCGATATAAAATGGTGAGTATAGTAATGAAGTTTAGGCTAAAAGATCTGTTCAAGACCAAAAAGCTCATACGCTTTAGATATAATTCTTTAAAAATAGCTACTCTTTTGATAACTAATTCATGTTTATGTGGAAAACATAAGATCCTAAAAGAACAGATTTACAAATTTGCTTTTGCAGAGGAAGGATTGATAAGCTAATTAAAAGACACACCAGAAAACCTGTGAGGTGAAAATAACAAGTAAAATAAAATTGTTTGTATGGGTTTTGGAGAAAAATGAAATCTCTTAGCATCGTTGTTAGACTTATGTGACCAGTACCCCAGGAAGGCTCCTTCTGTGTCCTGACTGTGTTCACAGGAGAGCACAGGTGCATCCTGATTCTCTTCCCACCTCTGTCTCAGGAATTGTTTTCCGTGGAGTGGAAATAGAACTGCGCAGGTGGAACCTTGCATTGGACTCCAGCCAGGGAATTTGACTTTATGCAGTCTGCTGACAGCACCAAGTTGTGCTAGATGTTAAAACTGATAGCTATTGCTCTCTTGAGACATTGGTTCAAGCTACATGTTTTAAATTCTGCAAATACATACTCCTAGAAAACAAGATGAACTTTAAATACAGTCTGATGATGCTAAAAGAAAAAAAAAGCACTTGAGAATCTTTGAGTAAGACAGTAAAGAAAGAACTCTAATTAATATATAAAACTCTAATTAATATATCAGAACAGTTTAACCAAGCAAAATAAAATCATGAGTCATTTGGCTTTTGTATAAAGAGGGGAAATACCAAAAGAATAGGTTTTACCACATTGAACAACTTTATTTCTTATCTTGCAGAGCACATAAACATGTGAATCACTAATAAAGGTTTTAAAACAGGGCAATACATGTGGTGCATACACAGCATCAGTGGTACCACATAGCAGCTCCGCAGATGCTTTTTATAGACTGGCAGGAGAAACTAAACCGGCCTAAATCACCTGTGTTTTTCTTTGATGGAACTTCACTTGGCAGCAATAGGAGACTATGGACCAGGTAGGCCATAAATGCAGTAGTGAATGTGCCTGCTACCTTCTCTATACATCAGGCACTCAGAGAGTGATGGATGAATGGAGGTATGAGTGCCATCTTCTGTATCAGAACAGGGAATGGAAGAGATGGGGAGATACGCACAGTCTTTACTGCACCGTGTGACATATCTGATTTTTGTCCATCCACAAAACATGCAGTGGTCGTCAATGCACACCCCAACAACCCTCACAGCTATGGTCAGCTATGGGTACAGCACTTTGCTGCACCACTTCCAACATCAGTGGCGCTACTTACATATGGACAGTGTTTTCACCTGAATGACATTTTATAGCAGCAGGATGTCAGAGAGTTTTGCCAAATTTTCCTTGCTTTATGAGGAGTATGCAAGTATAAAGACAGCAAAAACAGTTAGTAGAAAGCTAGCAAACGACAGCAGAAACTAGTAGAAGTACAATTTAAAAAAAAAAAAAAAGAAACATGAGTAGCTATGGGAAGATGCATTATAATTGACTATGGAATGGGAAGAATGAGAATGAATAAATAATGTAAAATATATGAAGAATATGGAGGATATTGAATACCTCCTTTCCTAGTATGAGAACAGGAAATCTGATTGGCTCCATCATTAGCCATTATATTGGGAATAAGTAAGTCTTTCTGTCATTCTATGCAATTCATGTTGCTAAGTACTAAGTCACTAAGTAAATCTATATTTAAGGATATTTTTTACAGATCTTTATGAGATTTTTGCAGTTATACAAGATAAAATAATAGCAATACATTCTCATGGTTTCAAATACATGACTTTCTGCAAGGTTTGAGAAGGGCCATTTTGCCTCCTGAGGAGCAATGCTAGAAGCAAGCAGTAGACTTGACAGAACTTTTAGATCAAAACTATTTTTCTACGATAAAAGGAGTGAGTTGCAACTGTTATAACTGTTCAATCACCGGCTGCATGGTGTGGCTAGCTAAAGCTTGAATTAAGATAGTTTTAGATCAAATAAAGATCCTATGGGATTTTCCTGTTGGCCTCATTGTTTCTGAAACTGCAGCTAAAATGCTACTCTTGTTAAATTGAACACCAGAGAGCTGATTAAGCAAACATCAAATTGCATCACAGGGGTGGGTAAGCAGGAGATAAGGTGTTTCTTTTTGAAAATTTTTACATAACATTTTTTAACTCCTGGATCTGAATCCCATTTGAGTTAAAGAGTAATCCCATTCCAGTTAAAGAGTAATTCTTTAACTGCAGAGTTAACATTGCCTGCAGATCCTGGGAAGATTCCCAAGTAAAAGGAAAGGAAGGTAAACATCATATTTAGTGGAGATGTTTGAAAAATATTTTATTTTTTAGAACTTTCCATGGATAATGTACCATAAATTATTTTGCATAACTGGCTAGGTTATTGTGGGATTCTTATGAAACTTTTCTTTACATTGCTTAATTCTGTAATTAGGTGGACAAACATGGAATTTTTTATGAAACACAGAAAAATATTTGGAGTTATGCTCAAAGAGCTAAAAAGATATTATTAAGACTAATACACTACCTTGTGAGTATCGTCGAACTGTAAAGTGACTCAGTTTCCTGAATAGCAGTCAGAGGATAGTAGGTTGTATTGCCATTTGAAGGTTTACCTAGAATATTCTTCACATTTATCAAGAACTTGTAATATTTTTATCATTTCTTGTATCTAGTGGTAAAAGGTCAGAGCAATGAGGTGCACAGCTGTGTCAAAGAGAAATCTACTGCAAGAATTTAAAAATCGTAGAACATAGCTTGGTTTTTACTTCCCTGAGAGTACAGGAAAATGTGAAAGGCCTTTCCTGTAGTTTGGTGGCATTTCAGGTCCATTTCTTGGCTATATACTAGAATATAATTCATCTGATTGTGAGAATTCAGTAATAAATTAAGTGAACTCAGAGTTCAGAACAGTTTGCGTTTGTTCCTCCTAACATAATACAATGCAAACGGATGATGTGTCAAGGAGAACCATACAGTGGAGAAGACAGTTAATGATGCTTGAATTGTTAGGGTTGTAGTAGTACAACTTGGGCTGGTCAGATTTTTTTTTTTTTCAGGTCCCTTATTATTGTTCCAGTATACCAGTTTGCCAAAATGGAAACTTTTCTCGGGAACATAGTTATTTCTGAGTTGTTATGACTATGTCTTGTTGGAATGAAATCTTCAGCTGAAGTAAAGAAAAATAAAGAAGAACATAAAGTTTATAATATGAAGATGAATAACTCCTGAGAGAAAAAGGGAGTGTGTAAATGATCCTTGGGGTAGTTAGGTTAATAAACTGGGCTATGAAGGAATGCCAGAGCAGTCTTCGGTCTCCATTTGAATAAACTAAATATTCTGGAAGCATCCAGGTAACCATCTTTCAGAACTGGAAAAAAGAAAGCAAAAAAGACTTTCACTCAGAAGGCTTTAATTTCATCCCCATAGAATAGGGAAGTTTTTGAAATGTCAGAGGACATAGAAACTGCTTCACTCTTAGATCTAATTAGGAATTATGGTTGCATATCAGCAAGTTCAAAGGCAGTTTGCTGTTCATTCAGTTATTGACTGAATGAACAGCAATTCTCCCAAGATATTGTTGTTTACATAAATATGGCTGGAGCAGAATGTTATTGTGGGAAAGCTGTTGCCTTGTTTTGAAAATATGTAATTTGATTTGGTTTCATCAATACTTTTGGATTTTAATAGAGCAATTGTCTGAGAGCTTTTCAAGCTTTCTCATGAAAGCTTTCTATTTATAGTCTGGGGGTTACATGATTTTCTGTGAAACACTAGATACAAGCATCACTGGTAGCCTCATCCTGAATTATTAAACTAATGTTTCCCATAAGCTTTGTAGGCTATTCAGACTGCTAGTTAAAGGAAATCAGGTTTCACCTTCTTGTTCCGCAAAGAAGTTTTGCATGCCAGGCAGCACAATTTTATCATGACTGTCATGATCTCCAGTGGACCTTTCAGCTGTTAAGATGATTGAAGTCTTCCCATGAGCCATGGGATGCACTCATTTCTTGGGCTTGTCCAAGAAGTATAGTTTAACCTAGTAGAAGAGAATTTGGTTTTCACAAGCCATTACTTCCAGTGCTGTCCCAGGAGCTTCCTCAGTACTCCTCTTGCTAAACTAAAGAAAAAGAGTTTATTCCATGGCTATCACTCACCTTCCAGTACACCTAACTGGTCATCTGCCCTATTGTAGATAGAAGCTGAAATTTTGCAAACAATGTCTCACTGTGATACAGACCTACAAACTCCATTAAAGATATTAGTAGCTAGGAAAACTATTTAATATATGGAAGTATAAATAATGCAAAATTATTTTAGGTCTTGTTTTTGGCTGAGATAGTATAGTTGTCTTATTACTCCTCTGTTTCATTGTTGCAAGATTATATCTCTCTCCCAGTAAACTACAACAAACGCAAAACCAAGTTTATATGATAACATTTCTATACCCTCTTTTTTCATGGGTGAGTTTCTCCATCCTCAACTTCTGCATTGCTTGTTTTGGAGAGGTATTTTTTCTTTTTCTTTTTTCTTCAAACTAGATCTTTTTATTTTTTTTTCCTCCCTGGCTAGTCCAGTAAGTCCACCTTCTAGAAAGCCAAATAAGCAGAGTATCTGTGTAAACTCTTACAGGCTTTTTATTTTATGCAGAGCAGCAGGAGGAATGCTGTGCCTTTTCTGGTGCAGAGCTAGATTTCCCACCAGAGCCATATGTCTGCAAAGCGGACCTTCTTTCTCCCTCAGTGGATCCCAAGAGATATGAGCAAGAAATGTGGCAGCTGCCTTCTTTCAGCTACAGACAAGTATAGAAGGACATTTCTGTGACAAGTTCAGCACCAAAGACTGCACTTCACCTCCAGTCCAGCTAAACCAAAGCTGCCAGTGAACTTTCAGCAGAGAGACGGATACGCTGTATTGCTTCCTTTCTCACCAGTAGCACCCTCCAGGCATATACATATGACCCCTAGGCAGTTAAAGTAGTTGCAGAAATTGCCCAATTCATTGCTGTCATGTAAATGCATTTTGGAACCTTACCAAAGAAGGAAACAAGTGGAAATGCCAGAGGCATTTACATAAAGATGTGTAAGGTGTCTTGAATTCCAAGCTTTTAAGCTGCTGACCAAATGGTGCTTTCAGTGCAGCTTCTCAGACAGTGGTGACCATTCTTTGCCTTTGCTTTTAAAAATGACAACAAAAAAGAATTCCAAAACATAACCGTTAGGAGAAGACTTCCCAGTATCTCTCTTTGGTTGTCACTAAAAGTGGGCCCTTGCTGGATGCTAGACGCAAGCACTCGACATTGTCAAAGTCAGAACAGCGCAGTCTTGTGCTCCCCATGTACTGTGTCAGTATGAACACTTGCATACCACAGGAAGAGCCTGAGCACTTGCAAACCACAGGAAAGCAGGATATCTGTACTTCATAGTTTCATGCTCATCAGATACGATTTCAGTCACTGGGCAAGACCAGCCCTCTAGAGCAGCTATTGCACTTGAGCATTACTACGTCTGCTGAAATATAACGTGATCTAAATTCTCTGTGATAGCTTTAAATTAGTTAGTTAGCTCAAGACTGGCAGTGTTGATGATGACAGCAGAAAGCTCAGGGTAGGCCGCATCGGCAAAGAGCAGGATAGTGGGCTGATAGAGTATATAATGTGTGTTGTGATAGGTATCTCAGCAGAGCACAATGGAAGTTGAAGGAGAAGGATGAAGCTAGGTCTAGTGTTGTGAGGTGTAGAGGATAGACCTACCGTATTCATACATGATTTATTTTTCTGTAGAACTTGTGAGCTCTGTCAGATCCCATTGAGTCAGGTGTCGTATAAAGGCTGGAAAAATATGTGGTTCTAATTCCCAAATGACTTATCATCCCCATGTGTGGAACCAGCTTACCATGTAAAGAAAGAGAAGACCAAGGAGGTCTTACAATGCAGTATTAGAACAGTGATCCGGGCACACAAAAAATAGTATCACCAAAGTATCATCATGGATTTGGCTAAATTTTATAGTAAGTTTTATAGTAAGTAACTAGTATACTAAAAAGGGGGAGATTTGAAAGAAAACAATGAATTATATTTTTTATGTGTTTTCTAAGTCAAGAGATACTGTGAAGAGCTTTGTATGAAAGTTTTAAAAGTGGGAAATGAATGCTGGCATCATGAGTTTACTAGAGCCAGGGAACTGCTGCATCCCTACTAGTGGAATGGAAGAACCCAAGGGCATAAAATAACCAAAATGAGGGCAAATGTTCTATATTTGATGCCACAGAGAAGGAAGTGAAGGAAGTAGAGGGACACAAGGCAAAGTAAAATAGTAAAAAATGACAAGCAAAGAAATTAACTGTTGCAGTAACCCCTTGATTATGGATATCAAAGATTATGGATATCAGATCAAGGGAGGCGATCCTGCCCCTCTGTGCAGCTCTGGTGAGGCCGCACCTGGAGTATTGGGGATATCAGTACAAGAGGGATGGGGAACTTTTGGAGAGGGTTCACCGTAGGACCATGAAGATGATTAAGGGCCTGGAGCATCTATCGTATGAAGAAAGACTAAGTGAGCTGGGCCTGTTTAGCCTGCAGAAAAGATTGAGAGGGGAGTTTATGAACACAAATACCTGAGGGGTGATTGTAGGGAGGATGGGGCCAAAATGTTCTCTGTGGTGGCCAGTGACAGGACAAGGGCTAATGGGTACAAGTTGAAACACAGGAGGTTCCACCTCCCGGTGAAGAAGAACTTCTTTTCTGAGAGGCTGACAGAGCCCTGGAACAGGCTGCCCAGAGAGGCTGTGGAGTCTCCTTCTCTGGAGATCTTCAAAACCCGCCTGGACACCACCCTGTGCCACGTGCTCTGGGTGTCCCTGCTGGAGCAGGGTGGGTTGGACTAGATGATCTCTAGAGGTCTCTTCCAACCTCAGCCACTCTGTGATTCTGTGTGATTCTATAATATGAAGGATGTAAGTTGTTTTGTCTAAGCAGATGAAAGGATGTTTGTAACTATTCAGGAATAAATGCAAGATTAAGTGTTTTAGCTGTGTGGACAGATAGGAAAAGATGGAGTTTATGGAGCAAAGTGAATAGTAACACTAAGTAATAGTTTTAAAATTTGGGATGGGATGTTCATTTTAGCATTTTTTTCAGTTCCTAAATTCAAAGTATAACTTAAAATGCAGTTAATTTCATCTTTCTTTCCTTGCTGCTTTGAAATAATGTAGGTGTGGTATCAGAAAGCCTACACCTATTGCCAAATTCTGTTTTTTTCTCTCCTCAACTTGCCTGTGTTTATTTTTCTAAGAAACATCAGTCATTATACAGACTTGCGTACCTGAAAAAAATGTTTAACAATACCTAAAAGAATTTGTGATAATCAAACTCCCACAAAATTTTGTTTTCTATGTATTTGTGTCATCTGCTTTCGATGGTTGCTCACCTACCGATAGTTTTCGCAGGCTATGGCTTACTTGAATGAGCACTTGAACCTAAGTCATCATTTCTTGTTAGCTATAGGAGCAGAATTTTTAAGACTGGAGCTTTGAAGATTGTTCTTAAGTTGTTTGGAGGCATATCAAAATGTTTTCATATAGGCTAGCAGCTAAGTGGATCAATGGTCAAGGAACACTCCGTAGAGTATAAATGGCTGTAGACCTTTTGCTTCAAGGACAGATGCTCACGAATGCAAGCTTTGTATCATATCATCAGAGATTTGATGCCACTGTGCAGTAAAATCCAATTTTGTATTTGTTGGTCTTCCTGAATGAAAGGCGATGTCATATGTTTGTTTTCAGACTTTTTACCTAGGTCTGATGCAAGCCACTTAATATGAAGCAACAAACACATTGCATCAAATACAACGCATGGGCATTTAGGTTTACATACTTCAGTTTCAGCACATTGCAAATCAAAGCTAGGCACTGCTTAGCTTACAGATGGCATGTTGGTCTGGAGCATTTCTGAGAGGCCTGTTTTCAACAGCCTGCTCTGTTGGGGCTTTTCCTGTTTTAGTAGGTAGTTCTGCTTGGCCTGTGCATAGCTTTCTGGAGAGCAGAGGAATCCAGATCAGCTTTTGCACTTGGTAGTTGCTGACAAATCCTTGACCATACAATACTTAAAGGGGAGCAGAGGCTGGATGGTTAATTCTTTTACTAGCTTCTAGCTTTAATCAGAGCAGTCGGGCAGTATGGGCAAACTGTGACTTTGGCTTGCGTAGGATGCTTACGTGCTGTGTGTTGGATGCTGTGTGTTACAATAGCTTGTGTCCAGGTTTTTAATATTCAGGTGTGTCTGAAGTAGCACAGTTTGTAAATGGTTAATGCTTTGTGAGAAAGCTTTTCTGCACTGGAAAAATGAGAAATTTGCACTTTAGAAAAATTGCAAAAGATGAATCATCTCTCTTTCAATTTTGCCTCAGATCATTCAAAATCTGAACAGTGACTCTAAGTGAATGATTTTTTGGGAGGGAAAGGGGTTATTTTGGCTCATCTATTCTGATGTATGCATCTGTGAACACATTTACTAATGAGGACAAACTGCTGCTTTTTCCTTCTTGTAAATCTGCAACCTACCTTGGCCTTTTACTTTTGCTGACCCTTGAATAGACAGTTCAATGGGGTGGAGAGCTTGCATGACTTTCACCTGTATAGTTGTAGCTAATGTTTCAGAGGCCTAATGATGAACATTACGCATAACCTTTTTTTTTTTTCTCTCCAGCTTTGATATACTGGAAGTCCCAAGCGCCCTCAAAGACATGTTCTTTACCAACATAAAATACACAATTTTAAATAATACTATAATAGAAGTGACAGAGGCTTGACTGAAAAGTACAGATTCCAAGTGTTAATACCAGCCTCAATACTTGAAAATTTGTCCTTCCATTTTCCCTTTGCTCTTAATGACATATAATTCCCCTCAAAGTTGAGCAGGAACTTCAATCAGTGATTTTGTTTGTTATTTAATTGAACACAAGATAAATACTATTAGATTGGATATTATAAGATACAGTAATTTAAAAGAAGACCTTATTCTCAAAAAAAAAAAGACTTTCTTGGAGTTGAAGCATGGGCTTTTACTTCGCCCAAGTTCTTTTAATAGGAAGCCAAAGGGTTCTGCTTTTTTTAGTGTTGGTAAAGAAAATACTTGCCTGTGTGAACACGAACTCATTGAATTCATGCTTCTTTTAATGTGAACAGGGATGTGCCAAAATGTAGTGAGTATGATGTTACCATTTTTAAAATAACTGTACTGCTCGTGTTTCATGGCTGCAATTCAGGATAATTCTCACCTTATTATTTTTAAGGATGCTGAGCTCTTCGGGAGAAAACAAGTAAAAGTGCAGAGCAGTAACATAAAATATTAATTAGAATCAAGTACATTAAGGAGTATTTCAATGTGTTATTCTGTGAGCTGTTAGTTTTTTAATGAATAATTTGCTCCTCTTCAAGGTATTGCAGAAAGATAGACAAGCAGCCAGAGTTTTACTGCTGTTTTTCACAGAAATGTTAAAAGAGCCTGTTTTTGTATCCTGAGATCATGTCATATCCCATAATGCCGAGAGCAAGAGTAATCTGAGTGGAAAATAAATTGTAATTTGGAGATATGGAAGCTCACAGGCCATACAAACCGCAGCTGCATTAGCTATTTTCTTCATTAACATTTAGGGAGATATGGGGAAACAAAGAACCTATTGTATCTCCTTTTTGCCCTCATCTCACGATTACAGAGTGAGCTGCTAACTACCTTACCTACATGGGCAACTACAGCAAAATTATAAGGACTTATTTGAGAACTTCCTGAGGGCTATTGGAGGATAAACTCTGACAGATCAGAACTAATGGAAGACGACAGGTCCATGTGAGGGAGCAGGTGAATTTATTGACACAAACTACCAGCAGAATGAAATTGGAGACTAATTAACTGGAGGCTTTCACAAATTCCTTTAGGTTCATTAGGAATGAAGAGGGCAAGTGCTGCATTTTTTGAGAGCACTATCCGAATAAAGACTTAAAATTAGCTGGTTTGTTTTGGCATCTGTGTGTGTTCAGTAGTGGAATTTGCACCTCCAAGATAGGTTCAACAATGTTCTATATTTTCTGGAGATTGTAAAGCAGGTATAGAGGAGGAACAGGGTGAGAGTAAGTAAATTTATGAGAGAAATCTAGAAAGGGTGGAAGAAAGCTGTGTGACTTAAAATGTAGTAAACTTCAAGCAGAAATGTTTTTTCCTCTAGAACAGCAACTGATACCAATGCACTAAACAGCTAGATTTAGGCGAATCTGGAAGTTAAACACAGCTGTCCTATATTTCATTTGGTTTTATATGTAATTTTTTAAATCATCTGTGAAGGATGGTTTAACAACAACAACAACAAAAAGTAGAATTCAGGAGCAGTGTCAGAATAAATGGTACCAGGAGCTGCTTGTAGTACACTGTTTGTAGTTACCATACTCGTTTTAGTTTCCTGATGAAGGTACAGTCGTTTCATAGGAACTGGCATCTGCTGGCTTTAGCCTATTATGACCATGCATGGTGGTGCATATAAATACTGAATTTATGACAAGATTATCTTTAGACCTTAAAGAAAATCCTAAGAATGTGCGTGCTAAGTACTAATCTAATCTAATTTCTTCCTTAGCAATTGCTATACAGAGTAGTCAGTTGTTAAGAACAGGATATTCTGCCTTTATTTACTTACTGAAATTCTGAATTTTAAAATTGTTCTGATTGCCTCCTTTGTTTATGCGGTAGAAATGGGATGTGTTTGAATTTTCAACCTATGCAGAAAAAAAAAAACAGAACTTTTAAATGATGCTGCTTATTAATAATTCTGATGCCTTGACAGCTGACTAGCCTAAATTGCTGACTCTTCCTATTACTCTGAACTGAAAAAGTTGTATCATGTGCACTTGCTTTACCAGAGATGATGAATCAACTGAAGTCTGCCTTATTTCTACAGCAAAGGAAAAAGATCCATTAAAAGCTCTGCAAAATGCAGTAGTAACATCTTGAGGGTTTGTTTTATTGTTTTCAGGGTGCTGGGTGCACTGCACTGGTGGTAGCTGTGGTTGCAAGGAAGTTAGAACTTACCAAAGCTGAAAAACATGTGCATAATTTCATGATGGACACCCAGCTAACTAAAAGAGTAAGTCATGCTTTGTATTTATGACTGGAAAGGAAATGTTCGTTAAATCTATTTCTGCATTTGTTTTAAGTGATCTTGTGCTCCATTCTCTTATTGAACATGTTCATACATGTGATTTTTTCAAGGTACCATATGCAGGAAGTGAATGCCCTGGGCTCTCTGAAGTCAAGGGCAGCAGCAGGTTCCCCACAGGTTTTGAAGGTCTGCTTATTCTTTTATAGAGGATTTTTGCTGCTGGAAGACAAAGCATGTAACCAACAGTTAAATCTATGAAACTAGATACCAGTATATTAAACGGATAAACTCTCATACAGTCAAAAGAATACAAGAATACATAGAACTCATGAGGCTAAAATAGATGAAATGACTGATATATTTGAGAATTTCAAGCTACGAAGGGCTGTACTCTAGAAAAAAGATATGCCTTCTTACACGAAATAACCAATTTCAAGTATTTATAGCTTGTGAGTGAGGTAGTCTTAGCAATTGCTTTGTGTACTGAACAAATGGTTTACACAGCTTCACACAGTAATGCAGCACCCTGAAAGATGTTTTGTAGATGATAAAAATATTTGAAAGAGATATTAATAAGAACAAAAACTTTAGAAATCTTTAAAATTTATAAAAATTGTTTTAAACTTTTCCTTAAAAGATATAACCTAAATTCTTGTTCACAAATATGATCTGAAAGAAAATGAAAGAACACAGCGAAGGAGCAGTAGACATCCTGTATCCTCGAGAAACAGGTCAGTGTTGAGGAAACATGAGAATGAGTGGGATGACTTGATTAATCTTAGTAATTGAGGGAGAAACAGTACTGGGAGGAAAGTCTTCACACTCATGACGGGACCTCACTGGCATCTTGTCCTTACTGATGGTGGAGAGCCCTGGGGCAGAAAGAGGGCTCTGCCGCGGGTGCGGGAGGTCAGCTGCGTCAGCAGAACTCCCCGCGGTGCCGCGTGGCGCTGCCCCAACTCCTCTGCTCAAACACCCAGGAAACGGCTGCGCTGGGGCACATGCTCCTCTTGGGCACCTCACAGCCTTGCCAGCCTCCACGTCTCTGAGTTGTGCCTCCCTCCTGGGAAAAGCATGCATCTGCCCTAAGCAGACAGAGTGGAGACACCCTAAGGGGAGCAGGAAGGCATAAAGGGTGGGATTTGTGTAAACTGCCTTTAAGGGTCTATTTGAGCTGCTGCTTAGCCCTCATTATAATCAGTTAAGGTCCTGCTGTTACTAGGTCTTGGACAGCAGTTTGTCCCTTCCTAACAGAGATGTAGTCTCTTGGAAATACATAGTAGTGGTGCCGAAAATGAGGTGAATCTTATCCGAGTCAGTTCATGTGATTAAGAGTAGACATCTACTGTAAATTTAGGCATTTGGCCAAATTAATCACACCACAGGAAACTAATATGTAAAGAGTATAGAGAAACAGGTATCTAAAATAATCTCACTCACAGGTGGTGATTTAGTGGCACATTTCAAGTGCAGCAAACTGCTTTCTTGCTTGTCCATAATGAGATAAGAAGTTGCCATTCAAGGAGCTGACAAGAAAACTTCCCAAATGTGACCTGACAGCTGAGCTGAAGATTACTTGCAGGTGGAAAAAAAGGTTTTGTGAAGACGGGCCAGATTTTGAGAGTCTGGTGCTCATTATGTCTTTTAAAGTGTACTCCATTCAGCTATCCTTCATGTATAAAGGTAAATATCAGTTCAGTAGAGCATCCAAGCAGTCCCTTTGTAGCTTCAGTACAAAGCAAATGAAAAGCAAACCAGCCGTTTAATTTGGAGATGCCCAGTACAAGTCAATTCCACAGATACTGCGGAGGTTTCCTCGCAGCCTGAGGCAGCTTCCACTGAAGTCAGGGCCAAAGTTCTCCAGGGCTTTTACAGGTGCAAGGAGGGAGCTCCTGCCCAGCGGGAGCAACTGCCCAGCATTCCCACAGGGCCCAAACTGATCCATCTGCAGAGCTCTGATGCTGTAGGGGCAGGCATGATAGAAAGCCAGAGGGAGAGAAAATAGAGATGAATAGTAAGGACTTTTGCCTTTATAAGTAACCTAGTAACTGTGTCATTAATCAACAGTACATTTAAATTGTCCATTGTTTTCAACTACTCCTTAGAATATTGGAGGACCTAAGAAGGAACTGTGGGTACTTTTAACTTTTTATAGACCTACTAAAAATAATCAAAGAACTCATGAAATAGAACATTAGATACATTAATTAAGAAGGTATTTTTCATCTCCTGTGTGAATGGAAAGAAAAAAAAAACAGAATAATGAAACACATGCAGAAAAATAAAATCTGTCTAAACAGCTCTGGAAAGTTAAGACTGTCAAATTGCTAAAAGAAATAGGATGTAATAGGAGTAATAATCATGCAACAAGAAGAGAGGAACTTTATGGTCACAGAAAATACCTCTAGCCAATTACCATACAGATAATGCATTAATATTCCTTCACTGTAACTTATATTGCTGTAAACACCACATGATCCTAACTCCTTTCAAGAGGGGCAAGTAATTCCCAGGTGCAAATAAAGCTGGTATCACTTTTAATAAAGCCCAGTATCACTCTTAGAAGCAGCAGAGAAATTACTCATCAGTCTCCCAGGTCAGACCATGTTTTTTGGCCTCATTGCTGCAGCTTCCTCATATACCCATTTTCCCACAGGCAGAGTATTAAGGTACTTTAGCAAGAGTTGCAGTAGAATGGATTAGAAAGAAGACGTAATGCTATTTTTGTCATCCTGATATTTTTCTTTTATTAAACAGGTGAAAAATGCAGCAGCCAATGTACTCAGGGAAACATGGTTAATTTATAAAAACACAAAGCTTGTTAAAAAGATAGACCATGCAAAAGTAAGGAAGCATCAACGCAAATTCCTGCAAGCTATTCATCAGTAAGTACTATTTTGCTTTGATTTCTTGTCCAGGCATTTTCGTCCTCCCTTTCTCTCTCCCTGCTGAGAACTTGAGTTTGTATTTGCTCCTTCTTTCAGAGTAAGACAAAAATGAGGTCTTATTGTACAGTCTGTTTAGAAAAGAAAGTGTGCTGTCTGTGTATGCCCAACACAGGGTAAATCAAACTTGTTCACATTTTTTTTCACAGGTGTTCATACTGTTTTGTGAATTAGCTGAGCAGTTTTCTGTGTGTGTTTTGCTACTCAGGTTATCTTTTGTTGTTTCTATTTGTCCTCTAGGTAAAAAGCTACAAAACACAATAAATAATAGGGAGCAAAAAATGGTTTCATTTGTATCAAATGTTTTAATAATTGCACATTAGAACAATGTGATAGAGCAGCTGTTATGAATAGCTATATTGTGTTTAATGAGAAACAAATACAATCATGTTCTCATCTTGCTTTGTGCAGCTCAAGAGCAATTAGCTGCTTCTGTCCTCCATATTTTCTTAGTGGATAAATCTGAAGTAGAGAGGTCGGCTCTCGCTCCTGGCAGCAGGTGCAGAGATTGGGAGTAGGTTCCAGTAGCCATTCAGTGGCTGCTGGACACTGCCGGCATAACACAGCCCAGTTCCTCTCTGCTGCATGCCTAGAGCGATTGGAAACAAGCCTAAGAATTGTGCCCAACAGTAGGATTAGGCTGATTTATGGCATACCAGTCTGTAAGTACTTAACTAAAATTTGTAATATGTATTTGTCACCACTAGAGTTGTGCAATGATTTACTTACCATTTCTTGGCTTATATGGGAAAAAAAAAAAAAGGCCTTTTCCCCTCAGGAACCACAGATTCAACATAAAGTATGGCCAGGACCCTCGCCACTGTTTGTGTGCTCTGTTTGACATACCCATCCAGCCTGTGGCACCCATTTGTACAGCCTACAAAACATATTTTCATGACATATTGTAGAAGAGCAGCTAAACTAACTAACATTCCATTTGAACTGATTTTTCTTTTGTTTGTTTAACTTCTAAGAGCAGTGTGTGTGAGGAGGGCTGCATAACACGGACCCACCTACGTTCATGCAGACTCTCCTGTGTGGCATCATTTTGCATGAAAGAGAGGAAAAGGAAGGCCAAGTTATCATATTTCTTATTAAACTGAGGGTAGTAGTCACCATTTCTCTGTCTCATAGCATCATTTTAAGGAACTGGTTGCTAAGATTCAAAGGATGAAATATTCTACAAACCTTAATTACTGTTTCATATTTAACGAACTTGTTAAATTAACTGCTACTGTATTCTTGTTGAAATAGTTGAGGAAAACAACAAGGCCACAAAAGCTGAGGCATTTTTTAGGTAGGAAAACAACCTGCCTTGGCCCAATTCTGACATGTTTTTCAGTTTAAATGACTGAGGGGAGAAGAGAAAGAGTAGTGGTTTGGGGATAGAGGGTGGCATGTCCTGCACATCCTTTGCAAGCCTTGAATCCCTGATTGCAAGGATTATGCCTTAAATTTTTAACCTTATTATTCTGTGTGTGAATGTATGGGTGTGTGTGTACATATGTACATAAGTATGCACAAAGAGGAATCTGAAATAAAAAGCACAGCAGGCTCGATCTGCAGCTTTGCATTACCATTACCCAGAAGAGCCTCACAGGCTGTTAAGTGTTGTTGTGCACCTGCCTTAAAAAGTCATTAATCAGGTGGTGAGGGAGGGCGGGGTGAAGAAGGTGGCAGCAGTCGTTTTTTTTCCTAGCTGTACCAGCCAAACTTTGAACAGCTCTATTAATAATGCATTTCCCTCTGCATTTAGCACTTTGCTTCCCGTTCCAAAAACTGTTTTATTTAAAAAAAAAAAAAAAAAAAAAAAAAAAAAAAATATAGCTTTTTTAGTATGCTGCGGAATTAGCCATGGATGGAAACACACTGCTCTAGTGGTCTGCTTTCTTCCAGAGCAGCTGGGTGAAATTTGTTTGCTCTCCCTCTGCACCTTTGCACGTTCTCAAGGGACCAAGCAACTCACCGCAGCACATGGCTCTCTTCCCGCTTTCTGGATTCCCAGGTTTTTATTGGCCCGTCTGCCGCTCT